>OZ018317.1:178739714-178864714 GCA_963969495.1 Ceratothoa steindachneri
CTTTTAATTGGGGTTTAAACTACGATTTGGCTTTTCTTACGGGTTTAAATTCCAGATTTGTATTTTCTTACGGGTTTCAACCCCACTTTGGCTTTACTTTGCGGTTTAAACTCCGGTTTGACTTTTAATTGGGGTTTAAACTACGATTTGGCTTTTCTTACGGGTTTAAACTACGATTTGTATTTTCTTACGGGTTTCAACCCCACTTTGGCTTTACTTTGCGGTTTAAACTCCGGTTTAACTTTTAATTGGGGTTTAAACTACGATTCGGCTTTTCTTACGGGTTTAAATTCAGATTTGTATTTTCTTACGGGTTTCAACCCCACTTTGGCCTTACTTTGCGGTTTAAACTCCGGTTTAACTTTTAATTGGGGTTTAAACTACGATTTGGCTTTTCTTACGGGTTTAAATTCAAATTTGTATTTTCTTACGGGTTTCAACCCCACTTTGGCTTTAATTTGCGGTTTAAACTCCGGTTTGACTTTTAATTGGGGTTTAAACTACGATTTGGCTTTTCTTACGGGTTTAAATTCAGATTTGTATTTTCTTACGGGTTTCAACCCCACTTTGGCCTTACTTTGCGGTTTAAACTCCGGTTTAACTTCTAATTGGGGTTTAAACTACGATTTGGCTTTTCTTACGGGTTTAAATTCAAATTTGTATTTTCTTACGGGTTTCAACCCCACTTTGGCTTTACTTTGTGGTTTAAACTCCGGTTTAACTTTTAATTGGGGTTTAAACTACGATTTGGCTTTTCTTACGGTTTTAAATTCAAATTTGTTTTTTCTTACGGGTTTCAACCCCACTTTGGCTTTACTTTGCGGTTTAAACTCCGGTTTGACTTTTAATGGGGGTTTAAACTACGATTTGGCTTTTCTTACGGGTTTAAATTCAGATTTGTATTTTCTTACGGGTTTCAACCCCACTTTGGCTTTACTTTGCGGTTTAAACTCCGGTTTGACTTTTAATTGGGGTTTAAACTACGATTTGGCTTTTCTTACGGGTTTAAACTACGATTTGTATTTTCTTACGGGTTTCAACCCCACTTTGGCTTTACTTTGCGGTTTAAACTCCGGTTTAACTTTTAATTGGGGTTTAAACTACGATTTGGCTTTTCTTACGGGTTTAAACTACGATTTGTATTTTCTTACGAGTTTTAACCCCACTTTGGCTTTACTTTGCGGTTTAAACTCCGGTTTGACTTTTAATTGGGGTTTAAACTATATTTGGCTTTTCTTACGGGTTTAAACTACGATTTGTATTTTCTTACGGTTTTCAACCCCACTTTGGCTTTACTTTGCGGTTTAAACTCCGGTTTGACTTTTAATTGGGGTTTAAACTATATTTGGCTTTTCTTACCGGTTTCAAGCCCGATTTGCCTTTTCTTTTGGGTTAAAACTCTGATTTTTCTTTTCTTTCGAGTTTCAACTCCAATTTGCCTCTTTTCGGGTTGAAACTCCGATTTTTTTTTTCTTTTGAGTTCCAACTATGAATTCCCTTTTGGGGGGAGCTTCACCTCCGGTATACCTTATCCTTCAAGTTTCGTTTGTCTTTTCTTTCGGATTTAAACTCCTCTTTCTCTTTTCTTTCGGATTTAAACTCCTCTTTCTCTTTTCTTTCTAGTTTCAACTCTGATTTTCCTTTTCCTTTGGGGTTTCAACTCCAATTTACATCTTATTTTGAGTTTCAACTCCGATTTGACCTTACTTTCGAGTTTCAACTCCAATTTGACCTTTCTTTCGAGTTTCAACTCCGATTTGACCTTTCTTTCGAGTTTCAATTCCGATTTGACCTTTCTTTCGACTTTAAACTCCGATTTGACCTTTTTCTCGAGTTCAACTCCGATTTGACCTTTTTTTCGAGTTTGAAATCCGATTTGAACTTTTTTCGAGTTTCAAATCCGATTTGACCTTTTTCTCGAGTTTCAACTCCGATTTGACGTTTCTTTTGATTTTCAACTCCGATTTGACCTTTCTTTCGAGTTTCAACTCCGATTTGACCTTTATTTCGAGTTTCAACTCTGATTTAACCTTTCTTTCGAGTTTCAACTCCGATTTGACTTTTCGAGTTTCCACTCTGATTTGACCTTTCTTTCGAGTTTCAACTCCGATTTGACCTTCCTTTCGTGTTTTAACTCTGATTTGACCTTTATTTCGAGTTTCCACTTTAATTTGACCTTTCTCCTGAGTTTCAACTCCGATTTGACCTTTCTTTCGAGTTTCCACTCTGATTTGACCTTTCTTTCGAGTTTCAACTCCGATTTGACCTTCCTTTCGAGTTTCAACTCTGATTTGACCCTTCTTTCGAGTTTCCACTCTGATTCGACCTTTCTTTCGAGTTTCAACTCCGATTTGACCTTTCGTTCGAGTTTCCACTCTGATTTGTCCTTTCTTTCGAGTTTCAACTTCGATTTGACCTTTCTATCGAGTTTCGACCGTTATTTGAACTTTTGTATATACTTCCTTCTTTTGTTACCGATTTGTAATTGTTTTTATCAGTTGTACTCCCGAGCTTCCCTTGTTTCTTAGCGGTTTTACGCCCGATTTTTTCTCTATTTTCTTACATGTTTCGCCACGCATTTACCCATATGAATTTATCTTTCTTTACCCCATTCTTAGACAAGACATACCGTTTAATAATAACAATAATAATTTCTTAAAATATTACCAAATTCCGATGAAGTTGTGGCCGACGAGCATCATCGCCCTTAAAAATTTCCCATTTTAGTGCCGGAGTCTTCTAGAGTAAACGATTTTCCAGGATCTAGTTTATATGGGTAAAGAGTATCTATGATTTATTTTCTAGAGGAAACAAGCTGATAGAATTTTTTTTTTCAATCAAAAAAGATTCTAGACTAGTTCCTAGAGTAAATGTGTATTTTCTTATATAGGATGAACACCCCCCAAAACGGGCCCCAAATTTCGATAGGCCTCATCTCTTAATTTTCTGCAAGGATAGAATGAAACTTTGGTGATAACTAGTTTATTGTGTTTAAAAACATCATATCAAAACATGAGATTATTTGGACTTTTCTTCTTTATTCTAGAGCAAGTGTTCGAGATGACCTCCATTTAGCTCTGTGCATTTCTTGAGGCACAGCACAAAGTTATCCATGACGTCCTTACAAACCAACCGACTAATAGCTCTGATCTCCTCCACAATGGATTCCTTGAGTTCCGTGATGGTCCTGGGTCTTCCTGCGTACACTCTGTCTTTAAGGTAGCCCCAGACAAAGAAATCTGTGGGGCTAAGGTCCGGGCTGTGAGGTGCCCACTCAAAATCAGTCTTGAGACTGATCACACGATCACCAAAGTTCTCTTTTGGCCAATCTCGGGACAGGTTTGAGGTGTGAGAGCTTGCTCCATCTTGCTGGAACAGGGTCTGTAGCTCCTTCTTGAAGCTTTTGTGGACCTCAACATTCCGCTCCTTGGTGACTGTCAGTGTCGCGCCATATTCCTCGAAGAAGAATGGTCCGATGATGCCTCTGGCTGAGATTGCAGTCCATACCGTGCACTTAGGGGGAGTGTAAGGTCTTGGTGGCTACTTCATTTGGTCTGGAGGTACCCAAGAAGACATTTTTCTTCGAGTTTACCTTTCCTTCAAGATGAAAGTGTCATTTATCTAAGGTCCAAAGGAGGTTAAGGAAAGTTAGGGCCACCAGTGAGAGGGTAACAGGGAAAGGAAGAGGAAAGGGAGCGATAGTATAGCAAGAAATTAGTAGAAGATCAAACATATGACCTAAGTAGTCTTGACCCTACATCTAATACGCCGTGCTAATGCCACGATGTGTATCACCCACCCACGTATATTTGTAGAGCCCGTTAAGAGAGACAGTAACCAAGAGTTAGTGAGAAATGAAATGGAAAGAAGTTAGAGGTGTGCGGTGGGCCGCAAGGTGCTAAGAGGTCAAGCTAATCTCTGTCCATTTTATTTAGTTAGAAGTTGGAACTATAGTTACAGAGGAAGTAACTGAGATCCATGTACCTGTGCTTTCCTTTTTTGTAACCTAGTACTTATAGTTGGCGTTCAAACCGTTATCAGTATGTGTTTGTTTTTAAGAAGAATTTGTTTGCTTTTCTCGCATGTTGTATTGTATTCTAACTTTTTCTTTATTTTCGCTTTCAAATTTGTTGTTCCTCAAGGGTTTTTGTTATCCTTTCCTTCGTCGCGCATCGGTTCTCTTAACCGTTTGTCTAATCTGGTATTTTATCTCTTAATCGGTTGTCAATTTTGGTGATGTATCCTTCCCGTTACGTGTAGGTGTCTTCTTCTTCTTCGTCCTCATTTCCGAGCCTCGCCCTGCTTGGAAAGAGTAGGTGAAGCCTCCAATCTAGTCCTAGTTCTATTTGCGTTGAAAGTTCGTCTCCAATTTCGTCATGTGTCCTCTCGATGACTCCTTTTGCTCTTTTCATGATTTATTTTGTATGTGTAGGCCTTTACATCCATTACTAGACTCTCCTGAAAGTCTCACGGGATATATCGAGGAACTGACTTCGCTTGCGCACAGAGCGTTTTGGACTATGCTGAACTGACTCTCTCACGGTCTCGGCCAGCTCAGCTGTACGCTTCCTGGGGCGTCCTGAATGGCTTGGACGGTTATCACTGGCTGCATTGAGGTTCTCCACTGTCCCATAGTTCTCGAAGTGGTCAACCCAGTCCTGAATTATTCTCTTGAAAGGGACTTTTTCACATTCGAACTGATGCACGAAAGTGTCCTGCACTTTTTGAACGAGCCTGTCTTGTTATAATGTTTGACGCAGTTTATTCTTTGCTGGAGCTCCTATTAAGATTTAGTTGTGTTCAAAGACGCTGCTTTTGTCAAGTCCTGCAAAGTAAAGGTGATTAGTGAATAAATGAATGAAGGATATATCACAAAAAGTGTGTGCAGGCCCGAATTTTTTGTATATCCTAGACTATAACCGATCGGCACAGCACAACTATGTGTCGCAATCTTTATCTCCTAATTACATAAACACGAAATGTATCGCACGCTCGATTTCTCAAATGCTGCATCACAAAGTGGGTGACATGATTTAACTTTCAAATTGTTTAAATAAAAAAAGGTGTCTTGATTCTGACATCTTAAATGCTTCAGCACAAAATGTGTCGCAAGCTTGGTCACTTAAATGCGTCAGAACAAAATATGGCCTAAGCTTGATCTCTCAAATTCCTCAGCACAAACTCTGTATATCAAATTCTTCAGCACAAGATGTATTAAAGCTTAATCCCTCAAATTCTTTAAAGCAAAATATGTCGCAAGCTCGGTCTCTCAAATGCCTCAGCACAAGCTCTGTCTATCAAATTCTTCAGCACAAGATGTGTTAAAGCTTAATCCCTCAAATTCTTCAGCAAAAAATCTGTCTCAAGCTTGGTCTCTCAAATGCCTAAGCACAAGCTCGGTCTCTCAAATGCCTCAGCACAAGCTCTGTCTATCAAATGCATCAGCACAAAATGGGTTAAATTTTAATCCCTCAAATTATTTAACACAAAATATGTCCTAAGCTCGGTCTCTCAAATGCCTTATCACAAGCTCGGTCTCTCAAATGCATCAGCACAAGCTCGGTATATCAAATGCTTCAGCTCAAACTGTGTTAAAGCTTAATCCCTCAGATTCTTTAACATAATATATGTACCAAGTCCAGTCTCTAAAATGCCTCAGCATAAGCTCGGTCTATCAAATGCATCAGCACAAAATGTGTTAAAGCTTAATCCCTCAGATTCTTTAAAATAAAATATGTCCTAAGCTCGGTCTCTCAAATGCCTATGCACAAGCTCGGTCTCTCAAATGACTTAGCACAAGCTCTATCTATCAAATTCTTCAGCACAAAATGTGTTAAACTTAATCCCTCAAATTCTTTTAAAATAATAATGTACCAAGCCCGGTCTCTAAAATGCCTCAGCACAAGCTCGGTCTATCAAATGCATCAGCACAAAATGTGTTGAAGCTTAATCCCTGAAATTCTTTAAAACAAAATATGTCCCAAGCTGGTTCTCTCAAATGCCTGAGCACAAGCTCGGTCTCGCAAATGCATCAGCACAAGCTCTGTCTATCAAATTCTTCAGCACAAAATGTGTTAAAGCTTAATCCCTCTAATTCTTTAGCAAAAAATCTGTCTCAAGCTCGGTTCTCAAATGCCTCAGCACAAGCTTGGTCTATCAAATGTATCAGCACAAACTCTGTCTATCAAATTCTTCAGCACAAGATGTGTTAAAGATTAATCCCTCAAATTCTTTAAGACAAAATATGTCGCAAGCTCGGTCTCTCAAATGCCTCAGCACAAGCTCTGACTATCAAATTCTTAAGCACATGATGTGTTAAAGCTTAATCCCTCAAATTCTGTAACACAAAATATGTCGCAACCTCGGTCTCTCAAATGCCTATGCACAAGCTCGGCCTCTCAAATGACTCAGCACAAGCTCTATCTATCAAATGCTTCAGCACAAACTGTTTTAAAGCTTAATCCCTCAAATTCTTTAAAATAATATATGTACCATCCCGGTCTCTAAAATGCCTCAGCACAAGCTCGGTCTATCAAATGCATCAGCACAAAATGTGTTAAAGCTTAATCCCTCAGATTCTTTAAAATAAAATATGTCCCAAGCTCGGTCTCTCAAATGCCTGAGCACAAACTCGGTCTCGCAAATGCATCAGCACATGCTCTGTCTATCAAATTCTGCAGCACAAAATGTGTTAAAGCTTAATCCCTCAAATTCTTTAAAATAATATATGTACCAAGCCCGGTCTCTAAAATGCCTCAGCATAAGCTCGGTCTATCAAATGCATCAGCACAAAATGTGTTAAAGCTTAATCCCTCAGATTCTTTAAAATAAAATATGTCCCAAGCTCGGTCTCTCAAATGCCTGAGCACAAGCTCGGTCTCGCAAATGCATCAGCACAAGCTCTGTCTATCAAATTCTGCAGCACAAAATGTGTTGAAGCTTAATCCCTCAAATTCTTCAGCAAAAAATTTGTCTAAAGCTTGAGCTCTCAAATGCCCCAGCACAAGCTTGGTCTCTCAAATGTATCAGCTTAAACTGTGTCTATCAAATTCTTCAGCACAAAATGTGTTAGAGATGAATCCCTCAAATTCTTCAGCAAAAAATCTGTCTCAAGCTCGGTTCTCAAATGCCTCAGCACAAGCTTGGTCTATCAAATGTATCAGCACAAACTCTGTCTATCAAATTCTTCAGCACAAGATGTGTTAAAGATTAATCCCTCAAATTCTTTAAGACAAAATATGTCGCAAGCTCGGTCTCTCAAATGCCTCAGCACAAGCTCTAACTATCAAATTCTTAAGCACAAGATGTGTTAAAGCTTAATCCCTCAAATTCTGTAACACAAAATATGTCCCAAGCTCGGTTTCTCAAATGCCTATGCACAAGCTCGGTCTCTCAAATGACTCAGCACAAGCTCTATCTATCAAATGCTTCAGCACAAAATGTGTTAAACTTAATCCCTCAAATTCTTTAAAATAATATATGTAGCAAACTCGGTCTCTCAAATGCTTCAGCATAAGCTCGTCCTCTCAAATGCATCAGCACAAGCTCGGTCTCTCAAATGCCTCAGCACAAGTTCGGTCTCTCAAATGTATCAACACATGCTCTGCCTATCAAATTCTTCAGAACAAAATCTGTTAAAGCTTAATCTCTCATATTTTTCACCACAAAATATGTCGCAAGCTCGGTCTCTCAAATGCCTCAGCACAAGCTCTAACTATCAAATTCTTAAGCACAAGATGTGTTAAAGCTTAATCCCTCAAATTCTGTAACACAAAATATGTCCCAAGCTCGGTTTCTCAAATGCCTATGCACAAGCTCGGTCTCTCAAATGACTCAGCACAAGCTCTATCTATCAAATGCTTCAGCACAAAATGTGTTAAACTTAATCCCTCAAATTCTTTAAAATAATATATGTAGCAAACTCGGTCTCTCAAATGCTTCAGCATAAGCTCGTCCTCTCAAATGCATCAGCACAAGCTCGGTCTCTCAAATGCCTCAGCACAAGTTCGGTCTCTCAAATGTATCAACACATGCTCTGCCTATCAAATTCTTCAGAACAAAATCTGTTAAAGCTTAATCTCTCATATTTTTCACCACAAAATATGTCGCAAGCTCGGTTTCTTAAATGCATCAGCATAAGCTCTGACTATCAAATTCTTAAGCACAAGATGTGTTAAAGCTTAATCCCTCAAATTCTGTAACACAAAATATGTCGCAACCTCGGTCTCTCAAATGCCTATGCACAAGCTCGGTCTCTCAAATGACTCAGCACAAGCTCTATCTATCAAATGCTTCAGCACAAACTGTTTTAAAGCTTAATCCCTCAAATTCTTTAAAATAATATATGTACCATCCCGGTCTCTAAAATGCCTCAGCACAAGCTCGGTCTATCAAATGCATCAGCACAAAATGTGTTAAAGCTTAATCCCTCAGATTCTTTAAAATAAAATATGTCCCAAGCTCGGTCTCTCAAATGCCTGAGCACAAGCTCGGTCTCGCAAATGCATCAGCACATGCTCTGTCTATCAAATTCTGCAGCACAAAATGTGTTAAAGCTTAATCCTTCAAATTCTTCAGCAAAAAATCTGTCTAAAGATTGGTCTCTCAAATGCCTCAGCACAAGCTTGGTCTCTCAAATGTATCAGCACAAACTCTGTCTATCAAATTCTTCAGCACAAAATGTGTTAAAGCTTAATCCCTCAAATTCTGTAACACAAAATATGTCGCAACCTCGGTCTCTCAAATGCCTATGCACAAGCTCGGTCTCTCAAATGACTCAGCACAAGCTCTATCTATCAAATGCTTCAGCACAAACTGTTTTAAAGCTTAATCCCTCAAATTCTTTAAAATAATATATGTACCATCCCGGTCTCTAAAATGCCTCAGCACAAGCTCGGTCTATCAAATGCATCAGCACAAAATGTGTTAAAGCTTAATCCCTCAGATTCTTTAAAATAAAATATGTCCCAAGCTCGGTCTCTCAAATGCCTGAGCACAAGCTCGGTCTCGCAAATGCATCAGCACATGCTCTGTCTATCAAATTCTGCAGCACAAAATGTGTTAAAGCTTAATCCTTCAAATTCTTCAGCAAAAAATCTGTCTAAAGATTGGTCTCTCAAATGCCTCAGCACAAGCTTGGTCTCTCAAATGTATCAGCACAAACTCTGTCTATCAAATTCTTCAGCACAAAATGTGTTAGAGATGAATCCCTCAAATTCTTTAAGACAAAATATGTCGCAAGCTCGGTCTCTCAAATACCTCAGCACAAGCTCTGACTATCAAATTCTTAAGCACAAGATGTGTTAAAGCTTAATCCCTCAAATTCTGTAGCACAAAATATGTCCCAAGCTCGGTCTCTCAAATGCCTATGCACAAGCTCGGTCTCTCAAATGACTCAGCACAAGCTCTATCTATCAAATGCTTCAGCACAAAATGTGTTAAACTTAATCCCTCAAATTCTTTAAAATAATATATGTAGCAAACTCGGTCTCTCAAATGCTTCAGCATAAGCTCGTCCTCTCAAATGCATCAGCACAAGCTCGGTCTCTCAAATGCCTCAGCACAAGTTCGGTCTCTCAAATGTATCAACACATGCTCTGCCTATCAAATTCTTCAGCACAAAATCTGTTAAAGCTTAATCTCTCATATTTTTCACCACAAAATATGTTGCAAGCTCGGTCTCTCAAATGCCTTAGTACGAGCTCGGTCTATCAAATGCATCAACACAAAATGTGTTACAAGCTTAGTACCTTAAATTCTTCATCACAAAATATGTCGCAAACTCGTTCTCTCAAATGCTGCAGCACAAACTGTGTCACAAGCTCGGTGTTTTACTCTGCTTTCTCACAAAATGTGTCGTAATCATGATCTCTCAAATGTTTCAGCACAAATGTGTCGCAATAATCGATTTCTCAAACGTGTCGTCACAAAATGTTTATCACGATAAAATATTTTCTGAATAAAAATCTAATTATTATCATCAATTTCAAAGCTCCTTTTTCATTTGAATATTATAATTAGTCGTTATTTATCTATTTTATTAATATAAATTAAATATAATTGGTAAAAATCAGAATGTGTTTTCTATTTCGCTCTTAAGAATTTCAACGCACCACTTTGACAATTAAAATAATCCAATGAGTATTGGAGTAGAGATATTAATTTGCTTTAGTATGGGCCAAAATATTTCACTCGTCACTGTTGACAAGAGATAGACTGTACGTATTTGCTGATCCACCAGGACATCATCTCTCATATATTAAAACTTGTTTTTTCTCCTATTCAGATCTCAATTTTAATTTCAATTTTTAATTGAATTAATCCTATCAAATATTCTACAGATTTATTTAAAACGATGCGACTTATCGTTAATAGGATAACGTATCTACATACATCCAGTTTGATATTGAGGAATCTCTTGTACAGTTAGAAATGCTAAAGTGCATTTTAAATCATTTTTTTAGTTTTATTATTTCCTTTTGTGGAAGAAATGATAAAAATAAAAATGTCACCGAAAAATCGAAAAAAAAAATTTCGACTTTAAACTCTTGGCCGAACCCAAAAGGTACCCAAGTGCTTCGTTACCTGAGGTGACTCGTTTACAGGTGAACCCTGTGATAACAAGCCGGTCCCTTATCAACAGAGCTATTGCATAATCTAGAATCTCATCAGCGGGTGATTACGTCAGCCCAGAAGTGATATTTCGTAAGGTGTTACAGCTGTGAGGTTGCAACTTGATATATATCCAATAACAAGGACAGCATGAAGGCTTGGAGGTGGAGGTTAGGAAGGGACGGAGGAGGCTCAATTGATAGTTTAATTGCATACCAATTATACTGGTCGAGAATGAAAACAATGGTGTTATCATTCAAGGTACTTTAGTCAGGTATGTGGACAGTTATAAGTATGACTCAAGGTTAATTGGGAGTGATGCCATTATTATTTAGATAAATGCTAAAAGGTCATTAGGCAAACGTCCAAAACAAAGTAATTTCTTTCATAATTTTTAAGTATGTGTTTCATTATTTCGCCGAAGTGTTACAAGCGAATTCAAGTCTTCGATCCAGCTCATTTCCAGCATAGTACAGTCCTGGCCAAAAGGTTTTTTGAGACTAATATATATATTTTTTTTTAACCTATATTTTTAAAATTTACATAATAGGAATAATTATTTTAATATTTAAATTATTGCAGGTTTATTAAAAATTCAGCATTTCAAAAATAATATTTAAAAAAAATGTATTCTTTCGCTGAATCAAAATCGTGCTCTGATCCTCTTCCTGTAGGAGGTGTTTCAGTCCTTGGAGCTTTGCTCTTCGACCAATTGGGTAAAATGATGACAAATAAAGGTTAAATGAATGCTGTGTAATTTTAATCTATTTTGTAATATTTTTTTGTAAAAATAAATGTTTGAATCTTTTTCAATTCCAGAAAAATGGTTCTTTCTAAAGCAAAGCATGCAACGATTGTTAATCTGAAGCAAAGTGGCATAAAATGCAAAGATAGTTGCAACGGGTATCGCAACAAGGAAGACCATCTTGAAGATCTTTAATGACTTTAAAAAAGACTGGGTAAAGTCCCTTGAAAAGTTTTTGGGACGCCCAAGAGCTTCAAATGAACGGCAAGATAGCTCCCTGGTAAGATCCCATCTCAAGGATCGGGTTGCCTCCAGTGCCTAGTTTGCTCACGATTGGAAAGAGGCAGGTATGAACGTTTCAGCGTGCACAGTGAGGCGGAGTCTTTTCAACAAAGGTCTAAAGTCTAGAAGGGCTGCAAAGAAACCTCATCTCATAAGAAAACCTTATAGATAGGCTCTTCTTTTGTAGGAAATAAAAAGAATTGGCTGTTGAAGACTGGAACAAAGTGATAGTCTCTGATGAAGTTCCCTTCCGCTTGTTTGGAGCTTCTGGAAGATCCCTCGTTAGGAGCAGAAAATGGGAGCGCTTCACGAGTCATATGTCGTGCCCAAGGTGAAGCATCCAGACACTTTCCATGTCGGGGACTGCTTCTCATTTAAGAAAACTGCCATGAACTCATTAAGAGGTGCTTAAACCTCTTAATGGAAATAGGAGGCTCATCACAGGGGTTATTCTTATTATTATTTTGCCTACTTCTCTTGTATAGCCTTTTGATGTTATCTTTAGCCTTAGTACTTTGTCTTCCGGATCGTATCTGTAAATCTGTCCTTGTACTTTGATATTTGATACCTTTCGTCTCGAGATAGGGACTACGGTGAATGTTCTTCTCTTTGTTCTTATTTTCCAGTCTCTATCGAAATGGTTGATTTTTTTTCAATCTCTATATCTGTTGTCCCTACCTGAGCTCTCACATTCTTAGATTGGCATACGATTAGTTGGTTGATGTCATCTGCGAACTGGATATTGAAGCCTTTGGGTATTGAAAGTGTTGGCAGGACCGCTATATAAATCGAATACAGCGTGTAGCTAAGACAGCCCTATATGAGAGTCGAGCTTCTATTTCGAGCTCGAGTCATTTGTATTCATTGACTACCATGTATGCTATTCTGTATGTTAGATAGTCGCAGAGAATTAATTCTCTCCCAATTATTGTTCATCTAGAGGTTCAAGATTTTGTGTCGCATGCCTCTGACTCAAATTTAAAGGCTTTTCTTACATTTATGAGGACCAAATCGGTGTATTTTTCTCTGGTTTGGCCTTGATGTTCTTTTCTATGATGATGCCACGTGACATTGTGTTGTCTCAACCTTTACGAAATCCGAACTTGTATTCGTTATAATCATTGTTTTTGGTGATATATTCTGTCTTCTGTTGAGTATTTTTTTTAGGACTTTTCCGATGAAGTTCAGAAGTTATATAGATCTGTAGATCAATTTTGCAAGTTTGAAGTCATCTGAGAAGTATCAGGTTTTGAAGAACGCATTGAATATGTTCTTAATTGCTTCAATGATGTTGTCCAGTGCCTTGATGAAGATGAATCTGGTGATTTCTGAGGGGCCTGGAGTTTTTGTTGGAATGAACGTATAGCGCTTTTTAGTTCTTCGATAGTAATTATGGCCCCTGGTCCTGATTCTCTTCCCTTTGTTATTCTACGACAAGCGCTGGGTTTTTTATTGGTGTTACGGAGATTTTCATTAACCATCTCTTCTATCGCTGGATTAAAGTCTGCATTTTCTTCTGGTGTTATCGAAAACATTGACTTCTAGTGGCTTCGAATTTACACTTTATGGTTTTGTCATCTCTTATTTTTCCCTTTGTTCATTTTAGAGTGATATTTGTTTCTTGGGGGTCTTCCTTTGATTTTATTTATTAGACTCCAGTTTTCTTTTAGCTTCCTTTCCACGTCAATTTCTTGGATGAGGTTTTCCTAGCTTAGTTGTCTTTCTTTATCCCTCATCTTTTCCCTCCATTTCGGTTCCTTGAGAATGCGGTGTCTCATTCCCATCTATTTATTCCAGGTTAGTTTCATTAAAGTCGGCTGTGACGAATCTTCTAACATTCTCTTTGCATACTATGTTAATGGGCTGCATGTTGATGTTGTAAGGCGTGTAGTAACAGCTTAATGAGATGTCTCGTTTTGAAGCAGTTCTGCCAGTAGTGTACGTAGGGAAGTCTGGGCCGAATTTACACTTTTTGATTTTTTTATTAACATTTCAAAGTTCTCACCATTTTATTTTTGTTATAGTAGTCATTCGTTCTGCACCTTACATTAAGGTCTCCTATGAATAGCGTTGGGAGTCCGGTGCTGAAGATGGCCATCATATTGTGCATAAAAATGAAGTTGCGTTCATGACAGGATATTTGAAAATTTTAATTGTTCTTCTATTTGAATTTACTCCATGTTCTGAACTTAATATTATGCCTGGATAATTTCCCTAAAGATGTTGCCTAGAGATGATGTTTTCCCAATCCATCCATTTGTGTTAATTTGCAGAATTTTGAGTTTTCTTCTTCTCCTATATTCCATTGTTCACTGGGGTTTTCTGTCCAAGCGTTTTTGTTGGTCTGGCGGGTGTTCCGTTTGGGAGCGTCTGTCTCACTTCAAAATATTCCACATCGAAAACCAGTAAACGTGTTGTAATTGAGCGTCACGCGATCTCCAGGATAAATTCTGATTTTACCCTGCATAAGCCCCTTCTCATCCTCACGTTCATCTTCTTTGCCAGTTTTACCCTTGAAGGCCCATTTGTATGTGCCTCCTTTTATTGTTTTTAGTATGTCTGTTTTTTTTTCCCTTTTAATTTTTCTTTCCTCTTGGTAAGTGAAAGTTGTCTCTGACATAAACTTTGAGATTGAGCTCAGCTATCTCAATCCTCTTGGTTGTATTTTCTGAAGTTTTTGCTTCCTCATTTGAGATTTCTTCGGTTGAATTGGTATTTGTTTCTTAGGTAGTCGTGTTGCTTTTGGTGGCTGTCTCTCCTAAGATGTTCTGCCGCAGATTTTTAGCCACACCCAGGTTTAGTATTTCCGAACCACATCTATCTTCATACCGTTCTTCTCAAGCATGCCAGTTAGCATCATTTTTAAGTTTCAGGGTATATCGATATTCATGACGTGAGCGTATAAGATATACGTTGGTGTAGGTATTGAATGGTAGGAGTTTGTTGTTTTTGTGTAGTGTTGAAATAAATGTGTACCGAGGAGAGCTACATGCGCGTTTCAGCGCAGAGTTGTGAATTCGCTGTGCTTTCCTCTTCCATGTGTAACTCACGTTTTTGAGTGTAATGGGTGCGTATGTTAGGAGTGGTCGAACTAGTGTTTTGTATAGATGTAGTTGTAGTTTGCTGCTGGCAGGGTAAAATTCGGGACTTGAATGTATCGAGGTTTCCGTTAGTATCAGTGTGAGTGCGTTTATTGTAGTGTAGGGTGATAATGTTTGGTGGGCCCGTGCCTATCATCCTCTTCACGCACCGCCCGAAAAAGGAAGGGTCGGTGCAGCGAGCAACATCTGTGTCACCTCGCGGCACTGACGGTTCCGATCCAGCTGCACACATTGTAGGATGCGGGCACGTAGGAGTATGGTGTTGTGTTGGCATGGGCCTCGGTCATAGTAGATGTTGTATATGGTTATTAGTCTTTGCGTGTGTATGAAAAATGTGAGGTGTTTAATGTATGCGTGTTTTACGTGGTGTGTACATGTTTCGTGATGGGTTTATGGTATTCATGAGTGTGTTCCATTGGTTGTTGATATGTATAGGGTTGATGTTCTGACAGATCAAGGCTGGGACAGGGACCAAAGGAGTGGAGGGGGGGGCAGGGTATGAGGCAAGAGGAGTGGTGATTTTGGATGAGGAACTGGAGAAAGAGGGAGTGAGAAGTAGCACATCAAAGCATGGGTCACCCTCGCCAGACATATCTTTAGCCAACGTGGAAAGCCCGGTTACCAATTGAATTTTAGGATTAACCTGTAATGGTGTGTGTGTGTGTGTATGTCAGTGTGGGCGCTTGGGTGGCCTCTAGTGCGCCTGCAGCAGGGGCAATTGTTTTTGTGAGGGTAGGAGGGCCGGGGCGGGGGCAGTTGGGGCAGGAATGGGTGGTGGTGAGGATGGGTGAGATGCACGCGTAACGGGTAAAGAGAGTTGTGAGCTCCTTAGCTCCACAACGGTCGCCGCGCGCTTTTCCGTAAAGTATTAGCACTTTATGTTAACCACAATGCGACTGTCACTGCAGTTAACGTAAAGGAGAGTGATACTGGTGCAGTCAGTACAAAGGTGACCTTTTGCACGGAATTTGGAGCAAGCAAGTCTACTTTACATGAGCTTCTCTGGTGGCCGGTTTTCTAAAATCAGCCATACTGGTGTGGTCTGATGTTGGGTTGTGTCTCAATGTTTTGTGGGTAAATTAGTGTGCCTAAGACTTTAATACCCTGGTCCAACAGTGTATTTGCGCGTTTCTTCCAAGAGTGTGATAACCGCCCTTTGTTTGGTGCAGTTGTAGTAGTTGTCTTTGATAGCCTCTTCACCGTACTCGTGTCTGAGTTCGGTGAGGTCTTGTGTGGTGAATTCCAACCACAGATGGTTGTTTCTAGATATGCCTATCTAGTGTCTTTTGGTGAGAGCATCTAGCTGCTTTGTGGGATGGTGTTTAGCAGCCAGTGCATATTTAGTGTGTGGAATGTGTGTGCGTCTGTGGATGACCTGAACTGTGTATTGATGTGTATTGATGATGTTGGCGATGAGGGTGTTGAACCTGCTAGAGAGTTTTAGTCTTTCTGAGCGTGGTATGGTGCATTGTTTCTCTTGTAAGTGTGTATTTGTACGTATAGTAAAAATACAGAAGATTGCTTTTGGGGAAAATGTGAGGAAAGTTCTCTACTCCGTCGCTGACTGCTCCAATGAACTACGACTCTGGATGATTGATTAGTAGCTGAGTATGGACCTGAATGGACTTCTCAATCGGGTGAATATCGTGGCCCATTTAATGATGGATGAAGACCGAATCAACGACCTCAATCCGAGGGTGCCACTTACTCACGGGATTTGGTTTTTAATTCACGTCTAGCATACACAGAGTAATCCAGCCAGACCCACGGGGTAAAGTAATTACTCTCCCCCCAGGTTGTAACTCCGTCTCATTCCAGGAGGTCTCGACTTTGGGTTCCGCATTGGGCTAGAACACAAACCTCCTTTCCCCCGAAGCTTCCAATTATGCTTTTTCAAGAGAAATGCATAGTTTTAACGAGGGTTATATGTGGTGTCTTCATTCTATAGGTTCAATCACGACGCAGCAAGGGATGAAGGGGAGTCAAGTACAAAAAGTACTAAACATAAGTAGATATGAAATATTTAACGTCACATAAAATGTTTCCATATTTGCAATGTTGATAATAACCTATCAGCTTCCTTCCTTTTCTAAGTTTACTTCTTTAAACAAATGAGTTATAAAATAACGATCCAGGTAAAGGTGGCAAAGGTTTCGATAATTGTTATAGTTAGGAGCAAGTGGACAGAGAAGTTTAACTTTGGAGTAATTTGGCAAACTAGATGGTAAAAATGGTACCATGGTTAGGAAAATCTTCCTGGGAAGTTTAAGTTCAAACTTTTAAATTTATTACTCATTAAACTGGCAGGACTGAACTTTACTATTACAATATTTACACAATTTATCCTACTCAACTATCAAAAAAGATTCGATTTTTCTTTCATAAATTGCCACATTTTGAATCTATTTATTGTTCGGAAAATAAAAGCAAAGTGGCTGAAGACAGTAAATATAAAGGAATATGTAGAGGACATTGAATCTGGCTGGGTTTTTACTTCATTTAATTTCTGGGGGTCTCATTTTTTGCTTTCGTGGAGAGGTTGTATGGTTTATCTCATAAATTTAACTAATCAAATTGTTTTAATAGAAAATAGCGATGGTCTATTTCCAAGAGGCCATAGAATGATAAAAATGTTGGTTGCAGTCCACCAAAATACCACCAGGAACTGATGGAAAGCTGGAAAAAAGAAATATTGGAGGATTCCCTTTTGCATCAAGTCTTTGTACCCATGCACCAAGTCTTTGTATCCATGTACACTGTCTTTGTACCCATGCATCGAGTCTTTGTACCCATGTACCAAGTATTTGTACCCATGCATCAAGTCTTTATACCCATGCATCAAGTCTTCATACCCATGCACCAAGTTTTTGTACCCATGCACCAAGTCTTTATACCCATACACCAAGTCTTTGTACCCATGTGATGGTAAGCAAATTCTTATTTCAACCATTATCAATTTGTGGTCAAAATATCCTCATATAACAAAGACACAGTTTTCATTGCACGGCACTAAACGTTCACAATCAGTGTTGACAAGTTGGTTTCAAGTAGGGTATGGCTGGGTAAGGTCAAGGGAAATAAATGCTGGGTATACCATACTCAAAAATGTTCGCTGGTTATGCGAGGGGGTATGAGTGGCATTTGTGGGATAAGCCGGGTATGCTTTGGAAATGTTGGGTATGCCATGGATACGCTGTGTTATTCCTTAGGGTATTGATGGTATTCGTGTGATAGGGCTGGTAGGCTTTGAAAATGCTGGGTATGTCATGGATATGACGTAGTATTCGTGAGATCAGCCGGCCGCAGGGAAACGCTGGGTATACCATACTCAAAATGTTCGCTGGATATGCGGGTGGGGGGGTATGATGGTTATTCTTGGGATAAGCTGGGTATGCTTTAGAAATACTGGGTACGCCGTGGATATCCTTGATATGCGAGATGTTTGTTGGATATAAGTGTGATATGGTGGGTATGCGAGTGATTTACTTGTTATGCTACCCTTATTAAGGATATGCATTGGGTATGCAGTATATGCAAAAAGCATATTTAAATTGTTGGCTGCATATCCTGGGTATGCTGGATACGCAAGAGGTATGCTGGTTATGCTGGATATGCAAGGGGTATGCTGGTTACGCTAGATATGCGAGGGGTATGCTGGTTATGCTGGTTTATTGATCCACACTGTCATGCTCACAGTTTAGCCCACTCTTTATTGATCCTCACTTTAGCCTACAATTTATTGGCCTAATTTTGTTATCGCACACTTTAGACCATAAATTATTAGACCTTTAAACATTTACCATTTAAATATTTATATTTAAAACACTCTCCCTTTAATTATTCACCTTTAAATCACTCTCTCTTTAATTCATTTTCCCTTTAAATTTCTGTCTAAATTCATTTTATTTTTTTCCCTTAAAATCTCTTTACCTTTAAATCTGTATCCATTGAAATCATTCCTCCTTTAAATCTCCCATCCCTTCAGTTCCTTCTCCCTTTAAATAATTCGACCTTTAAGTCTCTCTCCAATTAAATCCCCCTTTATATCCGCCTTAAATAATCGCTCTGTCCCTTTAAACCAATTTGCTTTCGGACACTGGCCCTCTAAATATTTTTTATTTTAATTAATGCCCTTTTAATCATTTCCCTTTTCAATATGTCCCATCTAATCCATTTCCACCATTCCGTTTAAATCATTCCATTTTTAGATCCCACTTCCTTTAAATCCCTCAACACTTTAAATCCTTCTCCCTTTAAATAATTCCTCTTTTAAATCTCCAACCCTGTAAATCATCCTCTTTTTAAATCCCTTACCTTTAAATATTTCTTCCTTCAAATCCCCAATCCTTTAAATCATTTTCGTTTTAAATAATATCTCCTTTAAATCCCACACCCTTTATATAATTCCATCTTAAATCTCACTCCCTTTAAATAATTCCTTCTTTAATTTTTCAACCTTTTAAATCTTTGTCTTCTTAAATCTCTCTCCCTTTAAATAATATTCCCATTTAAATCCCAACCCTTTTAATCATTCTCTTTTTAAATCTCTCTCTATTTAAATTATTCCTTTAAATTCGTCTTCAAATACTTTTTCCTTTCCATCTCGCTTTAAATCTCCGCCTTTAAATAATTCTTTCTTTAACTAAATCTCCATTTAAATCGCTCCCCTAGTAAAGACCCTCCTTTAATTCATTTTCCCTTTAAATCCTTTAAAAACTACAATATTTTAATGGCCTTTACACTCATGGAAACATACACGAAAGCGAAATCAGCTGAATGTAATGAATGTTGAGAGTGAAGTTATTCGTACCAGAGGGCTGAAGGAGAAGTTGGAGTGACATGATGGTTGCTATGCTGTAGCGTGTACGCTTTGCTCTTCTCCCAGAACAATTTGTATTTAGTAAAAAGGAACCATAACACATTTGTAGCACCATCACTATAGGAAAGTGAGACTTTAGAATGTGGTGGAAGGAAGAGTGATTCTTGTACCAAATGATTCGAAAATCGTCCTTCATATTTTAACATTTAGGCAAGACATTTCACTACACGAGTGGAGTAAATTATTTGAAACGATCAGTGTATCGTATGTGTTCCACTATGTGTCAGCAACGTTCCTTTGTTTATCGTGTTGGTACTCATTCACGGTGAAGAAGTAATCAAGAATAATCACAATGAGCCTATACCCCGGTTGTTTTGTGATCAGACCTCGATAAAAGGTCACTCACTACCAGAACCTACAACCAGGGAAAATTTATCTGAGAATCTCTTAAGTATCCTTTTATGATTATTTGTAGTAAAAAATGCTCCCAACACAATTGAGATTTTGCCACACCTACTAAATCCGCCGTTGAGTCCTTGTAAATTCACCCAATTTATCAAAATGATGTCAGCGCCTTTAATTACCCAATAAGCCTTCATCAGCTGTTTTATAATGGCTCGGTCCGAGTCTTGTTTTGAATGACGTCATTCATGCTAATGATAAAGACTGGTCTTTATTTTCTCGTCCAAATTTAATGGAGTAATTTTAGCTTGATTGTTGTGAGAGATTATGAAAGATCTTTATTCGGTTTGGAATAATAATTCCCGACGTTCGGGACTATTGTGTTTATAGCAACATGTGTTGTTTGAGGTGAAATGTACTATTTTTCTGGCCGGCTCATGATTTTATTTCCAAATAATTCAGTCATCTATTATGGTTTATTCCGCCACACTTTTCTAACTTATTTTCGATCTAAGCTCATCTATTCGAATACCCTTTAATTCACAGTCCAGTAAAGAATGCGGTTCAACCGCTAAGCCAAAGCCGAAAACTTGTAAAAGGTTTGAGACGCCGTCTCGCTCCATCCAGTTGCGTTCAGTTGCGGTCGGGAAGCCCAAACCTCGTTCGAACACGACTTGATGACTTAAACACACGCCCCGCCAGGTGTGTCCTTAAACGCTATCAGAGGCCGGTTTTCGCGGGGGATTTTTTTGGCGGGTAAATTCTACGCCAGAGTCGTGCGGAGATCTGGCCTATCCGACAGCGCGCCATTTTTCTCAGTTGGAAGTCGCTGAGGGAAGTTTAGGAATAAGAGTTAGGAAAGTAGCCGGTGAACCCTTGCCAAGTCTTGCATGATTTATATCGGAAGGATGAAGGAGACTCAGTGGGAAATATCCATCTGAGATCAAACCGGCTTTTCTTTATTCCTGGTTTCTGTGCGGAACTGCGTCTCGTAACTTAGATGAAGACACATCCTGAAAAACCTTTTTGCTTAATTAGGCCCATAATTTTTCAGACTCATTTAGTGTTTATCTCATACACGTTGACCACTAAAAATGTGTCTGATTTTGACCAGTCATATATCATTAGCATTTAAGGCTAAAAAAGATGAAATAAAAAGTAGTTGGAAGAAAGAATTACGAAGTTTAATAAAGGAACGTAATGTAAGCCTAAGGAGAACTTACTACATGAAAGAACTTTCCTTAGAGTTGACATTATTAGTCGTGCGCCAGCCCTCCTGTAGTACGGATTGATTAACTGTTAATCAACGAATCCTGAACATTGAACAAATGAATAAATAATTAGTAGTTTTAAGCCCATAGCTATAAGATGTGGAAGACTTTTAAGCATATATTTAATGTGGACGAGGAATAGTGTATCACAGTGAAGGCCATTAGGTAGAAATGTAGGAAACCATTATTGTGGAATCAGGGGATAAAACATATAGAAAGTACTGGTGGAAATTTAATTCCTTATTAATTGACAAGTGAGGACGTAAATAATATCACTAAGAAAATCAAATGGGTGTCAGAAATCAATGGCACTCGAAATACCAATAAAATTCCTTAACTATTGTAAATAACAAATCTAAGAGAGATAAAATAGGACCTATTTAATATGAAGGGGTTGTGAAAGAAAGTGGTGAGGTATTTGTAGACGTACTAGATCAGTGGTTTTCAACCTTCTATGACAGTGGCACCCTAATTGCTATCTATAAGTATCCTTGGCTCTCCAATATAAAATAATTTACGTGCAAATATTAATTACATGCAAATTACTTCAAAATTAACCTAAATTGACATTTAATCTAATTTAATAGAAATTCGGACATAAAAATTAGAAAATAAATGAATCTTACCTTTAAAAGTTTAATGGGAAATTTGAGTTTGATGATTATAACATAATTCTTTAATATTGGGACGTAGAGTTGACAAGGCAACTCTCATTTTTTCGTTCACTGTCTGCAAGCTTTCTCTATTCCTGATTGCTATCTTGCAAAATGGAGAGAAACTAGTTTCAAAATAGGTTCAAGTGTCGTTAGATATATTTATACATATTTAAAATGAATATTCGGGGGCAATTTAGGCATTTTAAAAATGATTTCTTGGTCGCTTCTGCGGCCACCCTGAGTTTGCTCTCGTGGCACCCCGGTTGAAAACCACTGTACTAGATGATCATTTTGCTTCAGTATTTACAGAATTGAACCTGAAAGAGTATAATTTGTGTCAGGGCAAGAAGAGTTCAATACAGTTAATGGAGACATGGAAGCCATTAAATGATAGTATATTTAGCTAAATGCTAACATGACCTATGGTCTGAAGATATGCAGTCAAAGTTACCTCATGAAGGTGTAAAAGGTATTGTAATAATTCTTGAGAAGATATGTATTAGATTACTATAATTGGAGAAAAAAATACTGATTGGAAAACAGTGAAGAGTGTGCTCATTTTAAAGAAAGGAAGTAAAAAGAAAGCAAATAACTATACACGAGTAAACTTATAGTTTTTTTGACAGTTTTAAGGAAATAGTTCTAAGGGCGTTTCAAATATTTTCATAGTTACATAAATAAACAGGTGACAACAGACCTTGTGGTCCATACTAGGTGAGACAGGGGGAAGGGAGTCTAATCAATAGGTGTTCAATACAGTTAATGGAGATATGGAGACCATTAAGTGATTGTAATTTACCTAAATGCTAACCATAGGTGGGTGTTATCGCGATAACGATATCGGGGTATCGGTTATCCGATTTTTTTCCGCGTTATCGATTCATCGGTATCGCCGATACTTTTGGTTCCAAACTAGCGATAATCGATAATTTCAGTTTTTAGTTCCAGTTTAGCACAGGGGCGAGCCGCGTGTGCCTTGGAGGCAGAAATAGGTAGGTCCGAGCTGGGAGGAGGATCCTCAAAACCTATGAGGAGATGAAGGAGAGCCTCACAAGGTAAGAAACTAAGAAACAGTATTCGAATATTTTTACTTTTGTATTATAAAATAACGCTATATATAGTCAATAATCAATATTGCATTATAATTATGGATTTATCAATTTATCGGTTATCACCTTATCGGGCGATAAATTTATCGCCAATTATCGATTATCAGTTATCGCTGATAAGGTTATCGTTATCGATTTATCGGTTATCGTGATACATTTTTTCGTTATCGCGCCCACCTATGATGCTAACAAGGTCTATGGTTCTGAAGATATTCATTCTAGGTTACCTAAGGGTGTAGAAGAAATTAAAAAAGAAGAAACAAAATAAAAAGAAAGTAAAATGCAAAGAAAAACAAATTTAAAAATAAATAAATAAATTAAAAAGAATAAAGAAATTAAAAAGAAAAGGAAACTAAAACGAAAAAAAAATAATAAAAGACAGAAAGAAATTAAAGAAAAACAGGAAATTAAAAAGAAATAAACAAAATTTAAAAGAAAGAAAGGACATTTTAAAAGAAATAATGGAAATAAAAATAAAGGAAAATAAAAAGAAAGAAAATTAAAACGCAATAAATTAAAAAATTAATAAAAGTAGAAAAAAAAATTTCAAATGACGAATTAAAAGAAAGATATCATAAAGAAATAAATTAAAAAGAAATAAAGAAATTAAAATGAAATGGTTAATATATTTCGAAACCGTAATCACTTGAAAACCAATTTAATCGTTCATATTATGCTAAACACATTTGTGTGTGTGTGTGTATGTGTGAATTCATCTATATACAATTTATTGCGCGGTCGCTGGTACTATTCTTCTAATAACAGTTTGAATTTCAATGTTTTTCCTCTTCCTTAAGTGTGATGACGTCATTTTGTAAAAGGTTATTTTTTTTCAAAGATTTATACAGTGACGTCACATTGTCTACATTTTTTCGATTCAGTTTAATTCGTCCCATTTTCCCATTTGTCTCGATTTTGGATTGGACAGTTTTGCGTTATGACTTGTGGTGTATGTGAAAAGTATTTTGAATATCTCCAAAAAAGAGGTTCGCAGTGACTCAAATCGTGCCGTGGATTTTTTTTTTTTAAACAAGGTGTAAATATAAGAATTTTTTCGAAAGCATTTGTGGATTAGAAGAGTTTTTGTTGCGAAGAGTTCGTCCATTGTCTCGTTAAACAGGGTTATTTTGGTGTCCGAAGGCGCATGGAAGAAATAGGTTAGGGTTATTATTTGATACATATCACAACAAGAAACAACAATACTGAATGACTTTTTGTTCCTTATAGTTACTTATACTACGAGTTGATTAAAAAAATAGGGAGTGGGTGGGGTAATACTTCCAACCAAAAAACGGGAATATGTGGAACGAACTAGCCTGCTCTCATTGTTATATATAAAGGGTTTGTATAGTTTCACAAACTGGTAATTGGAAAATTTAAGAAAAAAAGAATGGATTAAACCTACTCTTAAGTTAGGTTAAGTAAGGTTATTTTTACTTGAACTATTTTTTTTTTTTACTTTGTTCAGATCATTTTGCCGTATTTCACCTTCCGACCGCCAAAAAAGAAGAACAGGTTTAGACAAAGTACAAAAAATGCCACAGGAAGAGGTAATAAAATGTAAAAAAAAATAGAGATTACGGTAAAGTAAATAATAACCAAAGAAAGAAAAATAAATAAAGAAATTCATTAGAAAGAAAGAAGTTAAAATAAGAGATATTATAATAAATAAATTAAAAGGTGGTGTTCAACTCTTATGCACCTACCTGATCCTCACAATTAAGTCAGAACCCTCTGTGGGAGATTAGACACGGGGGAGCTTTCTTTACAAGAGGGAACTCCTTTGAATAGCAGGCGTTTAAGAGAGTTACGTGAAAGTACTCGGGATATGCCCCGACCCCCCCACCCCCTCCCTCACACACACACATACTTTCACTACGCCTAACTTCAGCAATTTGTTTACCCCCTTCTGAAAAACTTTCCGACTCAGATGTGTTCGTTAGCTTGTCTTTGAGAAAGCAATGAACTCTTTTGTAGATGAGCTTCTTTTTGGTTTCTTGTAAATGGCTTGTCTGTCAATGTTATATTATTTATATTAGTATTTGTTTTAAATTACGTTTTCTTCATTTTTTCTAAAAAAAAAAATTAATTACAAGGTATCCTTATTATAAAATAAAAAGCAACTACCATTCATGGCCTTTTTTAAGGCCATAACCTTTCGCAGTGTTTCTGCAAAACAATAAACCTTCATAGACTGGAATGCCACCGTCTCGCAATGTCTAGCGTCCATCTCAGCGTCCATTCTGAACCACGCTACACCATCCAGGGACTCGCCGCAGCCGTCGTGGCTTAATATCTTTCTCAACGTGTGAAATAGAATAAAAGTAATAGAATTAAAATAAAATTAATCGAATTTATAAAAAATGATAAAATTAAGGGGAGGTTAATGGAAAACATGATAAACCATAGAGTTAATGAGAAAGTATGTAATTGACTCAATGTAAAATTAATATAAGTGAAAATTAATGTCATTAAGGCTAAAACAATAAAAACTACAGTAAAATCAATGGAAATAAGGAAAATTTAATGGAATAATGAGAATAATAATGGAATAAATGACACAAATTAGTGGAGATAATGGAATAAAGTCAATTGGGTATTAATTTTTTTTACAATTGATTTTGTACAAATTGTAGTTGAAATTGTGTCTGTGCGGAGGATAAGCGATTTTCACTGCGAGACACGAGTCCTTATCTCTGAGGAATGTCTCGCTGAGGGAGATGAGTCTTTATCTCTGAGGAATGTCTCGCTGAGGGAGATGAGTCTTTATCTCTGAGGAATGTCTCGCCGAGGGAGATGAGTCCTTATCTCCAGCGAGATACGAATCGTGGCAGTAAATTTAGTTAAACGTGAGTGCGACACATCTCGCTACCTGGCTTTATGCTGAACCGAGAGGGAGGGGCGGGGAAGTGATCTTAGAGTACAATACTGGAGAGAGGGCTTTTATGTTTGTACTGATTCAATATGCCTATTGAGTATGAGTACAACACCAGAGCGTCTTCTTCTAGTCGTTAAAAAGTTGTACTCTTCCGAGCAGATCTACCACATATTCGTGTACTCGATGAGTTGTACTCTTCCAAACACGCATGAAAAAGAAGAATCTAGAGGGACAGAACAATGCCAGGTGTAACATTAGAACGCGACAGAGTACAACGCAAGAGCGATGTCTTGTACAAAGGGGAAGGGATATTGTACTCTTTCAAGCACCTTTGCCACAGGTAAAGGTTGAATTAGAGTGATCATTGAGTAAAAAATAATTTTGTGGTAATTAAAAATTGTGCTCGTTTAAATGTCATAACTATTTAATTTTAGTCAAAAATAAGAAACCTTAACCCATTTGAGCAATGGTAAAAATGTTGACAAAGTTTGTAATGGAAAGTGGTGAAATTTAAGTTGTGAATAAGAGTCGCCACGAATAGAGGGAAGATGAATGAAAGGACTTAGTAAGAATTTAAAGAAAGAGAGAGAAGTTGAATAAAAAAATAAGGCAAGAATGGAATGAAAGAGAGAAATTGAAAGAAAATTTCGATAGAATGGAATTAAAGAGAAGTTGAATGAAAAGACCGTCCGATAATGGGAAGAAAGAGAGAAATTAAATGAAACGAGCTAGCAAAAAGGGAATGGAAATGAGAAAATCAATGAGAAGACCAAGTAGGAATTTAATGAGCTGGAAAAAGTATAAATTATTAAAAAAATCGTTAATAATCATTATTATCTAAGACTCAGAATGCATTTTTCAAATCATTTATTGTTCGTACCTACGAATACTTTCCCAACTCCAGATGTGGATGTACCTGATAGGGAGGTGATGAATTTACAAGGAAAGAGTAAACAAAATTCAGACTCACCAAGGTTGGTCGAAGCCCCCTATAATGTTAGGTTACTTTATATTTCTAGAGTAATTGAGTTCCTAATGGTTATAGAAGTACTAAACTTGATAGTTCTTGAATAATTACATCTTTATCTTAAGGACTAGTGATCGAGTGACAGTACTATAAGTATCGCGTGTTTGAATGTTCTAGTATTACTATTTCCTGGTAATTTTAGGAGTATTCAGGTCTTACCATTTTTAAGTGTTGACTGCTTGAAAGTTCTAGAACAATTGCCGTCCTAAGAGGCATAGAACTATTTTAATTATGATAGTTCTAAAGCTATTGATTGTTCACGATTCTAAAACTATTGCGTTCTTATAAGTTCTGGGACTATTTGATTTGACATTGAGTTCTTGACAGTTGCAAAACTACTAGCAGTTCAAGAACTATTGGTTTCTTCTCAGTTCCAGTACTATTGAATTATTGATAGTTCCAGAAATTTTAAGTGTTAGACAGTTCTAGGACTATTGACTCTTTAACAGTTTCTTTAACTACTTACTTCTCAACAGTTCTAGAACTGCCGAGTTCTAGTTTGGGAGTCATGTTTCTTAGCACCAGATCTAAACTCTTGGCCCAATTTTTGACCCATTTAAAATTAATAATAAATTGAATACTAATTATTAATATATTTTAATCGTCGCCATCGATTTATCGTTACCTTTTCACCGTTTTCAAGATGGTTGGCTTTGATCAGTACACAAATCTGTTTATAGCTGCTTGGTTTGCTCTCCAGAGGGGCCCTTGTACGAGAGAACTTGGAGCTGAAGATGGATTAGGGGGGCAAATTATCGCCCCTAATCAATATTATGGAGCTTTTGTTGGACTTGGTGGTAGTATAATCGTTCATTGTCTTGTTTAAGAGTCGCCCAGGAGTACTGAAAGAGATTTATGCCAGTTGGGTTTCTTAAATGTCCTGGTGTCCTACGCAGCTTTGAGGTCAGTGAACCTCTTCTATGACATAGTTGAGCATAAATTGAGTCATTCCAAGCTGAGTCTTTCATGTACGTAATTTCGAGCTTGAAATTACCTTGAATAGATTAATACGTTGTGTACGATTATCCATAAATGTGAATTGTTATTGTATCAGGGCAACATATTTTGCCCTTAATATTTTAACACATAGCTGAGAGATCGCATTACACAAGTACAGTTAATTGCGGCAAAATAAAGGTGTAATAGGTGTGGTTAAATTCGAGGTTAAATGATTATCTCGGAGTTTTAGCAAGTTTGTGCGAAACTTAGATTTCAGGTTCACCGAGGGTAGTCGAAGCCCGTCTAATATATATATATATATATATATATATATATATATATATATATATATATATATATATATATATATATATATATATAAAGTTCTGAGCGATTAAGCTTACATTCGCATATAAATTATAGTCAGAGATATTATCTCTATCTTGGGGCTGTAACGACATGCCCGGGGAAGGAAAAATTCACAGACAACACCAGTTATATATATATATATATATATATATATATATATAAAGTTGAGGGTATGTAAGATTTTCTCTATTTAGGTCTAATTGAAGGTAGGTCACGTGTTTTGTGAATGTAGAGGTACACTAAGGCTGTGACAATGTCTTCAAAGGGTGGACGAGATAGGATGAAGGTAGGTTGAGAGTGTTTGTGTGTGAGAGAGAAAGAGAGAGTATGGGTATAAGATAAATAGAGAGAGAGAAAAATAAAGAGAGGGTGTGTTTGTCTGTGAGAGACAAAGAGAACGTTTGTGTGTAAGAAAGAAATAGAAAGTTTGTGTGTGAGAGATAAATATAGTGTGTGTGTGTGTGTTAGAGCGAGAGATTGTGTGTGTGAGTGTTAGAGAGAGAGAGACTGTGTATGTGTGTGTTCGTAAGAGAGAGAGAGAGAGAGAGAGAGAGAGAGAGAGAGAGAGAGAGAGAGAGAGAGAGAGATCTTGCTTATGTGCTGGCTGGTATTGGATGAGAAGTCGTGACCAAGTACATCTCGAAGGAATGGGCGACGCCTTCTCATGACCAGGATTCCTCACACGCTGTAATGCACGACTTCTGCCCCCCCCCCCCTGCCTTGCCTCCCCCATCTCGGAAGCCCCTAGGGGCACTTCGGGGGTCCACGGCTGCTCCTGCAAGTCCCACAGGGGGCGATGGCATAACTCCAATTCCCCCATAATAGCCTCCCTCTCTCATAATAATAATGAGATAGCAAGTGCTATTAAAAGGGGGTAATTCCCGATGCTTGCGTTAGGTGAATCGAATATGAAGCTTAATAATAATTAATAATAATAATTGCAAAACGAATACAAACGTCAAAACCATGTCAATTCCCCCTGCCCCCCCCCCCCCCCGTAACTAACGATGGTTCTTGAGTCGACAAAGTAGTAGGACATGAAGGAAGAATAAAGATAAATACAAAAGAAGAAAACCAATGGGAAAACGCTGTGAATGTTAGAAGGTAGAGGAAAACAGCCATAAATCTCGAGGTCATGTATACTATGAACTTCTGGTATACACCCTTGTGGAATATACTATTTTAAAATTATATTAAATTATATTGCATTTTATTCTATTAATATTATATTTTATTCAATCACATTACATTGTATTCTATTAATATTACATTTTTATTTAATTATATTACATTTTATTCTATTAATATTTTATTTATTAAATTACATTACATTGTATTCTATTAATATTACATTTTTATTTAAGTATATTATATTTTATTCAATTTCATTAAATTGTATTCTATTAATATTATATTTTTATTTAAGTATATTACATTTTATTCTATTTATATTATATTTTATTCAATTTCATTACATTTTATTCTATTAATATTATATTTTGGCGCCGCCAAAATCTTACCAAAGTCTAAATTTTTCTGAATCCTCAAAAATTGCTGTTTTTCACCCACTTTGAAATGACCCGATTTGGAGCCTGATGGAAACACGCCGACAGAAGGCTTGTGGAGAGAGCTTAGATGTATTAGAATATATATATATATATATATATATATATATATATATATATATATATATATATATATATATATATATATATATATATATATATATATATATATATATATATATATATATATTCTAATGGATTTTATTATTTATTTAAGATGCAAAAATAGCGTAAACCATCAGGGGCAAGGACCCTAGCACTCAATTACCCTTGATTATGAATTATCAAAAAATTGCAATTACTAGAATTAAAGAGCCACAAACTAGCCGTAGTTCCATGGCGTCTAAACACGAATATAGGGTTCGAAAACCTCCTCTAACTTGCTGAACTATTCCAGCCCTCTCCCCATCCTAGAACCCCCACTCATGTACAAGTCATGACTTTAAAAGTCACCCGAAACATGTTCACAAAAAAGTCCAATCTTTGACTCCACACTTGCTCAGAAATGCATTCAGTGGAGATGAGTTCGAATCCCTTCATATATATTTCGGGATTAACCTAATAAAGATGGAGAACTAGTACTCATTTTGTACTCTATTTTCCGAATCTAGTTTTATAACAAAATCTGTCAGGAGTAGCAGGGCAAAATCGTGCACTGGGTCGTCATCAGGGAAATTTCTTGTTGTGGTCCTATGCTAAGGAGTTGTTGTCTTCCCTTTGAAAAGATGATTTATTTCAATTCCTCTCTTGTCTTCCTCTTGAATATGTGATGAATTTATATATATTCTTCTATTCTCTTCTCCTTTAAAAGATGATTTATTTCAATTCCTCTCTTGTCTTCCTCTTGAATATGTGATGAATTTATATATATTCTTCTCTTCTCTTCTCCTTTAAAAGATGATTTATTTATATTCCTCTCTTTTCTTGCCCTTTAAAAGCCGATGCATTTATATTCCTCTTTTGTCTTCCCTTTGAAAAGATTATTTATTTATATTCTTCTCTTGTCTTCCCTTTGAAAAGATCTTGTATTAATGAATATTCTTCTCTTATCTTCTCCTTTTAAAGAGGATGTATTTATATTCCTGTCTTTTCTTCTCCCTTGAAAAGATGATGTATTTATATTTCTCTATTTTCTTCCCCGTAAAAGATGATTTATCTATATTCCTCTCTTTTCTTCCACTTAAAAGATGATATATCTATATTCCTCTCTTTTCTTCCACTTAAAAGATGATTTATCTATATTCTTGTCTTTTCTTTCCCTTGAAAAGATGATTTATCTATATTCCTCTGTTTACTTCCCCTCTAAAAGCTGATTTATTTATATTCTTCTCTTGTCTTCCCATTGAAACTGTCAAAAAAAACGAAATTTGCCCGATGTGTACTTGAGCATTTGCCCGCTTACGTAAATAAGAAAAAGGTACTGGCTGTATATATCTCTATATATTTATGTGTGCGTGTGACGGTGTAATGAAACCGGTGTATGTGTGTGTGTGTGAGAGAGCGGGCGTGTGATGGTATAATGGAACTGGCGAAGTTTGTCTGGGTGATTACCGGTGTTCTTAAGTATAGAATCGTGCGAGAAAGCTTTGATAAGAGCCCGGAAAGAAGTTGGAGTACTGGCGAGCGCAGAAAAAAACGCAGCGTGATCGAGAGAGAGAGAGAGAGAGAGAGAGAGTGTGTGTGTGTGTAGGAGAGAGATCGGGGAAGGGGTGGAGGCGGGGCTAAGACGGGAGTCGGGGTGGGTTGCCCGGGGTAGCTCCCCGGCTGCCGGGCGTGCGAGGCAGAGGGACTTCTGTTCGAATTGGGTGGTTAATGACAGCCGGCGCGGCGCCCGCGGGGCTTCGTGACCCTCGTCCTCCTGCGCCCATCATGGTCGCCCTCGAGTCGTCCTCGAGACGCGGCTGCGGACGGGCGTACGGCACACATCCCCGCGCACCGGCAGATCACGCTTACCGGGCCTCCGGACGGTAGAGGTCAAACGCGAGAGCCGGCAGCACCCCGGTAGTCCCGAATGAGGGTCCGTGGGCGTCGGATCGGAGCTGCCTGCGCGCCCACGACCGGGGGCGGCTTCCAGCGCGCCTCTCTCACGCCTAATTGGGGCGACAGGTGAGGTGGAGTGCGCTGGTGAAACCTTTTCCCTCTCACAATCACTCCACCATTTCCTTCTCTCCTTTAACACCTTTCATTGCCTTTTTAATCCGGTCCATTTGTCGTTCGCCATTTAATGATGCGAATTTGTTTTGCCTTTTTTTGGTTTTGCCTTGTCACATTTCCTTCTCTCTCTCTCTCTCTCTCTCTCTCTCTCTCTCTCTCTCTCTCTCTCTCTCTCTCTCTCTCTCTCTCTCTCTCTCTCTCTCTCTCTTAAGACAACCCCTCCTTCCTTGCCTTTGCATCCGGTCCACGTGCCTTTTTATTTTGCCATTAATTATTTAAATTATTTTTGCCTTTATGTCGTTCCCCGTGTCTATTTTGTCTTGTCATTTGACCTCTATTTCTCTCATTTCTTTTCCATCTCAGCAATTTGCATATCCATTTTAAATTTGCCTTTTCCATGCCTATTACAACTTTCCATTCTCATTACAACTTTCCATTCTCCCGTTGCCTTTTCCATGCGTAGTACCATCTTCCCTTCTACTATTGCCTTTTCCATGCGTATTACAATATTCCCTTCTCCCGTTGCCTTTTCCACACGCATTTAGTACTCCACGTACAGTGTAACTCTCCATGATAGTGTTGCCTTTTCTCTTTTCTTCTTTATCATTACCACTGATATCTTGCTTCTCCATCTTACCTTTGCCTTTTGCTTGCTGCCTCTCGAATGTCCATACCGTCTTCACCTTTTTCTGCATTTGCCTTTTCCTCCTTCAAAAAGGAAAAATGCCGGTAACAGCTCTTTAAAAGACGCCTGTGTAGAATATGGGGGATGATCCTCCTCGTTTGGCATGGTGGGGCAGCCCCCCCCCCCGTGAGGCCATTGTTTCGTGGATTAAGGACAATTTCTGGATTTTGATGATGAGGATAATGTTAATGATGATGATGATGATGATAATGGATGCTGGTGATAATGATGAAGTTAACAATAAAGTTGAGGGAGATAATATTGTGCGTGATGACAATGATGAGGTTTTTAATAATGATGATGATGTTAATGATGATAATTATGATGTTGATGATGCTCTTGGTGATGGGAATAATAATTATCATAATAATGATGATGATGACAGTTAGGATTTTGATGATGACAATGATGATGAAAAACATGGATGATGAGGTTGAAGGTGATCTTAAGAGATGACAATGATGATGATAAAATGATGACATTGATGCTGCTGAATTCAATGGTGATGACTACGATAATGAAGACGGTGATGATTGTAATACAGCTGGAGCATTTTTTGTTTCTGTTATTATTACATTTCTTCTATTACACTTTTTTCTATGTCGTCTTTTGTTTGCCATCGTTTATTGTTTTTTAAGGAGCCTTTTTTGCCTTTTTCTTTTAAAGCCTTCTTTTAATGCCCTTTTCACCCCTGTTTCTAGGACCTCTTTTTCTTTTATCTCCTTTTTCTTAATTTGTCATCCGTTTTTTATATTTCCTCTTTTCCTATTTGTCTTCGTTTTCTTTTTACTTTGTCGGCTATTTCTGTATATGACGTCTTTTACTTTTTATCTTCTTTTTCGTTTTTCTTTGTCACATATTTCTATTTTATAAGTAGTCTTTTACTTTATTGTCTCGTTTTCTTTCAGTTTGTCGCCTGGTTTTATGTCATATTCTTTTATGTCATATTTGCTCTTTTATGTCATATTTGCTCTTTTATGTCATATTTTACTTGTTTCTCTTTAATTCTCCTCATATATTCGCCTGTTTCTCTTATTTATATTTATTTATATCGTCATGTCTTTGTATTCTCCTTTTCTTTTATTTTGTCTGCTTATTAGTTTTATATGTCGTCTTGTCCCCTTTTCTCTCCTTCTTTTCTTACGCTGTTGCCTTTTTCTCTTTTATATGTCGTCTTTTCATTTTAATCTCCTTTTTCTCTGTACTATGTCAACTCTTTCTCTGTAAAATGTTGTCAATTCATTGTTTGTCTCCATTTTCTTTTTACTTAGGCGCCTGTTTCTCTTTTATATGTCGTCTTTTCCATTTGTTTCTTAATTTACTTTGTTGCCCCTTTCTTTTTTATATGTAGTTTTCTCCTTTTTCTCACCTTTTTATTTTTACTTTGTCGCTTGTTTCTCTTTATATGTTGCCTGTTTCTCTATATATGTATGTCGTCTTTTTTTCTTTTTATCGCTTAGTTCTCTTTTAAGTGTAGCATTTTCCTTGTTTGTTTCTTTTTTCGTTGTCATCGGTTTATCATTTTTATGCCGTATTTTCCTTGTTGGCCTCCTTGTTCTTTTTAATTTGTTCCCTGTTTCAAGAATATGATGTCTTTTACCTTTTTATCTCCTTTTATATTTACTTCCTTGCTTGTTTCACCTTTATATGTCGTATTTACCTTTCCTCTCCTTTTCCTTTTTCTTTGTCTCATGTTTCTCTTTTAGAAATAGTCTTTTACTTTATTGTCACCTTTTTCTTTTAGTTTGTCGCCTTTTTCTCTTTAATATCTCGTATTTTCTTTTCGTCTCCTTTTTATTCTTACTCTGTCAGCTGTTTCTCATTTATATGTCGTCTTTTAATTTTTCTCTTTTTTTCTTTATACTTTGTCGCTTGTTTCTCTTTTATATCTCGTCTTTTCTTTGTATCGCTTATTTTACTTTGTCACATATTTCACTTTTATACTTCGTCTTCTCCTTTTCTTTTCTTTTATTTTATCATTTTTTCTCTTTTACTTGTCGTATTTGTCTTGTTTATCTCTTTCCTTTGTCTCCGGTTTATCATTTATTTATAGTTTTTTTCATCTGTCTCCTTTTTCTTTTTACTTTGTCCCATGTTTCTTGTATATGACATCTTTTACTTCTTATCTCCTTATTAATTTTATTTTCTTATATTTTTTCCTTTATATGTCGTATTTTTCTTTCTGTCTCCTGTTTCTCTTTATAAGTAATCTTTTACTTTATGTATTGTCTCGGTTTTCTTTTAGTATGTCATCTGTTCCTCTTTTATATCTCGTATTTTCTTTTATGTCTCTTTTTCTTTTTACTTTAGCGCATTTTCTCTTTATGTCTTTTCTTATTTTGTCTCATTTTTTTCTTTGACACTTGTTTCTCTTTTTTATGTCATCTCTTTGGCTTGTTTAATATCGCTTTAACTTTTTTACTCGTTTTCTCTTTTTTTTGTTTTGCTATCTTATCCCTTAGTTTTTTATCTCTTTTTTTAATATCAGCTTCACCTTTTTCAGGTCGTTTCTTTCTTTTGTTCTGTCTTTTTTTTCTTTTTAGTGTCACCTATTTCTCTATTACATCATCTTTACGTTTTTTGTCTCCTTTTTCTTTTTACTTTGTCGCCAGTTTATCTTTTATATATCATCGTTGCCAGACCTTCGGGCTGTTGGCCTTCGGCCTATTTGATATTTCAAATCGATTGTGATCATCTCTACCCCATCATCTCCATGTTTTCCTACCCTCTCATCTCCCTCTTCCTCTAGCCCTATTACATCACATACTCCTCTTCCTACCCCATTTCCTCAACTATCCCCATTCCTTCCTCCCTTCCGCCTCCCTATCTTCCCTAATCCCTTTACCCCTACCCCTTTCTCAACAGGGATCAGGGAGAGGGGGAGCTCATTCATAAACTAAGCTATAATAAAATTTTAAAAAAATATTTTAAAAAATCACGTTCTAAAAATATACACTTTGCCCTCTCTCTCTCCCCCTCCCACTATTTCTCCTCCTCGCCACCTTCCCTCTCTCCTACCCCACTATTTACTTCAGGGATGGGGGAGAGGGAGGGGTAGAGAGAAGGGGTATAGGGAGGGTGGAGAGGTATAGTGGGGAAGAGGGAGGTGGGGGAGTGCTATAGAGAGATATATAGAGAGGGGTGAAAGAGGGAGGAGAGGGACAAGGGGAATAGAGAGAGAGAGAGTGGGGGTGAGGGAGGAAGGAAGAGGGGAGAGAGAGGAGGTGAGAGGGATAGATGTGAGAATGTGGGTGGATAGAGAGTTCGGGGAGATGAGGGGATGGGGGAAGTGGAGGGGGAAAGGGAGAGGGGATAGAGAGAGGGTAAAAAATGAACTAGAAATTCATACTAGTTTACTTGTCCACTTTAAAAAAAAAATTAAAATATTAAAAAAATCACGTTCTTAATATATATATATATATATATATATATATATATATATATATATATATATATATATATATATATATATATATATTAAGAAAAATTATTGCAGTAACGCAATTAATTATGCTATCTGAGAGAACGCCTATTTTAAGTGCTACCTTTTCGTGTATGTGAGAAGAGCTCCTTCCGAAGGCTTTGAGGAAGACTGGTTTGCCAAAAATAGCCTTTTAACCGCATATAAATATATATATATATATATATATATATATATATATATATATATATATATATATATATATATATATATATATATACAGGAGGTGGAAAAATTAATTGGAATACGTGTTAAATTCAATGAATATTTATTTAATACGGAGTTGGTCCTCCTTTTGCTCTCTGATAAGTGTCGATGCGTCTTGAAATTGATTCATACAGTTTCCTGACTTTATTGAGAGGAATCTTGAGCCATTCTTCTTGCAATATTGCTCCAGCTGTTTCAGACACGACGGTGGAGGGTAACGACTTCTAACTTGACGCTCCAAGAGGCACCACAAATGCTCAATAATATTAAGATCTGGAGATTGTGGAGGGCACTTCCTTTGTTGTAGCTCACTCCTATGCTCTTCATACCAATCCTTAACCAAATAAGCGATGTGTATTGGGCATAGTTATCTTATCTTGGAAAAAAGCACTCACCATCACTAGGAATAATGTCTGGACCATGGGATTGACTTGATCTTCCCAAAATATCCAGATATTCGTTGTTGTTGAACCTACTACGCAAAGCAACGATTGGACCAAGAAAATTCCAAGATATGACTACCCAAACCATCACTGACCCTCCTCCATGGTTCACTGTAGGAAGAAAGCAGTCAGGATTAAAAGCTTCCCCGGGCTGCCGCCACACATAAACTCGCCGTGCAGTGGGGAAAAGAGAAAAGCTGGCCTCGTCGGAGAATATTACTTACTTCCATTGGTCTGTCAACCAGCCCTTGTAATCTCTACACCAGTTCAGCATTTTCTGAATGTTTTGATGAAAAAGCAGAGGCTTCTTGATGGCGGCTCTTCCATGGTATCCGGCTTTATTGAGCTCACAGCGAACAGTTTTGGTCGAAACTGGGCTAGTGAAACGTTGATTCCAGTCTGCAGTCACTTTAGGGGCCGTTGTCCGGGGATTTTTCATCACAATGCGTTTCAACACGCGTCGGTTTCTTTCAGCGAGCTTCGAAGTCCTGCCGGAATTACTCCTCCTGTTGGGGGTTTTGCCCTGCTTCTTGAATTCTGTCATGGTCCTTGATATTGTAGTTCTTCAGGAACCAGGGAGTTTTGCTGCTCTGGTGACGGAATCCTGCAATTCGAGCTCCAACAATTTCCCCTTTTTCGAACTCAGTGAGGTCACGCATCTTAGCATCTTTACCAAGATCTGATAAAGAAATATAAATAATCATTAAAGTTGATAACTAAAACTATGTATCTATAATAAAAACAAAACACTCACAATGAAATTTGGATAGATATTCATAATATAATGGCTCATTGAAATATTGGTGTTAAATTTCTACTGTCGCAATTATTTATCCAACCCCTATCTCTCTCTCTTTCTCTCTCTCTCTCTCTCTCTCTCTCTCTCTATATATATATATATATATATATATATATATATATATATATATATATATATATTAGCAGCCATAGTGATTCGGCACAATTTTCCACCACAAAACTTACAATAGTTCAAAAACAAATAATGTTACGTTATTCAAGATAAATTACAGATATAAAATAATCATGGCTATAAGTTGTATATGTACATGTTAAGATGGATGAAACTGCAAGTTACGTACAAAAGAGCATATTTATTCCAAAAATATGATAGTCAAAATTATCCGGACAGCTTAATTCCATTACGTCTATCTTTGAGACGACCAATAATTTACCGTAGTGACTTACTTTCATGCATTCTTAGCACTTTCAGTCATTATTTTACCAAATTCAGAGCAGCAAACATGCCTAGGGAATCCACTACACCTGCCTATATCTAAGAGCTGATTGTTAAGCTACGTCAAGAGGATCATCTCTCCATCACAGCCATATATGAAAGCTTTAAACGCCCTAAGGTGTCGTATATAATATTATATCATGTTACGATATCACAGACTCATGTTTCAGTGGAAATTATACCGGTAGGCATTGGGAAACCTCAAAGAGATATGACCAAACCATCGTCCGTACCTCAAAAAAGGACTGATACAAGCCAGGATTTCCCGAGAAGTAAATGAAATTATGGGAATTAGTTTCTCCAAGAAGACAGTATCACACCGCCTGACGGAAAGATCTTTAAAATCTCCCACACCAGAAGTCAAGCCTTTGATCAACCCTAAGAACAGGAAAGCTAGATTATCCTTCACCACTAAGCACATTCGATGGACAGAAGACCAATGGTCGAAGGTACACTTCAGCGATGAATCGAAATACAATTTGTTTGGTTCAGATGGAGGTAGGTTCGTTTGTCGAAGAGCTGGCGAAAGATTATCCGATCCATGAACTACGTGAAGAACAGGGTCAAGTTTGGCGGATGAAGCGTTAGGTGTGGGGCATAATTTGGGGGAAGGTACTAGCCCAATGGTCCGCTTGCAGGACAGAGTGAATGCTCTGGTGTAGAAAGAACTTTTAAAAGCACATGCCGTGCCTCACATGACAGCCTTCTCTGCCCAACCTGCCATTTTTATGCAACATATTCACCTTGCCACACGGCAAAGTTGGTGAAGAATTTCCTGGATCAGGAGAAACTATGTGTCCTAGACAGGCCTGTCCATAGCCCGGACCTCGATTCGATTGAGAATTTGCGGAAGACGCGAGGAGAGAGAAGTAAGGAGAGAAACACAAGAACCGTCGAAGAACTTTGGGAAATATTACAAGAAAAAAACCAACAACAACAGTAGTATGCCCTTGGTTAGTACTCTCCTCTCGCAGAAGATGTCAGTCATGGGCAAAGGAATTGAGAGTAATATATATTTTTAATTTTAATTCCTTTTTAAAATTTACTTGATAGGAATAATTATTATAGTATTTAAATTATTGGAGGTTTATTAAAAAGTCAGGATTTAAAAGATAAAACAAAACAAAACAACGCATTCCTTCCCTGAATCTAAAACACGCTCTGGTCTTGTTCCTGTGGGAACTGAAATTCAGTCCTTGGAGCTTTGCATTTCGATCAAAAGTACCGTTAAAATGATAAAAAGTGTGAAATGAATGATGTGCAATTAAAAGCTATTTTGTAATTCTTTTGTAGAAATAAATGTTTGAATCTTTTTCAATTCCAAAATTGGTTCTTTCCCCCCAAAGCGTGGAACCATTGTTACTCTGCACCGAAGTAGCCTGAAATGAAAGGTGATAGTTGCTAAGGGTATTGCATCATGGAAGACCATTTTTAAGATACTTAATGACTTTAAAAAGACTGATTACACTCCTGTGAAGAAGACTCTGGAGTTTCGAATGCTGGTAAGGATCGGGTTGCCTCCAATCCCAAGCTTACTCACGATCGGAAAGGAGAAGGCCAAAACGCTTCAGCGAGCACAGTCAAGCGGAGACCTTTTCGACAAAGGTCTCAAGTCGGGAAGGGCTGCAAAGAAGCCTCATATCACCAAGAAGAACCTTAGTAGTTGGCTTCCTTTTTACTTAGGAAATATAAAGAATGTACTTCTGAAGAGGGACAAAGTGATATTATTTAATGAAGTTCCCTTCCGCTTGGTTGGTATTCCTAAAATATCCCTCGTTAAGAGGATAAAAGAAGGAACGCTTTCACGAGGCCTGTTTAATGGCAATGTTGAAGTATCTGGCCACTCTCCAAGTCTGGGGCGTTTTCTCATCTAAGGGAACTGGAGTAATAACAAAGTGGTACCCCAAAGTGGTACCCCAAAAATGCTTCGTCAACACCTTTTCCACATAGTTCACGACCAATTTGGAGTACAACGTCACAAACCAAAAGCAATAATAAAGTTCTTGGCCGAAAATCACATTAAATTTTTGAGACCTTGGCCCGGGAGTTCGCCAGATTTAAACTCAATCGAGAATTTGTGTTGGGAGAGTGATAATCAAACTTGCAATTGACAAACAATATCCATCAAATGTTGAGTAGTTGCAAGTTTATTGGGAGCAAAAAATCGAGTAATATCAGTCTAGATATTCACACAAATTTGGTCCCCAGAACGAAATGAAGCAGACCTAAAGAACAAGACGCACCATTGTAAATATTGACTGCACGCATCAGGTGACTATAGCTCACATTCAAATTACAATGCAAACATATTAAAAGGAAATACAACGTTTGATTACTTATATTAATTTTCTTATATTAAAAACATATAGTAGTCTCAAAACTTATGGCCATGACTGTACATTGAGTTAAAATATCGTCACAATAATCCAACTGATTGCTTAGATATGACTAGTTGAACCAAGCAAACCTTTCGGGAGGGGTGACCCTATATATATATATATATATATATATATATATATATATATATATATATATATATATATATATATATATATATATATATATATATATATATATATATATATGCTAAGACGAGCGAGAACTAATTATCTAAATATCAAGGGATTTTTTTCTTTATTATCACACCGAGAGACAATTTGACCAAAACAAGAACCATTTTGATCACATTCCACAAATTATTTGCAATATATATATTTTTTGGCCACAAATGATTACAAAATTATCAACAAAAGCTCTATAAAGACTAATTTATATCAATTAGTAATTAATTTATTGAAGGACGGTCCTGAAATCCCAGAGGATTCGATAGTAAGGAAAGATTTCCATAGGATAAGGCCGTAGTAACGTCGAGGATAGAGAGTTGCCAAGGAAACGGGGCAAACTTTGACTCGCTTTTGAAATGTCGCTGATAATTAAATTTCAATGTAAACATTTTATCTACTTGGTACAGCCTCAATATTTGATGTTGCCCTGATAAATGAATGTCCCTTTAATTAAAATGATTATATCCGTTGTTTAAAAACATCTGATATAGAGGGTTAGTGAAAGGTTTGGTTAGGTTAGGTTAGGTTAGGTTAGGTTGGGTTACGTTAAATTAGATTAGGTTAGGTTATGTTAGGTTACACAGAATAATTAGTTTTTTCGTGAAGAGGACATCCTACAATTATAAGTATGATCTAATCATTCACTCCATTTAGTCTTTTGGGATTAGTAACAAATGTAAAAAAGAAAATAATACCGAGGTTGAATAATATATAAAACTAGAATCACAGGAATTTTCTGGGTTTAGATCAGTTGTTTTCAACCGGGCTGTCGCGAGAGACAAATAAGGGTGGAGCGGGAACGACCAAGAAATCATTTTAAAATGCCTAAATTGCAAACAAATATGTACTTCAAACATTTCTTAAAAAAATCTAACGACACTTGAAAACATTTGGAAACTTCTCTGCATTATGCGATATAAAAACACTGAAAAGTGAAAGATTCCAGAGAGTGAATGAATAAATGTGAGTTTCCTTGTCAATTCTACGTCCCAATATTAAAGAATTATGTTATAATCATTAAGTTCAAATTTCCGATTAAACTTTTAAAGGTAAGATTCATTTATTTTCAAATCTTTTTGTCTAATTTCGATTGAATTAGGTTAAATTTCAATTGTGGATAATTTCGAAGCGCTTTCTACTTATTTATGTATTTATACGTAACTTATATTATATTTGGGGGCCACGACTGCTTCAAGGATAGCATTTAGGGTGCTACTATCACAAAAAGGTTAAGAAAAACACTGGTTTGGATTGCTGCGAAAAAACAGTTGGGGGCCACTGAAACCACGAAGTGAAAGGTATGCGGTGGGGCTTTTATTAGCAGTAATTTTTTTATTTTAGGAAAAAGGAAAAGCAAGTAGAACATACTTATCATGACGTTTTGAAGAGTGTTTGTACAGATGTGGTGAATTAAAGCAGAAAAAAACTTGGGAATTAAATGAGAGATTTTGGCAAGACTAATTAAAGATTACAATGAAATTAAATATTCACTAAATAAATAATTAACTTAATATTTTACTTATAATTTCATTTTTGTAACCAGCGCATGTATGCCTTGTGTGAAATTAGCACTTATAAGTTGTTATATTTTATTATTTTGAATATTTTCAAGTGACCCCCAAATTCTTTTTCTATCACTGGTGTTAGACCATTCGTTTCGTAAGAACCAGCGGGTAAGACGACAGGAAGGTGGAATGAGAGAAACGTGACGTGACATAATGCCACGTGAGAGAAACGTATCACACTTTCAAAATAAGATATGGTACAAGTTCCAAATAAGATATGGTAGGTACCAGTTCAAAATAAGATGTGGTCCCAATTCCAAATAAGATATGGTACCATTTCAAAAATAAGAAGTGGTCCCAGTTCAAAGTAAAAGATGGTACCAGTTCAAAATAATAGATGGTACCATTTCAACAAGTCTGGATCTGTACAAAGAATGACAAATTTCTTCCGTGCGAATAAAAAAAAAAAAGTCAAATACTGACACCGAATACAATGAATAAAACAAAGATTTCTATGAAGTCATTGCAAATAAATAATCAAAACAACTAAGTGAAACCGCTAATTAAAACAATAAAAATAAAGGAAAACACTAGACTAAATAAAACAACTAAATAGCTAAATAAAACAACTAATCAAAATAACTAAAGAAAGCTAATCAAAATAACTAAGGAAAACTAACCAAACAGCTAATCATAACCACTAAATATAAAACTAATCAAAATTAATCGAAACAACTAAATAAAAAGAGCTAAATAAACAACTAATCAAAATAAGTAATCAAATATAATCAAAACAACTAATTAAATAACAAGTTGAAACAACTAATCAAAACCACTAAATAAAACAACTAATTAAAACAACTAATCAAACAAATATTCGAAATAACGAATCAAAACTGCTAAATAAAGCAACGGATCAAAATAATCAAAGAAAAACTAATCAAAACAACGTATAGAAAAATAAAAAGGATACTTATAGAAAACTAATCAAAGCAATTAATAGAAAACTAATCAAAGCAAATAATTGAAAAAATAATCAAAACACTAAACGAAAATCCTAATCAAAGCGACTAATCGAAAAACTAATTAAATCAACTAATCCCAAAACTAATTAAAGCAACTAATCGAAAAATAATCAAAGCAACTAATCGAAACACTAATGTAACTAATCGAATAATTAATCAAAGCAATTAATCGAAAAACTTATCAAAGCAGCTCAACTAATCGAAGAAACTTATCGAAAAAACTAATCTAAGCAACCTTCGAAAACTAGTCAAATTAACTACATAATCGAAAAACTAATCAAAGCAACTAATAAAAACTAGTCTCAACAAATAATAAAAACTAGTCAAAGTAACTAATCGAAAACTAATCAGAACAACTAATCGAAAAACTAATCAAATCAACTAATCGGAAAACATAGCAAAGCAACTAATCGAAAAAACTAATAAATACTCGAAAAACTAGTCAAAGCAACTAATCGAAAAACTAATCAAAGCAACTAATCGAAAAACTAATTAAAGCAACTTATCGAAAAAACTAATCAAAGCAAATAATCGAAATACTAGTTAAATTAACCAATCAAAAATAATCAAGGCAACTAATAAAAAGCTAGTTATAACAACTGATTGGAAAATAGTCAAAGCAACAAATCGAAATAACTAGACAAAGCAACTAATCGAAAAACTAACCAAAGTAACCAATCGAAAAAGCTATTCAAAGTAACTAATCGAAATAACTAGACAAAGCAACTAATCGAAAAACTTATCAAAGCAACTATTCAAAAAAACTGATCAAAGTAACTAATCAATAAAAATAATCAAATTAACTAATCAAAAAAGTAATCAAAACAACTAAGCGAAATAACTAACCAAAGCAATTAATCGATAAACTATTCAAAGCACCCAATTACTAAAACTAATCATAGCAACTAATCGAAAAACTAATCAAATCAACTAATCAAAATCTAATCCATACAACTAAACGATAAACTATTCGAAGCAACTAGTGCACCCAGACTTCAAAAGAAAACACCCTTGTTAGGCTTTAGCAAGTGTGCGTTATATAAATGGCGAATATTTTCCCTTAGGAGTGTAGGCACCACGGACTGGTATCACTAAATATTATTGCCAGTAAGAGCTATTGGCTTTTGCGTTGATTCGCCTCTCAAACCAAGGAAGACATTGACTGATCGGAATGAATTTAGAGGACGTTGACTGTATCCTCTTTACTCAGGATGATTCCAAGGAAATATATTGGATTTTTGCTTTATTAATTTAGACATTAAATCAAAAATTTATTGATATTACTTTGATAGCCAAAAGGAAAATATTAACACATAATATATAGAATTGTGCAATTAAACGGAAATTGTTAATGATAACACTGGTTTACAGAGAAATTGAGACAAGCACAAAAATAATTCTTCTAGCCTAATTTTAGGGTGCTGATTTCATATACGAAACCAGTTTTTACTCATCACCTCCAGTTTTTAAGGTATACATGTATTAGAAATTTTAGGAATTGTGTTCTTTAAAACCCTTACGCTACCAATGGGACACTACATCCCAGAAGTTTTTAAAAAATACCTGTGGGTAGAATTCAGCTTAAATTAGTATATATTTTTATCCCAATGGTAGTTCTAATGTATTAGCATATTATTGAATATCTGGCAACTTTCTATTACTCCTCAGCGATTACCTGCCTTTGTTTGTCGGTTTATTTTCTAGGAAATCAAAGAAATCTTGGTTTCTTTAGTCATTTCCAAGAAATTCCTTTTCAAAATGATAATAAAATAAGTTTATCATCGCATGGCAGTCAAATATTTTTGTATATTGCAGTGTTACCACCTTAAGTTACCCGAAAAGTTGTAGCGAAACCAATCCTTTTGGAATGGTCATTGGTGCTTTCCTGACGAAACATTTTGAAACAAAGCGGCGATTTTTGAAATATTCAATTTTGCAATCGGTGCATCTTAAGAAATGCTTAAAAGGCGATTCTGATTTCAAAATCAGTGTTTTTAGATTTTCTTTAAAGCTTTATTTTCACTTACTCGTTCTATATTAATGAGAAATATATTTAGAAATGGAAAGAGGACGTTTCAATGCATCTAAATTGATGACCTTTAAATTTGTATTTTCAACTAAACGAAAATTAGAGGCAATTATTATGAAAAATCAACCACTAATAAACCTTATGCATTAGATCAAAATAACTGATCCCTGACAAAATTTTCTTTCGATTTTGGACTTTATGTAAATAAAATGTTTCTTTGAATTTGGATTTAGATTAAAGAAAGAATACTGCATAATTAAGCGATACTATTTAAATGAATTATATATGTGATATTTTTTTACCCCATAAGTATTCATAGATAATAAGTAATAATGCAAGCGATGTTACGATGCAATATAATGTCCGAAAACGTTTCCATACATGTTCCGAACTTGCGCTGATATCCCATTGCCGCATATAGGTAAACGTTTTAATATGTATAACAATAAAATTTAAAAATTCCGTTTATGCCTTATTGTCCCTGTAAATTTGATAGTACAATATAATAGAATCAAGAAAGTGGGTTTGGGATACTTTTGTGATTTTATAGTATAAAAAAATATGGGCATGGATCTCTGGGGAAATCTGGCAACACTACTGTATTCCCTTCTACTCCAATAATTTTTATCATAATGGTATTGGTATATTCAAAATTCAAATTAGTATACTGAAAATTTTTGTTCAGCGAGATGTGGTGTCGTTATTTTTAAAAAAAGAGTGAAATACAGTTCGAATCCCTCCTTATGAGCAGAAAGTCTCCAAAGAGAAAAAAATGCTACACTGAGTCATTTAAAAATGAATGGCTTTAACTGGAAGAATTTAAAGGATGGCTAAAGAGAGATGAACAAGATGGAAGCAGCTACGTCAAGATTCAGTATTACTCATTTTCTTGCAAAGAAAACAAGCTCTGAATCTGAAAAAAATGCCAATGCAGAAATGTTATTTGCAGCATATTTTGCTGAACATCACATCCCGTTTTCTCATATAGATCAGCTCCTTGTAATTTGTCAAAAAGCTTATCCTGACAGTGATATGCCAAAAATGTTAATTGCAAAAGAACAAAACTCATATATCATCCAAGATGGCATTGCATATTATGAAAAATAGAACAAAACGAGATATGTCGAAATAAAAAATATTCTGTTATAATTGACGAAAGTGCTGATACATCTGTCGTGGTATGACATTATATTATATCAATACCATATTACATCTATGGGGCGAGGGACCGATAATTGCAAGGCGAACCGACAAAAGGGACGGAACGCCACGAGTTTCGACGGGCGAAACAACTTGATAAGAGTGCAATGAGGTCAGGTATATTATGGGCAATGGCAAAGCTCAAGGTTATTTAAAGAGGCATGTACAAAAATATAATTTTATTTACATAAAAATAATGAGAGAAATAATGGGCAAAAATTACATCAGATGAACGAAGGAGGGGGGGGGGTTGTAGTTATGAATCAGACTATGAAGTTAAAACTTAAGGTGTTACAGGAGGAGACTATTAAAATGGGGGAAATTAACGCAAATGGGTTACTGGAGGGGGAGAGGGGTTGGCTTACAGAAGATTCCAGGTGAGACGTCAGGGTAAGGCTTCACGGATGTCTTCTGCACGTGAGACGAGGCCGCTCGAAGCTTCTGAGCGGGATATTAAAGTGATGACGGTTCTCCAAAAAAAACGGGGGGGGGGATAGGGCGGTAACGTCCGGTCCAGGGAAGAGTATTTCGGCCACCCGAAAACGAGGGGCGAACGAAGAGGGCTTCGACAGGAGTTGACGAGAGAAGTCGGAAAAATCACTCGGTAGTGATCGTTAAATGGAATTACCTCACTGGCTGGGGCTAATTCCAATACACAAAAACAGTTCAGCTGTCACTTTGCTTTGTTGTTAGCACTTGACTTGGAACTAGGGGAATTTTCTTGGGGTCTGGGCGAGACTTCTCAACTTTGTGTCTCCTCATGAGAGTCGAGCACTATTTTTGTCCGAGGCTGTCCCCGGGGTGGGGGGGGGGGGTTAGCGGGAAACAGCTCTACTCTCGAATGGCCTCGAATCTTTATGAAGATATTGACGAAGATTAAATGCTAAATATTTATTGTAAGTACTTCCTTTTTGCTTCTTTTTATAATTTTAATATATAGGCTTACTATAAAAAAGGCAATTTGTTTTTAATCCGCATTTTTACTAGTTATCTAAAATGCTTGGTTTATTTTTGTCCATCTTAGTTTTTTTTACTTGACACTCTTGTTTTTTTTTTAATTTCCCACTGGCATCACTACTCCTCAATTGTTTTTGATAACCAGTGAAGTGAACACGTGCTGAAAGGTTAGCATTTGTTTCATTAATATTTTGAGAACTAATTGTTTAATTAGTTCTCAGATATATTATAAAATATATATCTTATATATTATTTATATTAGAAAATATATATCTTGCACTAACTATATTTACGCTTTCTACTCAATATAATATATCTACATGTCTAAATTCAAGCAAACGGGCTGCCGAAGATTTCAACCCTTCTCTAACTAAACTTGAATGTTTTAAAACCTTTGATAACATTATTTGGAATAAAAAAATATTCTGGTAGTGAAAGGGTTAAAAAAATTAAATGTCCTATTCTTAGATTGTGAGGTTAGGGCTGCTCGAAAATCATGTTACACAACCATTTTATATGTTGGACACATGTCTATATTATGATTTTGCAACCATATGTATTTTGTAACACGATTTTGTGAGTTGAGGCATGTATCAACAATGGCTTCAGGCGCTTCAAAACACCGAGGATGCATCAACAAGGCAAATTCATTCTGTTACGTGTGTGGGGATTTCACGACAGTTGCACAGCGCCGAACAATTACTTCCCTCCTGAGAACTGCTTACTTTCATTATTTTGACTGTAAAATTAGAGATCAGGACAAATCCTGCGCCCCACACACTGTTGTAAACCCTGAAACAATGGAGTAACAGCATGGTTTAATTGCAATAAAACAGCCTTCAACTTAGCTGTACCAATGGTCTGGAGAGAACCAAAAAGCCATGGAGATGATTTTTAATTTTGTCTGACAAATATAACTGGTTTCAAAGCTTCTTCTAGAAAAAAGATAAAATATCCCAACCTTCCCTCAGCTATGATACCGATTCCCCACTCAGATGATCTTCCTGTCCCTACACTCCCAGCAAATGAAGATCTTCCTTCATCAGATGAAGAAATGATTTCAGGGGAATATTCTGCCAATTCGATCTCTTCTGAAGACCATGTCTCTGTTAATTCAGGAGCAAGTAGCAATGAGCCCCACTGGGTCACGCGGGAAGACCTGAATGACCTTGCCCGTGATTTTTATATATCTAAGTAGCATGCAGAGCTCCTGACATCCTGGCTTAAGAAGTGGAACCTGGTCAAGTCAGATGTAAGGATCACCAGTTTCAGGACACGGAACAAGGACTTCACTTCATTCTTTGACATGAAAAACAGGTTGTGCTTCTGAAAAAATGTCTCTGGCTTGTTCACTTTCCTTTGTTTCCCACAGAATCCTTCAGATTGGCGTCTTTTCATAGACTCTTCCAATCGAAGTCTGAAGGCTGTGCTCCTGCACAATGGGAATAAATACCCCAGCATTCAAATTGCCCACTCAGTCCATCTAAAGGAGTCGTGTGACATTGACAATATGGAGCTCCTTTTGAAAGCTGTCAAGTACAACCAGTACCAGTGGAGTCTCTGCGGGGACCTCAAAGTCATTAGGCTCCTTATGGGTATGCAAGCGAGCTTCACATAGTACTGTTGCTTCCTTTGTCTCTGGGACAGTCGGGCTGTGTCCAAGCACTATAATCAGAAGGACTGGCGGTCTAGGAGCACTTTCGTGCCTGGTGAACACAGTGTCCAAGAACATCCTTTGGTGGACATGAACAAGGTGCTTCTTCCCCCTTTTTATATCAAGCTTCGGCTAATGAAGAATTTCGTGAAGGCCATGGACAAAAATGGCGCTGCCTTCCAACACTTATGTACTCTTTTCCCAGCCCTGAGTTCTGCTAAGCTCAAGGAAGGCATCTTCGTCGGACCTTAAATTCGAGAGGTGCTGAATGATAATGAATTTGAGGAGCTTCTTACCTTAAAGGAACTGAGAGCATGGGAAGCATTTAAGTCAGTCTGCCATGGCTTACTTGTTAACACAAGGGTACTAGATTACCGAGAGAGTATCGAGAAGTTGTCCCAGTCTTATGAAGATATGGGATGCCGACTGTCACTAAAAATTCACTTTCTCCACTCCCACCTCAACTTTTCCCTCCAAACCTCGGGGCAGTGAGTGATGAGCATGGAGAAAGGTCCCACCAAGACTTTCCAAGATGGAGAGCAACTACGAAGGCAAGTACAAACACAGCATGATGGAGGACTTCTGCTGGATGCTCTTCCGTGACATCCCGCAGGTAAAGTACACAAGATCGTCCCCAAAAAACTCACTTGTAACTTTCTGCTGTACTATGATTTGTGTGTATTTTATTATCTAAGTAATTTAGTTCCCTTAATGTTCCCTATCTATGCTGTTTTTTTTCTCTAATATACCTTTGTAACAGATGAAATAAACACATTATATTTTGAATTTATATGCAGTATAATAAAAATGGGGTATGTGAAAGCAAAATAAAATAGAGGTGATAGAGCAAAACTGTTCAGAAATTTGAATTCACCACAACTAAATTAGTAAAAAACACCTATTCACATCTTTACCTCAGAGCAACAAGGCTTTGGAAACTAGTGTAATTAATTAGCCATTTTTGTCCTAAAGTTTCTCTTCCCTTAAGATACTACGAAAATTCTAACTATATAGGAATTTATAACTGCTTTTCATCGTAAGTTAAGGTTTGTGATAATTCGCGAAATGAATTAAATGATTTTTTAGTTCAGAAAGTTCGAAAAGAAACGATGGGGGAAAACTTGCCAGGCAATAGGAGAAGTAGTTTCAATGAGTATCGCTTTTCGGAGGGTAACGATTAGCGGCGATATTTAAGCTTGGAATGCAAAAAGATGATTGACATCACAGAGGCAATCATTATGTCTTGTCCTTTCTGTGTATGGAGGAAGGGGATAAATTCTGGCTGACTTGCTTGGAGAAGGAATGCGCTATCATGTTAGGCTTCTTCTGCCAGAAAGGGAAATAAGATAGAGAGATACATAATAATCGTTTCGTAAGCGCTTTTACTGTTGAGGACACGAGGCAGTTAAATACATTAAGTGAAGAAATCGTCTTAAGCGTTAATAAAGCGAAATTACTCCCAATATAAATAAAATGAAACATTTTTAGGCACCAGGGTCATTCGGTGTATTCCAATGCAAATAAAGCAATTAATAAACGAAATGGTAAAGCCTCTGAGCGTGATGTTTAATCGTCGTATACATTGCAGGATAGTCCTAATTAGCCTAATGTCGGTAATTGGTAAAGCATTAGAATCGATAATCAGAAACAGAATGTTACTTCACCTCCCGGCTAATACCCTAATCTAAAAAAAAATCAGCATGGTTTTAGAGCCGGAAGATCCTGTCTAAACAATCTGCTGGATTTTTTTTGGCAAATTATTTCCATCTACGACTGTAACAGACTGGTTGACATAATTTACCTCGAGTTTCAAAAAGCGTTTGATACAGTACCACTTGAGGCTCTTACTTAAGATAAAAACCCATGGAATTAGGGTGGAATATTCTTAAATGGATTAACGCTGGCTCACAGATTTCTCACACAGGGTAGTCATAAATGGAATAAACTCTGACTGGGCCCCAGTAAGAAGTGGGGTCTCCAGGGGTCAATTCTTGGTCCATTATTGTTTACAATATATATAAAAGACTTGGATAACGGATTAATTAGTAAAATTTCTAAGTTCACGGACCATACCAAGATCGGAAATAGTGCTGAAGCTAGATTTGATGTTATAGGATTGCAACGAGATCTAAACAAAATATTCGAACGGGCGGATAAATGTCAAATGAATTTTAACATACTTCAATGCAAAATCATGCACTTATGATACAGAAATCTGAAATCAAATTCCTATATGAGTGGCCAACACTTGGTTTCCGCAGATATGAAAAAGGATCTTGGAGTCCTAATTATAGCGGACTTCAAATTGTCCACAAGCTACCTAAAGTCAAATCGAATGCTAGGATACATCGCACAGAATTTCTCTTAGAAGTCTAGATACATAATTTTACCCCTATATAAATCATTAGTTCGACCGCATCTCAGGTATGCGGTTCAATTCTGGTCCCCGGACGTTAGCAAAGATGTGGAGATGTTAGAAAAGGTGCAATGCAGGGTTAGTAAACTGATATTAGAGTGGATATTTATAGCCTTCAGAATGGGTGAAAAGCAAACCAGGGATAAACCCCTTTACAAGCACTTTCGTATGTTTAGGTGTTGTAAGCGGCGTGTCGTAAAGTGCTACTAAATGTTACAACAGCAAGGTCAGAAAATGAGTCATATGCTAAAGTATTAATTAGTATACTTATATAATAATTCCCTGAATTAGTATAATTATTTGATGTCTTGTCCGGGGAGGGGGGGGAAGTGCTCCAACATTAGCATTGACTGCATCTGCCCAAACCAACGTCAAGTAAGTTGAGCCCATCTACACAACCAAAGGCTGCTTGATAAGCACCCGCACTCTTGACGAGCCAATATGCTGCGGCTAACATCTGGAGGATTGTGTGCCCAACAGGCTAAAATACACGGGGGAGGATCCGTGTTTAGATATCTTTCACACATCTCCACTTCCTCTATTTTTACATCTTTCTGTACAGATCTCTCTCCTTATAAGCTTTGTACACGAAATTCCCTCGTTAGTTTTCGTTTTTTTAATGGTTTTAGACTACTAGTTGTAGTAGTAATAGTAGACTTTAAGTCTTTTGCTAACCTGCTTGTTCCTGAAAACATATGTTTAAATAGTTCTTGGTGAGCAAGGATTCCTAACCTCTCGTTTTTCCTCTCAGAAAATTGAGTCCCTCGCAGTATTTAGAGGCGGTTTGACCACTTTTTTTACCATCAAAGAGATCGATAGATGGTGTTATGTCATTAGTAGAATGATAAGGAATAAAATGGAGGGAAAATATCATTATTTTGATTCTAATTTGCTTTTAAGAGCGGAATTTTCGATAACATCTGTTGTTGGGTAAGTTTTTTTACCACCGTTTATTGCTATCTCAGTGAGGTCTTACAATTTAACATTACTAACGATCGTTTGCTACAAAATATGGCAGCCTTGGGTACGGTTTGTAGCAACAGTTCACCTTGTATGATTGAAATCTCAGTAGGGACCAACGGAGGGGGAGGGGCTCGAATTAAAGATCGCTGTACGTGTGTTATACCCATAATTCCCACTGGCTGGTGTCTTCCGTAGTGGTAATCCACAAGGGAGCAGTGGTAATATAATAAAGTAGTCGATAATTCCCACTGTCCGAGATTTTCAAGGTGGTAATATATCTAAGTAGTCCATAATCTCCACTAATCTATATGTGATTTAGTGGTAATCTATTAAGATAGTATGGTGAATCTGTTGGGACAGTCCATAATTCTCACAAACCGATGTCTTCCATAGTGATAATTTATCAAGGTAGTGGTAATCTTTCAAGGCAGTCCATAACTCCTACTGGCTGATTTGTCTATAGTGGTAATCTATTTAAGGCAGTCCATTAAGTCTTACACTCTTCATGTGGTTAATGGCCTGTTTATCCATTATTCATTATACAGGGTGCGCATTTGAGAACACAATGTATTGGGTCATATATGGCCCATCTCTAATCCATATATGACCCATACCTTTCCGTCTCTCCTTATCAGATACAGGTATTTGAGAAGACGATTTTAGCAAGCGATAAATGCTGCAACGTTTCCAATCTTTCTCTTTCAGCCCAAATATGGCAGCGTCTAATCTGAGGCAGGAAATGAATGTCAGGCTATTCTGGTCGCCTTAGCAACCGACCACGGTGGTATGGAGATTGCCACTTTCTTGAATGAGGCCAGGTCCTTCGTGTTCGATGTCAGACAAGAACTACTGGGTTCTGGGCGTACACATGCCATCCGTCAAGGGTCCCATTATCAGTCGTTACTGACCCATTCTCGGTGACGTTTATTGGTCGTCACTGGCCAATAAACGCCAATTCCTTTTTTTCACAAAAATTTCAGACTAATATTAGATGTATTTTAAGAAAGGATTTAAAACCCAATTACTCTTTAATGTTCAATAGCGGAAAATAAAAGTAATTTTTTTTTACGTTCAGAGTTTTCAAATGTTCAGTTGCGGTCGAAGATATTTCTTTCATGTAGCTAATATTGTGTAACGTATAATTTCCTTTGTAAATCAAACCAGCTTATCGGTCGAAGTGAGAATGGGTTCATCATCTCTGACTTGCATACTTGTGTTGATGGTAGTGAATTGAAAAATCTCTGTTAAATATTTTAAGCTTATAAATTCAAAATTCCTAGAAGCGTTTATGATTTTACTTTTTTTAAAAAAAAAACAACTAATTATTACTAGAGTTCACGAATGTACGAGGTGCGGTCAATAAGTTTTGCGAATCGGTAGGGCAAAACAGAGGAAAGGGGATGGCTGTTTGTAGGGCTGTTAGGAGAAGTTATGACAAGTCAGGACCTGCAGCCACACACTCCTACCTTGTCTATTTAAGAAGCAGTAGCTGATCGCAGATCGTCAGTCACAAATTTTTCAACAATAGAGAAGGTTGAACACCGCACAGTGATCAAATTTTGACCAAGGAAGGCAAGAATGCAAAAGAGATCCATGAAGGCATGGTTGCAGTGTACACCGACACCACCCCTTCCTATGCAACCATTTCTCGCTGGAATAGGGAGTTCCACCATGGTCGTGAGTCCCTTGAAGATGACCCCCCGTCCAGGACGCCTGCCAGACGTAACCAACGAGGACAATGTGGCCCGTGTGGAGAGGATGATCCTCGAAAATCGACGGGTGGAGGGCGAAGAAATCGAGCGAGAACTTGGAATATCACATGGAAGTGTTATCAACATCATCCACGAAAATTTGGCCATGACCAAGGTCTCTACCCATTGCGTCCCTAGAAACCTCACGAAACCTCACGCCCCATGATTAACGTCGTCAAAGTTCAGAGGAGCTGCTGCTCCTGTACAACAAAGACCCGGCGGGATTCGAGTCACGCATAGTGACAGGTGAAGAAACGTGGGTCCATCACTGGGATCCCGAGACCAAGTTCGAAAGCATGGCCTGGAAGCACAGGGGCTCTCGGACCCCCATCATGTTCCGGACCCAACCCTCAGCCGGGAAGATCATGGCCACCATCTTCTGGGATTCTGAAAGAGTGTTGATGGTGGACTATGCGCCTCGTGGAAGGACAATCACAGGCCAATATTACGCCGAGGAACTGTCTGGGTTGAAGAAGTGCATCCGTCGGAAGCGGCGCGGCAAGTTGACACGCGGTGTCCTGCTCCTCCATGACAATGCCCCTGTCCACAAGACCAGAGATGCACAAGCTGCCCTGCGCAAGTACGGATTCGAGAAGCTCAACCCCTCCCCCTACAGTCCAGATCTAGCCCCTAGCGACTACTTTTTATTCCGCCAGCTCAAGCCTGCACTGCGTGGACGCCGGTTTGGAGATGATGAAGATGTCCAGCTCGCCGTCCAGGAGTGGATTGAACAGCAGTCGGGAGATTTCTGGTTGTCGGGAATTCGAAGCTTCAGGGACAAGTGTCGCAAGTGCATTGAAGTCGAGGGTAGTTATACTGAAAAATAATAAAACACTTTTCCTCATATCTCGTTTCCTTATATCCGAATTGCAAAACTTTGGTGACCGCCCCTCGTAATATAGAATCTTAACTATTGATAGCCATCTGAGTTCTGTGTACAAAGTTAAGCTTTTGTACTGGGAATCAATATCAAAACAATTTTGTCAAAATAATAGAGACTTCGAAGGTTTACTTTTAATATAATTAACTATTTCAACAACCTGGTTTGATAATTGGTTTAATTCAATTTGTGTTGTTTTTCAAACTAGTAACTCTCTGTAGGAAACAATGACTACGTACTAATTGCAGGTGTATATAAAGTTAAGATCTATTTTTGTGAAATTATTATTTTTTTCTATTTTTCTTTTCAGAAGCCCTTTGAATAAATACAGAGGAACGTATGAGAATAGTAATTTTGCGAATCGATGGAAAGAAGTACAATGACATCGAAGAGAAGTTTAGAAAGAGATTTCATAAACCAACAGACAAGACAATACGAAATATGGTGAACAAATTTGAACGAATAAGATCTGTAAACGATGAAACAATATCAGGACGACCGCCAATGTCGGATCTTACCTTGAATGATGTACGCGGAATTATCACTAAGGAGCCACGTCCGACCGTTCGTGTTGAAATCACACAGAGTCGGCTTCCCTACTCCATTCGTGCACAGCATTCTTAAAGTTAATTTGCAGAAGAAAGGATATCATTTGCAAGTTGTACACGAATTACATCAGAGGATTTTCCTTGACGAAGCGTTGTGTGTGCTGATCTCGTAAAACAAATCTGGAGTGATCATTTAATGGACAACATTCTCTTTGGGGATATGAAAGACCAAATGATTTCATCCAAAATTGTGAGGGAGACAGCGAAAGTTAATGTATGTTTGGGTTTAACAAAATATAAGGATATGATCCTTTTGTATTCGCTAAAGCTACTGTTGTGTTGGCTATTTATCTGGATATGTTGCAACAATTTCTTTAATCTTAGCTAATTGCAGATAGGTTTATTAATACCGTCATCTATCAACATGATGGTGCTCCTTGTTAGTATGGAAAAATTGTTCAGGATTTTCTTAATAGAGGTTAACAAATCGTTGGATCGGACGCGGAAGCAATTAAAGATCTTCTCCAGTGAAATCACCAGATTTAAGCCCTTTAGATTTCTTTGCTTGGGGGCTTTATCAAGTCGCATGTTTATCAGACGAAGATTCGAGTTTTGAAAACTTACGTACACAAATATAAACAGTTGCAAATAACATCGAATCCTACACTTAATTATTTAATAAATAATTTTTTATCATTTTATGATTGAATTCAATTTAATTTTTAAGTGCTTCACAAAAATAGTGTATAAAAGATTGCAAAATTACTATTGCTACACACTCTGTGTTTATTCTAAAGTCTTCTGAAAACAAAAATAGGAAAAATTAATTATTTCACAAAAATAGATCCTGACTTTATGTACACTCGGTATAAAAATATAGATTTAGAATTTTGCTGTTCTACGAGTGAAACAAAACCTTTGATAGAACTTAACATAGATGATGCCCCATCTTTACATATTTGAACACTCAGCTTTCGCAATAAATTCCATTTTTCGAGAGATAAAATTCCAAAGATATCACCTCTTGTGGTGACTCACATTTATTTGCAAGAATAGAACTGATTTATGATTTGTTTTTCATCGTGATTTTCGTTTTCACTTGAAGAAAATAACAATCTTCAAATAACTATTGCATTATTTACGATTGTGTTGAGCTTTTATCTTTTTATCATTGAAGATCAATTCTTTAGACAAACCTTTACTGCTAGAATCACATTAATAACTCTTATTTTTATCAATTTGGGTAGATAATTTGCTCAATATCAATTGCTTTTTAGAAAGAATAGAGTTTGATAAATATTTATTAGATGACATGAAGAGCACAATCACTAAAATATTAATTAGATTGCACAAAGAACAGTCTCTTGCAATATATTAGTTAAATCACATAAAGAGCCTAGTCTACCAAATATTATGGCATTTTAACTACATTCAAATCAAAGTCATGCATCAATATAAGATAAGTTGATAGCCTGTCACATGTTAAACGGTAATCGTGAGGTTATGTTCAAAATCTTCGTTCAGTTCCATTTATTTTAGCTCAAATGCTTTTCAAAATAGATTGTAACGCTAAAGCTTCCACTGTTACGATTAAAACAAATTCAAATATAGTTCTTAATTTAACGTGTGTATGAGACTTAAGGCACTATTAAATTTGATGCGAATTTAATTCTTTTCCTATTTAAAATTAAGATTCAAAATCTAGTAAGATTTCCGTACCATTACCTTAAATGAATTGAATGGGACAAAATACCATCTTCACTTCCTCTTCTTAGTTTACCTTTTAAACCCTTTAAAACCTTTTGATATTTGTCATTGAGCTTTCTTACAAATTTAGGTTTGGATCCTATTTTTCACATTTAGGAAATATAATATTTTCTTCTTTGCAGCCTATCTAATTACATTTCGCGGCACACCAGTGTGCCACAGCACACAGTTTGAGAACCATTGGCTTAGAGTTTACTTAATCGGGAGTTAATAAACATGGCAAAGGATAAGGTAATCGCAATGGCTTACAGTTTTCCCTCACAGCTGCATTGCCCATGATAAAAGATAGAGTAACAAAAACTAATTTACCTTTTCATTTAGAGGAGGTATCTGACATAGTTACCAGAGGAACATAATCGAGTGGACCTACGGCGAAAAGCAATCAGATTGGGACTCAGAAACCTCAATTACCCCTTGCGACATTGGTTTGACCTTCATATCTCTAAAATGGCCAATTTAGCACCTCTAGCCACTAGGTGGTGCCACCTGGGGGTCGACTTATATCATATTTGAACTCAGTGACCTCATTTACCTTTGGTAGCATCGGTTTTAGCTGGCTACATTGAGCCAGCGACTGGTTGCGAACAGAAGATGAACACATCACGAGATTTGCATAACCCATAGACCTCCTTGCTTGGCGGCAGTTAAAAAGGATGGGGCAACTGGTATCACTTAATAGTTTCTTCCTCCAAGGAGATAAACACCTACAACACGTATGGTTTGTATAGAGAGGAAGGGGTTTGGTTGATTGTCAAGTAAGAAGCAGTCGTTTAAAAAAGCGTCCCCATTTCAGTAGTATGACATTTGTTAAGCGGGACAAAAGTCATTGAATTTTTGGTGTTGTTGTGGAAAAAGAATTAAAGCATCGATCTTCTAGACAAATTTTATTTTGGCTCAGGCGCGGATCCAGGGGGGTGCTAGGGGATGAAGCCCCCCCTTAAGTTTCAGACCCGTTTATGTTATATTTCTTTTAAAGCTATACTTGTATTCTGCTATTCAGAAAGTTATGTAATAATATAGAATATATATATATATATATATATATATATATATATATATATATATATATATATATAAACAGTTTTTTAAACAATTGCGATCGATCGAATGTAACTTACATGAAACGTCTGAAATACAGGTAAATCTCAAAAGTAATTAGCTGACGTTTAAAAACTACAATTCATAATTTTCTGATGTGTGGAAAAAATTCGGATCTGAAAGAGTTAGCGCTCCCTCCTCTGTGAGATGCTCTTATTTATTATCATTACTGTGTAAGATAACCCTTATTAATCATCAATGCCCTTTTCTCAGACTCCTCAGAGTGAGGAGTTCAGGTTAGCCCCCCTCTAAATTCTTATCCTGGATCTGGCACTGTTGTGGCCATACATCAGAACGTCATTAACTTCTCTTCGAACAAAAACTTCACTAAGAAATTGATGTTTGTTCTTGCTTAAGAGGAATCATTTTTGGTAAAATGTGTATCTATTGGTCGTGTCTGTTACACCTTAGAAGATATTTGAAACTGTAAAATATCAGGTGTGATATTTTGGTAAAATTAATACAGAAAATTAGGTCTTTTATCTTTGAGGATCTGCTTACACCGTATTGCCATGTATGCTCCAATTATTGTCATCTGCACTGCACGCACTTATGGGTTCACGGTTCCCATAGCAATGGAAAGCCATCTTCTTACTGTTTTATCATCGTATAACTGACTGCTTACATTTCAGGTAAACTGACATTTGTAAATAGCCCCCCCCCCCATTGAGTGAAACCCCTCGTGTATTGCGATGATAAAAGTGAATGTTAAAATAACAATTTAAAACATTATAGGATTCTTAGAGTGGTCTTTTGGATGCAGCCATTTGCTAGGAGTGGAGGAGGAGGGTTCCCCAGAGTTCCTAATACAGGAGGGGAAAGTTCCTCTCTGCTAAATAGTGAAAAGGGTTGGGAGTGAGAAAATGGCATCAAATAACCTCCTTTGATTCCTTCCCAGTTATCTCATGGAACAAGTTTAGAAAAGACAAAGCTTTAGGTTAAAAAGAGTCCTAAAGGTTAACAATATTAGCAAAATTGTTGAACATTTCCCTATAACTGTGGTGAAATATTCAACAATTTTATTAATACTGTTCTCTCATAACCATGGCTGAGCTCGGCCAGAAAGTCTGAAAAGCACCTACTATAACCATTAACCATGGTCTAAAATAGTTCAAAATTTTAACTACATCTACTTTACTTATTGCTTACCTATCAGCTAAAGAGATATTGAAAAAATTCAACGACGAATTCTTAATATTTTCAATAAATAGACCTAATTTTATTACTCTAAAATTTTAAATAGTTACCCTTTATTATTCCGAATCTTGCCATCGTCATTTTGTTTTTCAGATGTTTGCTGGATAATGATGAAAAAGAAGGAAATATAAGTAATTGATTAAAAATTAATATTAGATAAGGTTTTAGAAATATTTAATTAGACCTAAGCAAATTAATAATTGATTAAAAATGAATATTAGATAAGGTTTTAGAAATATTTAATTAGACCCAAGCAAATTACTAAGCATCAACGAGAAGGAAGAAGGAACCCGACAGAAAGGCTCTAAACGGACCGACATGGACGACCAAAATGGAGCGAAGAGGGAACCGCTTCCTATCCTCCCTGGCAAGGAGAAACCTACAAACCTTTAGGACAATATATGCGGACATCGGAGTGATTTTTTCCTAAATAATTACATAAAAAAGACAAGAGTGCACCAACTCCCGGTATTCTAAATAAATAACAAAAAATAAAAGGCTCGCAACAAATACAAAACGTAAACAAAGGCTTAAATGCTAAATTTAACGAATCCAAAGATGAACAAAAGTGAAAATATCAAGAAAAAACAAAAACAAGAGAAAAAGACTCCGATGCTGAAAGTAAAAATAATCAAAGCGAAACACTGCAAAACGAAAGCGTTTTGCCAGGCAACCTGGCACAAATCACCCTTATCGTACCACATCCACCTCTCATCAACACTCACCCAATACACACTATTTCTTGACTATTTTATCTTTTCTCTCATCATCATCTTCTCCACTTATATTATTCCAATCCCTTTTTAATAATGGTATTTCTTCTACACATTCACTCCACATTAGCTAAACTACTAAAACTAATTTTACTTCTATAATATTATACTAATACTATTAAATATTTTAATAAGTCACGATAAATATTACAAAATGGTTATCCCTTCTTCCATTGATCCACTTCACATCGGTTAAATTACTACAGCTACTTTTACTTCTATAGTATTTTACTACTATCCTTAATGAAAATTCTCACCACACACATAACTAATTACAACACTGCTTTCTTTCCTCTCCCGTCTTCGCAACACAACACACACACTCTCTCTGTTCCATGGAATACTGTCATTGGGTATCTATATCCACATACCTCTGACGCGGAACAGGCCCCCTCTGCCCCGGGGCAGCGATGGTTCCACTTGAACGCTGTTTGATGTCAAAATATAACACTTCTTGGTACCTCTCTCCAAAGAGGACCGGCCCCTGGTGTCCTCGGGCTCACCAGCGATTGTCATACTGATCTTCATGTCTATTTCATTATCCGGTCGGGATCCACCTGGTTAAAGGAAGGTTAGCGAACCATTACTACTACTACCATTAAATCTTTTGGTCAGTCACGAGAAATACTTAAAAATAAGGATATCTTTTCTTCCATACATTCAATCCTGTAAATTATTGCCACACGTAAAGACAGATGGATTACCACTGTCATTTTCCAGTACGGGTAACTCCGTAGCTCGGGTGTAATTACCCTTCTTGAAGGGACCTTAATAAACGAGGAATCAATCAATCCCTTTACCACCATCTTTCATTCGGAAATGGCTACCCTTCTCTACTCAAAGATGGCCGCTAGGGATTGCAGGGTGGTAACTGGGTGTTGCCCATCCCATTCGACACAATGATTCGCAAGAGTTATTTCCGACCCCTTTCGTTCCATCTAACCCTTCTCCCGGAGGCCCTGGCCTACTGACCAGTGGCTACTCTATTTCTCCCAGGGGACCCCATGCTCAAATGTGTATGTTTCCCTGTGGAGGGGTTTTTTTTTACCTCAAAGAACCCACGTAATTGGCATTGGCCATTATATAATGATATTCTGATCCTAAAAATTTGCATATTTCGGTCGTCTAAAATTTTTAGATACCAAACAAACGCCGGTAAATAGTTGGAAGTCGTTCCGAATAAAATATTCATGCCGTTAGGTCAGACCTTTCCATAATAAATATTATTTCGCACATCCGTTGCTGGTGGGGATATCTGCTGGGTATTTCTTAGTGCCATCGTTATTTTTTGTGAGTTGGACGTCCTCAAATTATCTTGGTCGAAAATTTAGAATTAATGTTAACAAAGGTGTACCCAAAGATTCCAGAAGCTTATAAAAAATTCGATTAAATTTAACAATATTTGACAGCAACAATGAGACTGATATGGAAATTCTGTAACATGGAAACTTCTACTGAAACAAATAGTATGAAAATGCCTTGCCGTCCTCAAAAGCCTAATTCACCAGAAAACAGCCTTTTGTTTAGGTTAATGCAGGCTTCACATGGAAACTTCTACCGAAACAAATAGTATGGTATTGTATTCCCAGCCTCAAAAGCTTAATTTACCAGGTAACACGATTTGTTTAGGCTAATACAGAAGTCACAGAATTAATTATCTATTTATCTTTTATAGGGCGTAGATTATCTAGATGACATCATTCTGTATAAATACCTTGAAGCAGATTTCATTTTGGACAAAATTTGGCTAGATTTATTTGAACATAATTTTTTTCCTGAGGCAAGATTATATGATATAAATTGATAAGACGAATACATTTAATGTTGTAAATCAGTTGCTATAAATTAGGGTGCCAATGAATCGAATGGGACCAGATTAGATGCTATAAATCAATGGTGCCAAGACAATTGTACATAAGCAAATCCTCTGGTTGGGCTTAGTTAATTCGACCTTTTTCCAGCATCTTGGAGAATTCGACCTAGGCTGCTCATTAAATGGATAATCCACTCTATCATAATTTCTCATTTATAGATATTTATAGAAATTATGTTTGCCAGATCACTTTAAAATCTCTTATTGCCACTTCGAGGCACACTGTAAGAAAGTGCCACTTAGATGGTACGTTCTTTAGCAGTCATATTTCTTCAGTGCCACTTTGTTGCTATTTTCTTTAGCAGTGCCTTTTTGTTGTCACTTCTTTCGTAGTACTACCATATTGTCACGTACCTTAGCAGTGGCACACATTTGGCACTTCCTTTTAGAAGTGGTATCTCGTCGGTACTTCCTGTTGCACTGGCACTTCGTTGAACATGTTTCAGAAATACGGCTCAGTGGGCCTAGTACTCAATAAACAATTGGTCATGAGACCAAAGTAGACTTTTTGCCTAGTACTTCTTCTAGTACTACTCTAGTGGCTGGCGGAGTCAAGAAAAGTGCGCTGACCATTTTCTTGATTAGTCTTTTAGAGTCAAGGATTGCTGAGTGGAAATGGTGCTCGTCCGTCGATCTCTGCAACACGCGAGGAGGCAGTTCGCATCTTTCTATTGCTATGATATATTATTATTACTATTATTATTATTGGTAATTGTTAAGATTAGTGGCGCACGATTTTTCTTAACAATTTTTGCGTTTTGAGGTCGCATCATATTGCATTATATATCATTTTAAAGGGAATTTCGAGATGAGGGAATTTTAAGGGAATTTTGAATTGTTGCGGATTGCACTCCCCTTACCCGATATTTTTTAATAATCTAGTAGTATTCCCTAGTAGCAATTGCTAACAAAATCGTGCGCCAATAATCTTAGTAATTACTTTATTATTATTACATCTAGTCCCTTTTCACAGCCGCGGTTCAACACATTTCTATGATAACTGACGAGTAATAATAAGAAAAAAAATAATTGTGGTGGATTGCACCCCCCATCCCCCGATATGTTTTAATAAATAACACTGGAGAACAATGTATTTGGTGAATTAATAAAAGTACATTTTCCTACCTAATTCGAGCATACTGAATTCAAATCTAAAATCAGATTCTCTCAAAATGCTACAGATTTTTAGTCATATCAATAACTAATATTATACAATCATTTTCACTTTATCACGCCTATCATCATGCCCTGAAGTAATTTCGAATCATTCTTTTGCGTTATTGATAGTAAAGCAGGTTTTATTGCACAAACATTTTATTGCATATAAGAAGAAACTTGAATTACACATTAGGATTACAAATACTGTAATCAAATAGATGCTAATTTATTAATGACCGTACATCAGACTGGAGGACCTCTTCTTGATTTCAATAGGGCAAAAATTTGCGTTTGTAACTCTTTCTCTTGTAAATCCTCTCTGGCTAATCTCTTCTAATCGTCCAGCAGTAGTCCGCCATCATGAGTATATCCCAGGGACCTTGGTAGTGCTCCCAGATTCTCTGGGCATCGGTCGGGGTGACTATTTAGGAAATGTAGCTTCACACTCATTTTGCATCCCAGATCACGATATGTTAAAAGCATATTAGTAACCAGATCCTCGTAGTTATGCGCTTTTTTGTTTCACAAGAAGTTACGAACAACGCCAGAAAATGAGAGCTATGCTGCTTTCTCTTTTTCATTCATGGTGTTCACGAATTTAGAATCACTCAGAAGTCTTCGGATTTGGGGACCATCAAATACTCCTGCTTTTATGTTTTCGTATGACAAAGCAGGAAACGCCGATACTATGTTAAACAATCATTGGCAGTGCTCAACGCCTTGACATACTGCTTCATCAACCCCAGTTTGAGAGGAAGTTGAGGGAAAACGATCTTCTCTCGACTTACGATTGGCTGATTAACAATGTTTGACATTCCTGCTTCCAAAGTTTCTCGAACTGGCCAATCTTTTGGGGACCAGTGTTTGCACGGGCTCGAATGTCCCACATACATATATAGCATGGAAACTTTGTATATCCCTAATGCTGGCCAAGAAGGATCTTGACCATCTTAAGGTCTACACATATGATCCAATTGTGTTTATGATACTTAAGTAAATCCATGACCATCGTGAGTTTCTCGCAGATGGACAAAGTGACCGAGAGGAACTGCACCAAAGTCATTGCCATTATGCAAAAGGACACACTTGAGGCTACGCTTGGAGCTATCCAAAAACAGTCTCCACTAGGCAGGGCTATAGGTGCCAAGTCCCAACTCGGTAAACAGACCAGGAACATCGTGGCAGTATACAAATTGTTTGTCCTCAGAGAAATACTTAACAAATGTACTCTCCCTTGTTCGGTAATATGATACCCGTACCGACCTGTCAAGCATATGTCTTCCACTCAACCTGGAGGCTGAAAGTTCTGCAGCTTTCTTGGAGAGCGCCAAATCATGTATCAAGTCATTCAAATCCTCTTGATTGAAACAGTGAGGAGCTAATGACTGTTCAGCATCTGATGATGAATCTGCAGACTCTGAATCCGTTCCGTGGACGTCCATATCAGGTACATCATTTTCATCCTCAGAGGAAGCATATCCACTGAAAATCGTAACTGGTAAAGACTCAGAATGAGGTACTGGCGGGATCTCTGAGGGAATGTTGGGGTAGTCGATCTTGTGCCGATTTTTCTTGTCAATCCCTTTAGTATTCACCAGACAGAAATAACAGTCTGATACATGATCCTTTGGCTCTCGCCACAACATGGGGAATCCAAAAGGAAGACCATTTCTCTTTCATTTCGTCCACTCATGAAGATGTTCCACACAACTATGGTAAACAGCATGTGGGGCCCACTTCTTATCTTGATCGCCAAGAGGAACATCAAAATATGCCTTATAAGTGCGAATCACAAAGTTTGATATATTGCGCCTTTGACGAACTAGCATGTAACAGCCACATATGTAGCAGAAGGTGTCTGGATCATTAACGCAATTTCCTCTTGACGAAGCCATCACCCTAACATGAGACCTGAAAAAGAAACAATAATGTCAATATTTTGCACAATAACACTTATTACTATCTTACTACTATGTACTGTGAAGTATTTGCTTTCTACAAGCACCCTCTCTGTCCGTCCGGAGGGTAGTTTTCGGGGAAACGAGAAAATAGAAATTACAGAATAGCTATAGCATGTAGATCAAAATGGATTATATATTTGAAATTAGCATAAAAAAACGAATTAAAATTGGCAGATAAATCTAAGTCACCAGAAAATGGGATTAAAATTGTTCCCCTGTGTAATCTAGTAGTATTCCCTAGTAGTAATCGCTAACAAAATCGTGCGCCACTAATCTTAACAATTACTTTATTATTATTACATCTAGTCCCTTTTCTCAGCCGCGGTTCTACACATTTCTATGATAACTGACGAGTAATGATAAAAAAAGAAATTAATTTATCCTATTTATTTCATCAATCTACAGAATAACACATTATTCTCTATGTCACTTTGCTGCCACTTCCCATCTCCGCTGTATGTGTGTGTTGGACGATGCCTTGCTTGTGTCTCTCATAGAGAACTTGGTTTGTTGTGTTGTTTTGATGAATGTTTACCATCTATACATGCGCACTGTTTATAACGAAACCACGGGTTGACTCAATTCGTGTATCTATACGGTTACTAGTCACAACCTGGTGTTACTTAACGTCGTGTATGGAGGTAGTAGTTTCCACTTGGTTTGGTCGTAGTCCTCCAGAGTAAGTATGTTATGTATGTATGTGTGCACGATGTCACTCATAGATGATTCGATTATTCGATAGCTTTTCATACACACAAACTCATTAGCACCGGGCAACAACGTTTCTTTGAATTAAATGATCCTTATTTAGGGGTGATTAAAAGCATAGACCTAGTTTGAGGGCCCTGAAGGTAACCACCTTTGCCTTAAAACGCTAAATTTAAACACATGATCAGTTTTGAGTGGTAATTCAAAAATATATGGTGGTAATTCGATTTTTCCAACACATTCCAGGGTAGCCAACCAAAAGTTTTATTTAAATTCATTTTTAAATAACTATTTGTGTATATTTCCCCATTATTCTAAATAAAAGAAAGTTAACTTTATAGTTAAATGTTAATTAAAACATAATAAATATAGGTTTGCTATCTAATTGATACATAATAAAAAAATAAAATAAAATGAATTGAAAAAAAGTCAGTTTTCCATTTTACAAACTGTAGTTTTAAAGCGCGAATACTGGCACCTGTTTATATATATTTCTATGTACGTAAAATGCATCATGTACGTTTTAGGTAACCTATAGCGTGTATGGAAATAAGTAGCTATTACATAGCGTGTAGAACATCAATCAACTGTCCCGAGGCTTACGGTTTATGTAAATGAAGCCCACATCCGTCTCTCCTTGTTCATTCCAACCGTGGTCTGTACCTCTTCTTTCTTTAAGGTACCCTGATTAGCTACCTGGAAATTTTTGCAGGTACTCATGATGAAGGGTTTGTTCCTCCAAATCTGTAGCCAGAATTGCACCAAAGACCCTCGTAAGATAAACGGTTCGAATAATTGTTCCTTAGCATAATGTTGGGAGCCCTGAGGACGCTCTGATTCTTCTTCGCGCCCTAGGCGAGGTGTAGCCTACGTTTTCCTCGGTCTACATAATCTTTGATTTTATCTTTTAAATTTTATATTATTTGATGTTCTTTCCCGAAAATTAGGTTATTTCATAAAAAAAGACGCAAATGCTTGTGCCCTACGGGTAGAAGAAAGATGTTAAAATTTTAGTGTGAGCAAATATAGTAACTATATAAGCATAGTCGTAAAAAGAGAAATTTAAAGTGTGTAAACAAATTAGGTGTCCATTACGATCTGTGAAAGTTATAGATGTGGAAAATGACGTCAGAAGGTGACGTATTCTTGTATTTCATTTTACTGTATCCACTCTAAAGGGGTGGTTTGTCCTTATCTGAAAACGTCTTAACAATCTTCCCTACTATGAGTCAAGAAATTCTACTGATGTTGCAGAACGTAGGTATGTAGATTTAGGAGCGCTACGCGCGCCCTCCTTGTAGCGCCTTACGTATTCGTGCTTTATTTCCCTCCATTCATTTTCACTTTACCCTGAACCACACTCTCTTAGGTAGCGTTTTCAGTAATATTTTAGAACGCAAGTTACTCATTTATTCAGTTGTTAAAGTTCTTACAGAACTGGTTAATGAATATGTTAGCCGAGTTTGATTGTATTGTGTTCAACGAAAGGGTAAAAGAGATACATATATTTAAGAGCAAAAGAGAAGATTGAAAACACACAGTTGAGAGTAGCAATTGAATTTAAATAAGTACAATGAAATCTTGGTAAGTAATGTATATTAATTTAAATTGAATGTGATGTTGAGTTGGTTTTTAAACGATATAAATACATGGGGTATAGACACACGGTGGACTGGAATTAAAAAGGAATAAAAGGGAATTTATGGACACTGGACCTTCGAATAAATTGACTACAAGAACATTGTTGAGAACTAGCCTTGTCTGACGAGTGGAGAAAACGCGATTGGTTTTGGGTGTCGGAGTTCTGCAAGGACAAAAGGAGCTCGACTCTGATTGGTTAATTTAAACTGCGTCAGGCAAGGGTTATGATTAGTTGGGAGCAAACGTACAAATACGTACTGAGTAAACAGTAATAGAATGTCGTACAAGAAGTGTCGTAAATGAAATAGGGCGAGATGAGTAAGTTCTTAAACGGGGAAAATACCAAGGACATTTTAGGAACTTTTGTAGGAGCTGGCCAAAATGAAGGCTGCTACACTGGGACATCTCAATTATCCCTTCCGTATAGATTTAGGGATTCGTTGTAGACTCATACAAACCCCAAACTCATGGGATTATAGGAAATCCTTTAAATTGAATAACAAAATTGGTTAATCCTTTATTTTGGATGGAAAATTGGTCAATCCTTTAAATTGGATAAAAATTGATGAATCGGAAATTAAGAGTTGTCTAAGCCGTTGAACAGTAGTTGTCCCCTTATAACTAGCGGTGTCCCGCACGGTTTCGTGCTGGGTCCACTCCTATTAATTAACTCTGTAAATTATAGGAAATCCTTAAAGTCTTTAAAAAAATTGGTTAATCCTTTAATTTGATGGAAAAATTGGTCAATCCTTTAAATTGGATAAAAATTGATTTATCGGAAAATAAGAGTTGACAGAGAGCTAGATCAAGCACTGGTAATCTCTGATGTTATTACATTTTTAGTCGCGTGTACGCGACTCTATAGTTACTGTGTCGGTCGGATGGTAATAGCTTTAATTTTTAATGTGTTTTTGAAAGTTTTGAAGGTCGTAAGGGGAGATGATATGTTTGTTAATTGATAATACGTTTGTTATTTTATTTTCAAAACTATTGAAGGAATTGAGAGCACGCGATTTATGTCTGTTGACTTTGTTCACGACCAAGTGTCCATTTGAATGGACACTTGCCAAAACCTTCCAATGAGAAAGTTAAAATAGGAATATTCTTTTATACAAGTCATCCTTCAGGATACAAGTCATCCTTCAAGGATCAAGTTAAAATGACTTGTTGAGGAGATCGTCCTCGAACCAAGGTGTGTGTGGTCATCGTACCCCTATGGGAACTCCTTGTGGCAAGTACCTAGTAAAGAATGGTCAGCAAAGGTTGCCAGGTGCTGCCATTCATACAATTTAATGGTCTCCATATCCGCACACCCTGGATGAGGAAGAGCTCCTCGTCCCCCAAACGACCAGCCCCAAGTGCCGTTGGGCTTAACGGTGAATATTAGTCTGATCTTTATGCGAACTTCCTTATTAGGTAGGTAGATTGGTCCAGGATAGAAAAGAGAGGATGGTGTAAATAACATAAAAAGATGGAAGCCGTTATTTGTAGTGGCCGCGAGCGTATCTTACCTGCCTACTCCCTTCGTTTAGGTGCCTTCATATCGAAAGGACGTGCTCGAAAGGAACGTGCGAATACCACGTTTGAATTTGTTTTGAATGGTGTATGTTTACGAATGATTGATATTTGTTCTTATATGTTTGCGTAAAATTGCATTTAGTAAATTTTGTATCTGTTTCATGGTGATTCAAACCGGCAGCGGTCCAGAAAATGATATTTAAATAGGAAAGTGATCACTACTAAGGAAGTGATCGACCACACCCCACGCAAAATCAGGCTGTGCATCCGGAGAGCACAAGAATAGATCAAGACAGGTAAATGAAGCGGTTTTCGAGCAGCGATACGTAAACTCATACAGATTTAGGACACTTATCTCCAGCTCGTCGATCAGGTTGACAAGGAACTGACCCCCTGGAAGTGGTAAAGTAGTTTCCGAAGAGGATAGGTCTACCGTTCAAATTTCTGAACAGTTGAAAGGGCCTCGGCAACTGTGCGACGTCTGATATTCTTGTTAGCAGAAATAAGAGTATACCTCCTATCGAGGTGCAGTTGCACTGCTAAAGTGCAAAGAGAAGAACGGAGACAGCATGTGTAGTGAAAATCGCCCATCCTCCTGCCCGGCCCCAATTCCGTAATGGTGTAGTCACCAAACTCTTATACCCCAGAGGCACGTGCCCAGTATGGTATCCTACAAAAAGATAGCTAACGGAGAACGGGAGGAGACAAACCTCTTCAGCTCCACCCAGTTAGCCCGGAGACCGCGGCAATTCCATTGAATAAATATGCCCTACAGGCCTAGCTCGGAGGAGATGCAGGGGCCCTCTTCGAAGAGAAGTCCCTCACGGGATTGGCCGTACGCTTCCACAAGGCTGAACTCCGGGCAATCTTGGCTAAACAATGCGCTGAAGGCGTTTTCGCCTTTGAGGACTTATTGGGGTAGGCTGGGCTTGCTATGCATGTCTTTCCTCTCTCCGCCTCAAAATCTTTGACGAGTGGGGTGATTTCGGAGGTGGGGGTCCTTCCTCTGGACCATTCACCGTCTCCGTGTTTCCCAATCCAGCCTTGGGTGTGGGCGTAGGAGCTGAAGCTCTTTTGGTTCTCTCCTCCTTACGGGGGACAGTACTACAAAACCCCGGAAGACGACCTCACGACAACCTTCAGGAGTAATTCCTCCTGTGAGTGAGTCTAACACGGTGGACGCGCGCTGTCGTTTCGCCTTACGGGAAACGGTCACGCTGGGAAAAGGGGGAACCTTTGTTTTAGCCGAGGCTGGGTGCGAACCTTTTGTGCCGCCAGCTCTACCAGGGGAGCATCCGGGTGAGTAAAACCTGCAGAACCTTTCCGAATGGGGCGCGGAATGGGACTGCAGGTGGAAGGAGCAGATGGTGCCATACCAAGACCAAGTCCTTAATCTCGCGAAATAAGAGATGATCCGTAGCCTGAACGGTCATGATTTTCTTCTCCAGGGTATACGCACCACGTGGAAGAAGCAGGGTGCAGATCTCCGCAATTGACACACTTGGCCATACACGATAGGAATTTATCCTCTACGGCCTTGGAGCAACTTACACATAATTCGGGTCAACCCGTCTTTGCACGTATACATAAGCAATTGAATGGTCGAAGCGGTGGCAGTAGTACCATCTTCGCGGCAGTGGCACGAATGTGTTCATGCGGTAGTGATACCAACGTTACCAACCGACTTAGGGACCCTGTCACGGTTAAACGTGTCGAAGGGTGTCGGGGTGGGAGTCTATACCCCCTCCTCGTTTTCTTATCACACCTTCAACCTTACGGCTCCTTGGTCGGCCAGGTCTAAGGTGATGTTTTATATGGATTAGTCAACTAGTTACCTCGCATAAACTACTACTTTCACGAACTTCACAATAGAGTGCGGCGTCATACTCACCGGCGCGCCTTCAAGTGTCCGAAGGGCACTAATCATGGCCGCCTCGGAAGGATTCGACGCATTCGCAAGAAGGCTCCTGACCAAGAAACTAGTCACCTTCGGCTCTCTACAAATCAAAGTAGCTAATGCTTCTCTCTGATAGATCACGTTGCCTTTGGCCAACATGTTGCCATCAGTGAAGCGAATAACTAAGGAGCATTTGAATCCAGCGCGCTCAAATATGCCAGGTAATCTCTAAATGAGACAACCGCCGTAATCTAGGGTCCATGTAACGAACTTGCGACTCGTGTCTTTGTCTCCCCCTCCCCACACCCGGGGGCTCCTCGGGGCCGGACGCTTGCTGAAACGGCAGCGGATCTGGCCATCTCCGGAGCCCCTGCGGAGGAGGAGGAACCCTTAGTCCTCTTTATCTTCTTACTTCCACCGCCTGAAGGAGCTTCTAGACCGGAGAGACCGGCCTCAGCAAGATCCTTCTGAGAAATGGAGAAGGTCTTAGATTTTAAAGGGATACCAACCGGGAAGGAGGTTCCTCCTCCCCGGTGATTCCTTGGGGTCCCGAGCCACGTGAATAGAAGCTTGCACAGGGGGGGGGGATTCAGGTTCGATGTTTGGCACTGAGCCCAGATTTTCTCCCATGGAGATCCTGCCATTCATAGCTGGGTCACCTCCGGGATCATGTGAGGTCAGAGGGAGCCTCCATGTGCCCCTTCTCCCAAGGCATCGCGGATCCATCGAGGTACTTTTTGTCGTATGGTCTCTGGTAGGAAAAAGAATCGGGTAGGGACGCCGGCCACCTGCAATATGTTCAAGACAGTAGTGGGCACGAGATGGAGGGCCCTGTTATCCCTTGTCCGCTAAAGGGTGTTGGACCTTTTGAGTCGCTTCCACCGGGAGCGGTCGATTTTGGGCCACCGGTCTGCTCTCATGACAGCCCCCTGTGATAGGAAAGAAGGAAATGCCATTGGTCGAGAGATGGAGTTTCCCTTGGACATCGCCAAAGGAGGGAGGGAGGTGGAAGCCACCGCACCCGTAGTTTTCTGTGACGATTAAGCCTTCTTGCCAGTGGAAGAAGGTTGGAAGGGCCCCTGATAAAGCACAGGGGGAACCCTCTTTTTTAGAGGTTGAGCTGCCAGAAGCGGCTCTAAAGATGACAAAGGAGAAGCCCCTTTGCCACATGGAAATGGTGAGAGAGGAAACCCTCCACCGGTGTAGGTGTATCTTGTTTAACCTCGTCCTCCTCGACACTTAGGGAGGCTTAAGCGATGCTTGGAGGCGGATCTCTATGCGCCTGCCGTCGCCTACTAGTCTCCTCTGTAGTAGCCATGGTAACAGTTTGTAACCTCCCAACTCCTTGGGAGGTTAGCAGAAAAGTCTCCTCGGTGACGGGTCCTGCTAAGATGGACTTTGATAACCTGACCCGCCATTCAGGCGAGATTGTCCTGAACTTTGACCCTAAAGGGTGGTGCAAACGTAGCCGCCTTTTATGTGTGTACCTAAGGAAGGTGAGTAGGGTCGACGGCCCAACACCCCGCCCGTACCTAAATAGTTCCCTCGGCCTCCCCAGCAGGTAGGGAGGGACCTTACGGTATCCACTGCCATTCGACTGAGAATCAGAAGAGGACGAAAGAGCACCGGGCGACCAGAACCTCTGTGGATAGGAGAGGAAGTGTGGAACGGGGTAGGAGGGTAGGTAATAAAGAGAAAGAGAGAGAGGCGGGTCCACTAAAGAGTAGGGAGGGGAGGTTCATCTATTATTATCATACCCTGGTGTTAGGTGATCCCAGGATGGCATGTAGCCCACCAATAATAAATAATACTCTTATTCATTATACTACTAATAAATAATAATAATAATACACAATAATTACAACACATAATTATTAGTATTATAATTGTACATTATTATTATTATTGTGCATTATTATTATTTCTTATTTGTAATATAATTCAATAGAATATTATATATTTTATTATTATTGATTACTATTATTTTTATTATTATTATGTCTATTCCTTCAAGGGATAGACGTAATAATAATGAATATAAAAGTAATAAATAATAATAATAAATTATAATAATAATGCACGATCATAATAATACACAATAATTACAATGCATGATAAATAATGATAATAATACTAAATAATAATAAAATTATCAATAATAATAATAATAATGAATAATACCATTAGTATATAATAGTACTTGTGATAGAACGAGTTGAAGCTGCGTTAATTTCAACTCCTATCCCATATTATTTAAAACCACGATGCTGCCCACGTGCATCTTCGATTTGAAGCTTGGAGCCTTATCGCAGCCACCGGATGTCAATGTTTAAACAAGGAGGTTATCGTCCCCCCGTTCGCCCCCATACGCCGACCTCGCCAGATTGAATTAGGCTTATGGGCAGATAAGGCATTGTTCTCCGGCTCGGCTGTGCGTTCCCTCGAAGCTCCCACCCCATTGTCCCCCACGCCAAGGAGATGTCCTGGCTATTTATATGGAAACTTTACCACTAAGATCAGATTGGAGATCCAGATTTTCGTCGCGAAACATCACCACGACCCTCTCTCCCTTTGTGCGCCAAGGGACCTCGACCTCGAGATTCACCATCACTTGTCCAGAAGGAGGACAATATCCCTTGAGTGCCAAAGGTTCGAGCCTTCCGTGACGTCAAGTCCCCAAGGCTTGCCCCTTGTTGTTCAGAGGAGAACAGCACTAGAACAGCCATTGTTCTTTTGAGGCCTTCGCCAAGAAACGGTCCTCACCCTTCCCCCTTGTTGTTCAGAGGAGAACAGCACTAGAACAGCCATTGTTCTTTTGAGGCCTTCGCCAAGAAACGGTTCTCACCCTTCCCCCTTGTTGTTCAGAGGAGAGCAGCATTAGAACAGCCATTGTTCTTCGAGCCCCGTTGACAAGAAACGGTTCTCACCCTTCCCCCTTGTTGTTCAGAGGAGAACAGCATTAGAACAGCCATTGTCCTTGAGCCCGTAGACAAGAGACGGTTCTCATCCCCCCTTTGTTCAGAAGAGAACAACCTAGAACAGCCATTGTTCTTCAAGCTGTTCGTCGAGAAACGGTTCTCCTTCCCAAGACGCCACGTCAGGATCCTTTTATCCCCCCCCTTCGGCTGGAACTCGCCAGCGGACCGAAATTCCTTCAAGCCACCTTCCACTGCACCACTAGCGTAAAGTTACGTAAGCCAAACGTCACCTATGAGTACTTAACCCTTTTGTCAATTCTATCCTGGGCTTTAAATGGTTTATCGAACTATCCCATCTCTTTAACTCTATATTTGTTTTACCTTTTTAAATCCTTTAAATCCTCGGATTAGCCGAGCCCCCACGACCCTTTCAATTCTCTGTTTATGTCAATATTTTCCGTCTTGTGTTTGTTGATAGTTATTATTAATAAAACTCTATTTTATTAATGATAGCAATATTATTATCCTTGAGCTCAGTTCCACTTCTTAAGCATATCGAAGATACATAATATCGGCCGCCAGACATTAACGCACTCTAAAGATAATTAAGGAAGTTCCCTCAACGAATAGTGATATATATGGTATCGTCGGGAGTCATTCTACGACATATATATATATATATATATATATATATATATATATATATATATATATATATATATATATATATATATATATATATATATATATATATACTATTTAAATTTGGTATCAAGTGTGTAAGGTTTAACCCTATATCTTTGCAAACACTGGTCTCAGTCGAGTAAAGCATAGTGTTATTCGTTATAATAATAGAATATAGTAGTTCCCTTTTGTTTTAACGATTGCTATCCCCTTTTTTTGAAACTTAAGAAGCTGGAGTAGCTCAAGGAACTGTTATAATAATTTTTTTGTGTTTTTTTTGTGATTTTAGTCAGTGGTTATTGAGAGTAAGAAACCAAGTACGAATAGGTCAGTGCCCATATTTAGGTAGGCTAATTCTATAGAGGTATAATTCTTGTTGCAAGGAATTTTAGTTGGTTGACTAGTGCGCCCCCAAGTGCAAAGATGACTACGTTTGAAATCTTTAAAGCGCAAGGAGAATCCTTGGGACTCTCCGGAAAAGAACTAATTGAGTACATTCAAGAGGAGCAAAGAAAAGAACGAGAAAGAGAAATCCAACGAGAAGAAAAAGAAAGAGAAAGAGAGGAACGGATAAGACAAGCTGAGCTTTACCATCAGATTGAATTAGCTCGGATTGAAGCAGAATTTCAAAGAAAAGAGGAACGAGAAAGAGAAATACAACGAGAAGAACGAGAAAGAAAAATACAACGAGAAGAACGAGAAAGAGAAATCCAACGAGAAGAAAGAAGGAAGGATTCGCGCCCCTTCCCAGGAAAGCTGACAAAGTTTCCGAGCCCCGTAAAACCCCAAAACTTCTTTCCCCAAAACCAACAACGGGACTCCAAACCTCCCGTTAAGATTTCTCCTCCATCTCTCTTCCCGAAGCGACCAATCATATGCTTCACCTGTGGTGTAGAAAATCACATGAGCTGGAACTGACCCCAAAATTCTAGGCTTAAAAGCGGACCAGCCCACCAAGTTCACCAGATTAATGCAACCCCGGCTCCCCCGGTGGTGCAGACCCAAGCAGAAACTTCTCCCCCTCCGTCAGGCCACCAGGTAAATTTTGTTTTTGATAAAAGTTCATCGGGAACTTTGAAATATGAGGAGGGCAGCGTGGACAGCTGCCGAGTATCGACTCTCGTCAGGGACACAGGATGTACGTGTTTCATCGTGTCCGACGAACTCCTCCCAGTGGCCTCTAACCACGAAAAATTTGCGGTGGTACATGACCACTTTGGGTGGGCGAACCGATTCCCCGTCGTTAGATGTTACCTGCAGTGTCAATATTATAATGGCTGGGCTGAAGTCATTGTAGCACCCATACAATTCTGTTCCGTACTTATAGGACAGAGCCCCCAAGTAAGTTTCGACCCTGTGTTTCAGGCCGCCCTTCCTCAAGGCCGAGATAAGAAAGAAGCCCAGGAGCCCGTCCCCATCAGAACCCCGATACTGTCCGATTTCTCGGAGACCCCTAACCAGGACTTTAGGAAGGCAAAAGAGGAGTGTGAATCACTAACACCCTTAGGTGATAAGGCCCAAGACAAAGACACGGAGACTGTCCGTGGACCCCAAGAAAAAAAGAACCCCCAATGCGCCCATGGAGATACCTTCGTAGAACTGGACGAAACATCGGCGCTTGAAGAAGATTACCCCGCGGAGTCCTTTAAGGTAATCCAGACAGTGTGCATCCAACCTGATGCCGATTGCCCTCCTCCTTCCCTACCAGGCGAGTCTTTGGAACCCTCTGACCTGGATAGTGACGCGCAGCTGACACCACGTCAGAAGAGTCAGCTACAAGAACTAACTAAATGAAGTCACCATTTACCCGCCCTATTAGCTCTTTTCGAGCGACTGCATGAAAATGGCCTCACCATTGGCCCCAGCAAATGCCATTTTTCCCACGAAACCATCAAATATTTGGGTTTCAAAATAGGACAAAGCAAGTTAGGTCCCCACGATAACAAGATTAAGGCAATCGCCGACATGCCCCTCCCGATTACAAAGAAGCCATTAAGATCGTTCCTAGGATCAGCTTCTCCCTATCAGCGATTTGTTCCGAATTTCGTTGCAATTTCGGGCCCCCTATGCCCCCTTCAAAAAAAGAATTTCCCCGATCGTTTACGTTGGAGTGATGTCGCTGTGTCCCATTTTAATCAGCTCAAGAGTAAGTTTATTTCTGCCCCCATTTTAAAGTTGCCAACCCGGAAAAATCCTTTGGGGTTAAGACCGACGTGAGCAACGAGGGCATTGGAGGTGTACTCCTTCAATATGAGAATGACGGCACGAGTCATCCAGTTGCATATGCTAGTCGTCAATTATTACCACGCGAAAAGAGATATGCCACTATAGAAAAGGAAGCTCTATCAATTATCTGGGTCATAGACAAATTCAAGATGTACTTGATAGGTAAAGAATTTCAGATAGGAACCGACCACCGTCCGTTAGCCTATATTAGGAATGTGCGACACTCAAACGGCCGAATCATGCACTGGAGTTTACTCTTGCAAGAGTATCAGTTTAAAATAAATTATATAAAAGGTTCCGATAACCAGGTCGCTGACGCCCTCAGTAGGAATGCATTACCGAATAGCGTAGAGTAAGTGTATTCATAGGATTAGTATCTCCCTGTAGGTATATACCGTCTTGTACGACTTAAATTAAGATTCTCTTGTAATATAATTAATTAATGTATATGTCTGAATTTTGTAACGCTCAATGTCTAATTTTTTTGTATGTATATATATTTGTACCCATTAATTTACATATAAATTGTTTTGTCCCGTATGTACTAATTTTATATCATTTCATTGTTCCATGCCCTTTTTTTTCTTTGATTAAGTTGTATTAAAGGGTATTTTCCCCTGTAATCTAAAGATCAAAATAATCATATGTATTGAGGTAATACTAGTTAGGTGCAGGAAGGTACGGTTGGTACAAGAAAACGAGTTCCCTACAACGGAGCTCTATCGTTGTCCCTTCTCTCTTTTTTTTCGAAGTGACAACTTCCCCTGGAATGGAGGGGTGTGATAGAACGAGTTGAAGCTGCGTTAATTTCAACTCCTATCCCATATTATTTAAAACCACGATGCTGCCCACGTGCATCTTCGATTCGAAGCTTGGAGCCTTATCGCAGCTACCGGATGTCAATGTTTAAACAAGGAGGTTATCGTCCCCCCGTTCGCCCCCATACGCCGACTTCGCCAGATTGAGTTAGGCTTATGGGCAGATAAGGCATTGTTCTCCGGCTCGGCTGTGCGTTCCCTCGAAGCTCCCACCCCATTGTCCCCCACGCCAAGGAGATGTCCTGGCTATTTATATGGAAACTTTACCACTAAGATCAGATTGTAGATCCAGATTTTCGTCGCAAAACATCACCACGACCCTCTCTCCCTTTGTGAGCCAAGGTACCTCGACCTCGAGATTCACCATCCCTTGTCCAGAAGGAGGACAATATTCCTTGAGTGCCAAAGGTTCGAGCCTTCCGTGACGTCAAGTCCCCAAGGCTTGCCCTTTGTTGTTCAGAGGAGAACAGCACTAGAACAGCCATTGTTCTTTTGAGGCCTTCGCCAAGAAACGGTCCTCACCCTTCCCCCTTGTTGTTCAGAGGAGAACAGCACTAGAACAGCCATTGTTCTTTTGAGGCCTTCGCCAAGAAACGGTTCTCACCCTTCCCCCTTGTTGTTCAGGGGAGAACAGCATTAGAACAGCCATTGTTCTTCGAGCCCCGTTGACAAGAAACGGTTCTCACCCTTCCTTCTTGTTGTTCAGAGGAGAACAGCATTAGAACAGCCATTGTTCTTGAGCCCGTAGACAAGAGACGGTTCTCATCCCCCCTTTGTTCAGAAGAGAACAACCTAGAACAGCCATTGTTCTTCAAGCCGTTCGTCGAGAAACGGTTCTCCTTCCCAAGACGCCACGTCAGGATCCTTTTATCCCCCCCCCTTCGGCTGGAACTCGCCAGCGGACCGAAATTCCTTCAAGCCACCTTCCACTGCACCACTAGCGTAAAGTTACGTAAGCCAAACGTCACCTTTGAGTACTTAACCCTTTTTTCAATTCTATCCTGGGCTTTAAATGGTTTATCGAACTATCCCATCTCTTTAACTCTATATTTGTTTTACCTTTTTAAATCCTTTAAATCCTCGGATTAGCCGAGCCCCCACGACCCTTTCAATTCTCTGTTTATGTCAATATTTTCCGTCTTGTGTTTGTTGATAGTTATTATTAATAAAACTCTATTTTATTAATGATAGCAATATTATTATCCTTGAGCTCAGTTCCACTTCTTAAGCATATCGAAGATACATAATATCTGCCGCCAGACATTAACGCACTCTAAAGATAATTAAGGAAGTTCCCTAAACGAATAGTGATATATATGGTATCGTCGGGAGTCATTCTACGACAGTACTGAATAATAATAAATTATAAGAAGAGGAATGATAATAACAATAATAATGCTAATAATAACAAATAATAATAATACTAATAAAAAGGTAAAGCAGTACTGATTGGAGGCGAGGGAAGAGTGTACCAACAACTTTGCGAGTCCTCATCAGAGAGGTCAAATCACCCACTCGGAGGGCTTTCCTCTGAGTGGGTGGCTACAGCGGACATGCCTGGGGGGGGGGAGGCGTCAACGAGGTTAAGCTACCCCGGCCGTTACCGATATGAAGCTACCCTGGCTATCATCAAGACCAAGCTATCCTGGCTATCATCAAGACCAAGCTATCAGGGACGTCACCGAGATGAAGATAGCCGAGCCGTTTGATCCGTTGCTTCTATGAAATTTGTCGCCAAACCCAGCTTAAGATGAATATCGTGGAAGAAAGAATATATTTTGGGGATCCACAAGGATCCAGGGGCACTACATTTTCTCTCGATGAAGCCAGGTTCTTTGTGAGATCATGAAGGGCTTCCTGGTTGAATGATATAGTTACACTGTGACTCAAATCGTCCTGGTAGTCAATCACCCCTCGGGCTGCAATTGGACTCAGAATTACTGCTAAGTTCGTGTTCAGCAAATGGGTTTGGAACTGGTAGTTCTGCACTGTGAAGGCCCTATTCGGATTGCAGAAGTGATATTGGGGTACTGTACCTCGCGCATTGGCAGTTATTCCTGTAATGTTTGTGAAAGAGAAGCAGGAGTCGTTGCTGTGGTCTTTAAGCTCTCGTCACACCATTGGTACAGCAAATGGCAAATCTGAACTTCGCTTTCCATGCAGCCATTCACTCAGGTGGTTGATGCGGGATCTAAGCGCTATCCGAGGTTCCCATTTCTTGACTTAGTCCATTAAATAACATCTACAGTAGCTTTTGTAGTTCACTCGAAGAGACTTCGTAATTGATTTCTAGAAGCTTTGCGGGGTGAAGGCTCTACAATTGTAACAAAAACAGTCAGGATCATTTACACATTTTGCAGTGTTCCATCTTTCGCCACCGTCAAAGTGTTCGAGAATTTCTGCAAGAACAGAAGTGGAAATATAAAATTAATCAATCTGCAACAAAGATACCAAACATATGGAAACAATACTCAAATGTAATCAATGGAACTACAAAGGTTCACGTCCTGTGAGCTAGATCGAACGATATACTGGTTACCAAAACCTGGACCCGATACGCCATTACTGATGTGCTATTCGAGTTCAGCACCCTAAATTACCATAGAAACAGAACTATATTATGTTCAGTGGCAATTACTCAGTGGTCGCTAATCAGACAATGCCCAGTTGGAATTGATCAGCCGGCGTTCATCATGCCATGTTGAGCGGCAAATGATCAGCGGTCGCTGATCATACCATGTGGAGCAGTCGCAATTCATACATGTTCAGTGGTAATTGACAAGCTAGTGTTCATCATACCATGTTCAGTGGTAATTTATCAGTGATATTTGATTATATGTCAAATGGTAATTGATCCGTGGTTGATGATCATATCATGTCCTATGGTAATTGATCAGTGATCAATGATCATACCTTGTTCGGGGGTAATTTAACAGTGGTCAATGATTTATGATAATACCTTTTTTTAGTGTTAATTGATCAATGATCAATGGCAATACATTGTTCAGTGATAAGTGATTAATGATCATACCTTGTTCAGTGGTAGTTGATCAGTGATGAAAAATCAAAATTTGCTCACTGTTAATTGATCAGTGATCGATTTTCCTATCATGTTAAATGAGAGTTGATCAGGGATCGATGATCATATCATGTTCCGTAGTAATTGATTAGTGATTGATGAGCATAACTTATTCAGTGGTAATTTGTCAATGATCGATGATTATACATTAGTCAGTGGTAATTAATCAGTGATTGGTTATCATAACTTGTTCAGTGTTAAGTGATCAGTGATTAATGACCCTAACTTGTTAACTGGTAATTGATCAGTGATTGATTAGCATATGTTCAATTGTAATTGATCAATGATCAATGCTTATACCATTGTTAGGTGTAATTGAATAGTGATCGATGATCTCATCCTGTTTAGTGGTAATTGATCAGTGATTGATCATCATACCTTGTTCAGTGTTAAGTGATCAATGACGCTAACTTGTTCAGTCCTAATTGACCAATGATCGATGGCCATACGTTGTTCACTGGTAATTGATCAATGGTAATTGATCAGGTGACGTGAGGTGTAGGTGATTAACAATATGCTTTTTAGATGATTAACAATATCCTTTTATTTAATAATCCCTCGTCGTTGCCGCGAAGCTTTTTTCCTACCCTTTGTCGATGTATTATTATTTTTTTTTATTTTGATTCGTTCATTTGAATATTAACCATTTTGATTTTACTATAATTCTAAAATTATTATTTGTAGTAGTGATATTAGCAGTATTATTAGTAGAAATATTTTTCTCCAATCAGTGGGTAGAAAGGGGCCAACATTAAACTCGCCTTCCGGGAAAAATTCTAAATACAAGGGAGCAACCATTTTAAATTTCATGAGATCTTTTATGGGTTCGGTTTTTATAATAAATATCACTATTTTATACTGCCAATGAATTACAAACGTTAAATAATATCTATTTTTTTACATTGCAATTCGTGTTCGAAATATCTTCATAATATTTTTCGAAATAATTATAATTTCCTCATAGAAGAACAGCCACAAAAACAATGGCCAAATCGTTTTAGTAGTAAACGAATTTTGAACCACTGAAAATTAAAACGTTCAGAGGTTCCGAATATTAATGTGCAACTGCCTGCTCTTGTTGGCAATTTTAAGAATAATTTATTCTATATAATAAGCATAAAATAGTTATCCTTTACTTTTTAATAATGTAGTTGTACCATCGATGAAAAGAGCTCCTTGTAAAAAATTAAATTCGTGACTTGTATTTATCTAAGCATCTTTTCTAATATCTCTTCAATCTTAAAACACGAATTTATATGAAAATTAGGTAGACCTAAATTAATTAAAAAATTAATTAGCATTTCAGGGGAATTTTTAGCCTAAAAACCTGACTTAATCAAAAATTTTCTATGGGAAATCGCAATATATATTCGCAATGTATATTTCCAAAGTTATCTTTTCTGCGTTTTTATGGGGTGGGGGAGGGATAATGAAAGCTTACAAGACTCCAGTTCTGGTACACGATTTGTAATTTAGATGAGAACCTTAGAAACTTTGAGGTACTAAAATAATGAAATTGTCCGATGTATAATTTCGATACTAGACTTAAGCAATAAACTAAAGAGAATACTTGATAGTAGCAAGGAACTGGAAATTTCTCGAATACACATTTGACTGTAACTGTAAGGATCTTTTTTTGTATAAATTAATAAATACATAAAAATTTCAACATAAATAAATGAATGACTTAATAAACGACCGCTTTGTCTTTGTACTAGCAAGAATATAGAAGAAATAGGTGAAAAATATAGGTAACCTAAGCTCAGCAATCAATTTTGATTTCTATCTAGTTACCATAGCAACGCCTCACTACCTTCATAGTGTATCGGTCCCGCCTTGGGAACCATCTCCATCCCCGCAAAAGAAAGTGACTCTACCAGTGTTATGTTAGCTGTTCATTGCAATACTAACCACATACCATCACTTTATACATTGAACTTTACTTCACTATCGTAAAATATAGAGTGTTCCCACGCGTGAATCAAAACGATCTTGTGTCCACACTGGTGGGTGAAAACGATCCCGTGTACTGCGACGGTAAAAGTGAAGGTTTAAATACCTAATTGTTACAGTTCTTTTGAGGGTTGGTAGCGCGCCCTATGCAGTGTAAAGGTACCTGTTCATTGCTATAGCAATCGCATGCCATTACTGCATAGATTGCTTTTTAGTCATAACTATTCGACCGATTCTAATGAAATTTGAAACCCTTATGTTGTTTAACATTCTCTTTTGAATTATATAATTGCCAAGGTCTTCCCAAGGTGAGTCCAGAAATTATTCGTCAATAACTTCGTAACTATTCGGCCGATTCTAATGAAATTTGAAAATATTTTGTTGTTTTACATTCTCTTTTGAATGATATAATTGCCAAGGTCCTCTCAAGGTTAGTCTCAAAATTATTTGTCAATAACTTCGTAACTATTCGGTCAACTCTGATGAACTTTGAAATCCCTGTGTTGGAACGTAGACAATACACATTTTAGGACATTGTCATGCAAATTTTGGATCGTAGACGAGACACATTTTGGGACATTGTGATGTAATTTTTGGATCGTAGACAAGATAGACTTTGGGACATTGTGATGCAAATTAAGGAACGTAGATAAGATACATTTTGGGACATTGTGGTGCAAATTTTAGAACGTAGATAAGATACATTTTGGGACATTGTGATGCAAATTTTGGAACGTAGACGAGATCTATTTGGAGACATTGTGATGTAAATTTTGGATCGTAGACAAGATGCACTTTAGGATTTTGTGATGCAAATTAACGAACGTAGATAAGATACATTTTGGGACATTGTGGTGCAAATTTTAGAACGTAGATAAGATACATTTTGGGACATTGTGATGCAAATTAAGGAACGTAGACAATACACATTTTAGGACATTGTCATGCAAATTTTGGATCGTAGACAACATACATTTTGGGACATTGTGATGTAAATTTTGGATCGTAGGCAAGATACACTTTGGGACACTGTGATGCAAATTAAGGAACGTAGATAAGATACATTTTGGAACATTGTGGTGCAAATTTTAGAACGTAGATAAGATACATTTTGGGACATTGTGATGCAAATTTTGGATCGTAGACAAGATACACTTTAGGATTTTGTGATGCAAATTAAGGAACGTAGATAAGATACATTTTGGGACATTGTGGTGCAAATTTTGGAACGTAGACAAGACACATTTTGCAATATTGTAATGCAAATTCTCGAACGTAGGGGAATTCAGCATGGTATCACTATGTGTAGATGGTAGGGAAATTTCATCATAGTTTCAGTTTTTTTATCCAATGAGTGAATTCGTCATGTTAACAGTTTGTTGGGTCAGTGGCGGAATTTCGTCATGGTGAAAGTTTGTGTGACCATTAAGAGAACTTGTCATAGTGACATTTTGGGGGGACAGTGGAGGAATTTGGCCTAATGCCAGTTTCTGGCACCGCTATTCAAAATCGCCATAATGAGTGTTTGTATGCGCAGTATGGGGGATTTGGTAATTGTGGCAGATTGGGGCCCAGTAAAGTTATATAGTCGAAACAGTAGTTCCCAGTTTTTCCAATAACCCGTCAATGGAAAAAAAAGGAGGAATTAAGATGAATTTCCCCACTAAGGTAGCTCTGTTCTTCATGTATACGCACACACAAACACATATACGAGCGATAATAGCAAAGTAAAAGTCTGAATTCCTTAAAAATAGTTTTTCTCCTATTAAATTGCCAATTAAATTTATTTTTATGGCGTATCGTGATATTTCTTCTTATTTTAGTTTTTTAGTTTTTTTTACTTCTTTATTAATGATGTTCTTGGAACGCAAATAAGATAAGAGGGTTTTAAAAATGGCAACGGGGCTACATAGCCTCGAAAGGGGAAAAAAAAATCCCAACAAATTTTTGAAGGGGGAATTTAATTTCCATAAATAAATTCGTTTTACCATATACTTGAATTCCTCAATGATAATAATAGATGGCTCTCTAGATAGCTGCAGCAGTTTCTCGAGATAATAGTATGATTTTAGGCATCATTGTCTTCTGACAGACTGTGTCACCTCGTCTTCAGGAAGACAATCTTAACGCTCGCACACCCGGGGTCAAACCATTGATCAGTCGGCAGAAAAAGAAGGCTCATCTTGCATTCACTGAACAGATTACATGGACGGTTGGCCAATGGAGCCAAGTCCACTTTAGGGACGAACCTAAGTTCAATTTGTTCATATCCGATGGAAAGAGGTTCGATCGTTGCAGGTTAGGCGAAAGATTGTCTGTCAATTGCTAAAAAGGAGTACGAAGTTTGGCAGAGGAAGTGCCATGGTCTCCGGGGTGATATCGGTAGAAGGTACTGGGCCACTTGGGGCCCAGTAAATACACAAGTGTATAAGGAAATGCTGTGACTGTATGGTTTACTCTATATGTGAGTAGGGCGGGTGAGTAGTAGGATTTTTAAAAAGAACTTTATGTTGTTATACAATTGCTCCTCCTACATCAATTTCCATTTAAATAAATTTAAATTTTTCCCTTTCGTCACGAGCCTATGTAACCTATCTTTATTTAATCCAATTCGCACAAACACAAAGTAACCACAAACTTGCATGTTTATTGAGTGAAAAAAGTGAAGGCAAAGCTCCACATACAGCTGCATGGGTCACTTTGGATCATATTCCAAAGTTAAACTTCACCAGAGTACACAAATCTTGCTTTGACTCATTCCTGGACATCAGACGTCTACTTGTCTCTCGTGCCCTGATTCCTCCATGCTTCTTTCCATGTGAGAAATACTTGGAAGAAGCCTCAGTCACCATTCTTATAACCTTTTCAATGCTCTGTGTGTGACAAAGTGAGTCAGGTACTTTCATAGGAGAGTCAATGAAGTTTTTCAATTCCGAAGTACTTAAAGAGCAATTGAGAGGTGGCTCAGAGACATCCTCTGACCAATCAATCAGATCTCCAATCCTGGTAGCATCACAATTGATGTCTGGTGTCCTTCTAAGCCTTGCAAAGGAGTCTCCCAGTTGAGAATCTAAGTACCCTTCTCTCCTGATGGTCTGGATTATTTTCACCCCTTCAGTTCTCTCCGCCTGGTCTTCAGGGCATAGGAGGGTTTGGAGGATGGCTTCACTGTATGCATACTAAGTTGATCTCTTAACAATTGGCAAAACAATATCCAACACCTCCTTCCTCTGAGACTTAAGGCAGTGAAGTTGATAAAAAATGTGCCTAGGTCCCTCGGTCTAAGAGTTCTTAATCTTAACGTTAAACCAGCATGGGTAATATACACCAATGATGAACTCAACAATCAGTCGTAGATTCTTAAAGGCTTTTCCTTTGACCTCATACTTTGACACCCACAGCCGAAGAAGTCTGTTAGCTGTGGTTAGCCAGCGACTGTGGTTTACTGGTCCTATTTCCAATAGAAGAAAGCCCTGTAGGAAGCACTCCATCTCTGATTGCCGATACAATTCTATAACCGTAATGTTGATAAGTGGAAAGATCTTACACCACTTCCTGGGGTATCTTGATAAGAGGAGGACCTAAAGATATTTGAGTGTAATTTAGGTTGATATTCAAGTCTGTAACAGAGTCAATGAGCTTTCTTATTGGCCTGGAATATCTGTTTTCAGATCGTGTTGGGCCATCTAGGTTGATAATTAGATGATGGAGAGGGAGTTTCCCAGTGTGCAGGTTACAGACCAACCAAACAAGCTTTCTGCCCAAATGGAGTTCCATTTTTCGCATTACTTCAGCATTTACACCTGTGTTTACATTCGTAGAGTCTCCTCCAAAGGCCATTAAGCTTTTATCCAAACCCTTTTCCCTCAGCCATCCAAACATAGCCTTAGCGATCTTCTCTGCATGTGATTCTTCCTTGGTAGCCTTTTCTGGAACAAAGTGGAAGAGGTAATTGCTTCCAGGCTCACTGATGACAGTGTAATGCTCCTCTTTTGTTTTTGCTGGAAACAATTTTTTCACTTCCCTCTGCTTCCATCATAAAATTTGTCACATCAATTCGTCCATCAAAGAGAACACAAGAAATTCACCCATCCTTCCTTAAGTTTTCCTCAAACTCATGTTCAATAACTGTCATTAGCTTTTCCTGTGCTCTCTTAACTTTATTCTTATCAATTACTTTACTTGTATCTTCCTCAGTAATGAATCCAGCATCTATTAAAGCTGATGTTGCTATAGCTGCAGTTGGTCTCAATCTGACACCATACCTTATATTAGCAAGAGCAATATCGCGAATTTCATCATATTATTTTTATTCCTGGTGGAAGATTCCGGCTCTTGGACAGCTTCAAAAGTTACTCCATCACCCAAACTGTTGTCACCATCAGAATTTTCTGCCTCCAGATCTTCATCTACCTCCAAAAAATGCTCGATTTCTTTTCTTGCTGTTTTTCCTGCTAAAACAACGCTTTCCTCATTACTTTTCTCTCTCTTTCTGCTATCCTTTGTTTTTCTTTCCTTTCTGAAGCTTTTAATTGTCTATTATGTTCTGGAATATCAGGACCTCCAATTTAAAAGGTACCTTTACTTCCAACCTTCTTCTTTTGTCCTTTAATAAAGGTCAGTTCCCTAGTAGGTATTTTTTTTTCTCTTTACTACAGCAGCAGTTAATGTGGGCTTCAGTCTCACAGCCCTTACAAACTACTTCCCCACAACAGGAAATTTGACATTTGCATGTCAATATATCAAATAACTTATCTAGTTTTGCAATGAACCTCTCTTTAACTTCAATTTTCCATTTTTTACCAAGGGAAACCTTTACTGCCTCCTTCCATACCTCCTTAAGCTTTTATATTATTGTGACCTTTTGATTTACAACAAGTGGTTTGAAGAGAGCATTAGCTTTGGTCCACTGATTAATCAAGCTCCGATACATGTCTTTTACCAGCTGGTCCACTTCATAATTTCTCCGGTCATCTTCACTTTGCTCCCTCAGGTACCATCAGCTTTTGCCCAGTCCCAACAAAATTAGTCAGATGAGAACTTGATTTGGACCTTGTCTTGATTTTCGCCATTGTCACACTAATCGCAGGTATATCTGCAAATGAAAAGATGGCACTTAGATTAAGAAATAATCTCTACCAAATAATTATATGTTATTCTAAAAAATCCACAGCCTTTACTAGCATTCAAATAGAATGTAAATGCTCTATAAACAGTTACCAGTTACAATAGTTACCAGAACTGCCACACTACTGGAATATTGCCTTCCACTGAGTAATGGGCACTGACGATTGCAATTTTGTAGTTAGACCAAACTAAATTAAGGTTCATTTTTAGCAGGTTTCCTACTTCTCATGTCTCTTTAATACATTTTTGCATTTTTTAGACAAATATCTTTTAGACTACATAAATGTATTGATGATAGAAAACGGTAAATTTTATCTTTTATAGGTAACTAAAATAATAGTAAAATATAGTAAATGACCCAGAACTAACAATATTTCAACTTCAAATTGATTTAGGTTAGATCAATAAATTAACTTGTAACTAAATGATCAATAAATTTTAGCTTCTATTATTTCTAGGTGGCTAAAATTTTCCAAAGGAAGTTTTTTTCTGCAACCAATTTACTCACCCGTGGATCGAATGAAATGGAGATAAAGGAATTAGGGTGTATTGGTTTACCTTAGGTGGCGTTAGGTTAGGTTGGGTTAAGTGAAGTTGGGTTGGGTTAGGTGAAGTTAGATTAGGTTAGGTTAGGTTGGTTTGGGTTGGGTTAGGTGGAGTTAAGTTTGTTAGTTTAGGTTAGTTGATGTTAGATTGGGTTAAGTGGAGTCAAATTAGGTTAGGTTGGGTTAGGTTAAGTGAAGTTAGGTAGTGTTAAGTTATGTGGGGTTAGGTTAGGTGGAATTCGGTCAGCTTAAATGCGGTTTACTCAGCTTAAGTAAGGTCTGGTTAGGTGAAGTGCAGTCAGATTACCTTAGGCGAGTTTTGGTTAGGTGGGAAATAGCTTAAATGGAGTTAGGTTAGGTTAAACAGGGTTAAGTTAAGTAAGATTAGGTTAGATGGTGTTAAGCCGTTTTTTGCCTTCTCTTTTATGTAAGTTATCCCTGCCAGTTGTTTTCACCTTTTGTTTAGGTTAACCATCAATTATCTCATGCTAGATTATCTAATGTCAGGTAATTTTTTTGTGGGGTCAGGTTAGTTTAGATAAGCTAATTACTTTCGTTCTCTGGTTATGTTTAGTAAATGCTATGTTAGGTTAGGTTAGGTTGGTTATTTTAAGGGGTATTTGTTGGCTCTGTCAATCGTTACCACAAGTAAATTTTCTTTGTGTCTTTCCTGTCTCTCAATAGTCCAATAAGTCTCTTAAATACTTATCCCTCGTTAGCTTTTTTCACTTTCTCATCGTTCGATTTTACATTCTTCCTCCTTTCACTCATCCTGGTCTTCCTAGTACGACAGGCCATCGTGACATAAACCTGGCAATTAAACCACACAGCCTTAGAAGCCAGCAGCCACGATGCCTTCTCTGAAAGCTATTCCAAATAATGTGAGGTCGGTGAGCATCAACTGCCTTAAAATACCCTAAAAACGTATATGAACCTTCAAACGCTGTAGATGCCACATCAAGTGTCTGGCACCTTTTATGTTGGCAATGAATGAAGTATTTTTTTTTTCTATATTTTCGAATTGCAATTATTCGTTTGAAGCAGCAATATAAAATTTTTTAGATTTCAAGGAAAACAGAAAAAGCTCAACTACAGTTTAATTTTTTGGTTAAACTTTTGGTTTATATTTGGTCATCGGATTTGGTTAAAACGGAGGTATTTAAGTTTAAAAAAAAATATAGTTCGATTCAAGATAGCGATGAGAACTGGTCGAGCAACTGTCTGGTTTCTAGAGATATTTAGTATGGTTGTGTCGTACGAATTGTGGTAATAATATTATTATAACTGTCTTGTCTGGTTGTTAGGTAAAATAATAATTATTATGGTTTGTTGCCTGGTTGTGTAATAATAGATATTCCTATGATTGAGAGTGGTCCTAATTGTGATAACAATGTTTTTATGGTTGTGTTGTGTTTGTGGTAAAAATAATGATTATGGTTGTGTTGCCTACTGCGTAATAAAATATTTTACTTGTGTTTTTTAATTGTGGCAATAATATTTTTACATATTGTTTAGTGCAATCAATTTTGGTGAGTTTCCTGGTTGTGTGATACTAAATATTATTATGGTTGTGTTTCCTAGTTGTGTGATACTAAATATCATTATGGTTGTGTTTCCTGGTTGTGTGATACTAAATATTATTATGGTTGTGTTTCCTGGTTGTGTGATACTAAATATTATTATGGTTGTGTTTCCTGATTATGTGATACTAAATATTATTATGGTTGTGTTTCTGTCTAATTGGGGTAAAAATACTTCGATGGTTGTCCGGTGCGTTTGCGTTAAAGCAAATTACTATTTTTTCTATGTTGTCTGTTTGTGGTAAAAATCATTATTATGGATGTGATGTATGCTGTTTATATATATATATATATATATATATATATATATATATATATATATATATATATATATATATATATATATATATATATATTATGGTTATGTGTTTTTATTTGGTGGTAAAAAAATGCTTTATGATTGCTTTGCCTGGTTGTGTACTAATCGACAATTTTATAGTTGAGTGTTCGTATACTTTTGCTAATAACATTTTGATATATATATTATGTGTTTTAGTGGTAAAAATATAATAATTATGGTATGGTGTATGGTTGTGTAGTAATATATATTATTTTTGTTTTGTTGTATGTTTCTTTAAAAAAAATATTATTGTTGTTTTCCCAGGTTGTGTAGTAATCTAAATCATTATTATTATTATTATTATTTGTGCTTCCCTAAATGTGTCAATAATATCTTAAGGTTGTGCGTTTTCCCTTTGTGGTAAAGTTGATTAGTATGAAACTGTTGCCTGCTTTGTTGTAATAGATATTAGTATGGTTTCATTTAGCTAATTATGGTCAAATATATATTTACGGTTGTATGTTTTATTTTTTAGTAAAATAAAAATGGTTGTGTTACCTTGTTGTGCAGTAATCATCAGCACTAACTCTATAATTTAGGAAGGGGATTTTTTTTTAGCATTTGAATAATAATTTCCTCTTAGTTTGGTTATGACTTATGTTTTTTATCAAAGTTATTTCTATTAATTCTTTTATAATATCAAAAACAAAATGGTGAAGTTCAGAAATAAATATAAGTATAGAAATTTTGTGAATTTTTTAAGACCCAAAGAATTACAAATGGTGAAGTTCAGTAAATTTATTTTTCTATATCTTCTTCTATAACCCAATATTTTAGCAAAGTGATATTTTGAAAAGGAGGAAGATGAGTTTATTTAGAGTTGATTTTTAGAATTATTATAATTGGCGAAGTTCAGAAAATTTATAAAAATTTAACCAGATACACCCACAAAGGAAAAGTGAAAAACGATTCAGAGGTGGGAAGTTTAATCCCCCCTTCCACTATTTAAGGCAATGTATGCCCAGCCTCTGTTCATTCTTTGAAAAGGTCTTTAAGAATAAAGACTAAAGCGCTCGGAATCGTTTTTCACTTTTCCTATGTAGGTGTATCTGCATATATTCTTATGCTTGTGTTTATCAAATTCAAATAAAGTATTGATGTTTATATTATATTGTTGTGGTAAAATAATTATGGTTGTGTATCCGGTTGTGGTAAGAAATAATGATTACCCTGGCCAACACCAACTTTATTTTCTAAGTGTTTTTAGCTTGATTTAGGACAATTCTGATGTGCAAAATCCAAAAATCACATTGTTTTTGCTGAGTCAGGTGAACATTTTGATTTATCAACATATGATTTATTCTTTACATTCTTTACATTTAGGGATATTTTTTATTTATATCGGGTACAAATCTTTCTTATTTTTTTTTTTTACTAACTGGCATTTTTCTTTTGCAAGTGAATGTAATGGATTCGTCACAGGTTTATTTAAAAAATAAGCCCAATGTCTTCTGCTACATCTGCTGCGAATACACCGCTGTTCCTAACAGGAATTCAGTCACAAGTTTCATAAAGCGTGCTTAACATCTTATTTTGGTATGAAACCTGGTGACCAGGATAAAGCTTGGGCCATACCTGGTATGCAAGACATGCTCCGAGTATCTTCGTCGTTGAACCAAGGGCAAGAAGAGTTGTCTGAAGTTTGGAATTCCCATGGTTTGGAGGGAGCCAACAAACCATAGTGGTGACTCCTTCTGCGCTATTAATTTAACTTGGAACAAGAGAAAGAACCGGAACAGTCTAAAAGATCCTGATCCTGAATCAGCACGTCGTCCTTTAGCTTATTGTGATGAAATTCTAGTACCTGTCTTTGGAGAACTTCCTGACATTAGTGTCTAATATTCCTTCAGGGTTGAAGAAAATAAAGAAGTGGTTTTTGACGATGATGCCCCACATCTTTTTTCCCAAAAGGAACTAAATAATCTAGTTCGCGATCTCAGCTTGTTAAAAATCCTCTGCCGAACTGTTGGCATCCAGATTGAAGGGGGGAAAAAAACCCTCCTCTCTGACAGCGCTCGTATCACCTTCTACCTCAACAGACATCAAGAGTACCTCAGTTTTTTTCTCTTAAGAGAAAGATTTGGTGTACTCTACAGATATCTATTGCGCAGTTTCTGCCTCAGTTGGAGTGCCACAGTACCATCCCGAAAATTGGAGGCTGTTCATTGACAGCAGCGAGCCAGTGCTGAAATGCGTTCTGCTGCACAACGGCAACCAGTTTGCCTCTGGACCCCTCACTCACTCCACTACAATGAAGGAGAAGTATGAAGCAGTAAAGTACGTGCATTCTAGGAATTCGAAGAAAATGAAGTTCATATCCTGAATTCTGAACAATGATGATCTAATATCCAATATACATTCATTTACCTTTATCAATGTCTACTATTCAATATACACTAATCAATTTTTGTAACATATACTTAATAAATCGTGTTAGAAAACGATTGTTGTTTTTTTCTTAAAAACCTATTTCGGATGAGAAATATTAACCCAAATCAACCGAAAATGTCACAAAAATGGAATCGAGTTATAAGAACGGATTATTTTTTTTTAATCGAGTTGGCTAAAAGATCCGACCTGATCGGAAGAAACAGATGTCATTTTCGGATTCAGCCGCGCAAAACTGTCCTAAATCAGTTGAAAAAACTTGACGACTTACAATTTTTTTTTGTAACCCAGTTTTATAGTTGTCTAGCCTGATTTTGTAGTACTAGTTATTATTATGGTTTTGTTGCCTGTTTGTAATAGAAATAGTAATTATACTTGTGTTCCCTAGTTATGGTATTATTATGATCGTGTTTGTCTGTGGTAATTATAATTTTATGGTTGTATTTTGTCTGTTGTAATAATATTTTTTTATTGTTGTGCTGCAGGGCTATGTAATAGTAAATAGTTTTATGGTTGTGTTTGTATAAATTTACCAATAATATTTAGGGGTTGTATGTTGTGTTCGTGATAAATAATTATTGTTTACATTGTCTGCTTGTGTAATAATAAATATTATTATTTTTGTTCGTTTTAGGCTTGTGAGTGTTGGTTTGTGGTAAAAATAATTATGTTTGTGTTACCTGGTTGCGTGGTAATATATATTGTTATTATTGTTATGTTGTCTGGTTCCGTGGTAATATATATTGTTTTGTTGTCTGGGTGCGTGGAAATATGTATTATTATTATTGTTTGGTTGCCTCGTTATGTGGTAATATATTGCTATTATTGTTTTGTTGTCTCTTTGTGGTAATATAACTATTATGGTTGTTTCATGGTTGTTGTAATCATCATCATAACTAACTCTATAATTTAAGAAGGGGATTTATTTGAGTATTTGAATAATAATTTCATCTTAGTTTGGTTATGACTTATGTTTTTTGTATCAAAGTTATTTCTAATAATTCTTTTATAATATCAAAAAATAAAATAGTAAAGTTCAGAAATAAATATAAGTATCGAAATTTTGTGAATTTTTTAAAACTCAAAGAATTACTAATGGTGAAGTTCAGAAAATTTATTTTTACGAGGGGCGGTCAATAAGTTTTGCAATTCGGATATAAGGAAACGAGATATGAGGAAAAGTGTTTTATTATTTTTCAATATAACTACCCTCGACTTCAATGCACTTGCGCCACTTGTCCATGAGGCTTCGAATTCCCGACAACCAGAAATCTCCCGACTGTTGTTCAATCCACTCCTGGACGGCGAGCCGGACATCTTCATCGTCCCCAAACCGGCGTCCACGCAGTGCAGCCTTGAGCTGGCGGAATAAAAAGTAGTCGCTAGGGGCCAGGTCTGGACTGTAGGGAAAATGGTTGAGCTCCTCGAATCCGCACTCGCGCAGGGCAGCTTGTGCAACTCTGGCCTTGTGGACTTTGTGACGACGTTGAAGTCGATCATGGGGCGTGAGGTTTCTAGGGACCCAAAGGGCAGAGACCTTGGTTATGGTCAAATTGTCGTGGATGATGTTGATAACTTTTCCATGTGATATTCCAAGTTCTCGCTCGATTTCTTCGACCTTCACCCGTCGTTTTTCAAGGATCATCCTCTCCACACGGGCCACATTGTCCTCGTTGGTCACGTCTGACCGGCGTCCTGGACGGGGGTCATCTTCAAGGGACTCACGACCATGGCGGAACTCCCTATTCCAGTGAGCAATGGTTGCATAGGAAGGGGTGGTGTCGGTGTACACTGCAACTATGCGTTCATGGATCTCTTTTGCATTCTTGCCTTCCTTGGTCAAAAATTTGATCACTGCGCGGTGCTCAACCTTCTCCATTGTTGAAAAAACTTGTGACTGACGATCTGCGATCAGCTACTGCTTCTTAAATAGAGGAGGCAGGAGCGTGCGGCTGCAGGTCGTGACTTGTCATAACTTGTCCTAACACCCCAACAAACAGCCATCCTCCTTCCTCTGTTTTGCCCTACCGATTCGCAAAACTTATTGACCGCCCCTCGTATATATCTTCTATCTATTCTATTCTATAACTCTATATTTTAGCAAGGTGATATTTTGAAAGCGGGGAAATTTAGTTTAGAGTTCCTTTTTAAAATTATTATAATTGGCGCAGTTCAGAAAATTTATAAAAAATTAACCATGGCTGTTTTTTTTTGTAGATTTTAAATTTTAATCTTAGTAGCGAAGCGCAAGCTTCCCGCGTAGAGGGAAGTGGTGAAGCCATTGCCTGGTATATACGATTATATTGTGTTTGGCTAATTGTAATAATAATATTCGCAAGCTGAGCCAGGTTTCTGGGTACGAACTTCTTAAAGGAGTCTTGTTCAATCTCCAACCCCCAGGAGTTAGTGTTGAGTTTCGTTATGCGAGTAAATAAATACATATATAATTTTAACATTGAATGTTCGTATCTCTGATTCCATGTTGTGTAGTTACGAACTTCTTCGATTTGACTTGTTGAATCTCCAGACCCCAGGCGTGAAGGTTGTTTCGTTTTGAAGGTAAATGAATACATACACGACCCAAATGTTAATGTTCATAGCTCTGAATCCATGGTTCATAGTTACGAACTTCTTAAATGAGCTTTTAATTCTCTTGGTTATTTGGGTTTATATATATATATATATATATATATATATATATATATATATATATATATATATATATATATATATATATATATATATATATATATACAGGGCCACCCCCCAAAAACGGGCCTGGACACACTTTTTGTGATATATCCTTCATCATTTATTCACTAATCACCCTTACTTTGCAGGACATGACAGAAGCAACGCCTGTGAACACGACTAGATCTCAATGGTAGCTCCAACAAAGAATATACTGCGTCAAACATTACTACAAGACAGACTCGTTCAAGAAAGTGCAGGACACTTTCGTGCATCAGTTCGAATGTGAAAAAGCCCCCTCCAAGAGCAGAATTCAGGACTGGGTGGACCACTTCGAGAACTATGGGACAGTTGAGGTCCTCAAAAGATTCAAGAGGGAGCTACAGACCCTGTTGCCGTCACTTATGGGAAGGTTCTGATTCCAGCAAGATGGAGCAAGCTCTCACACCTCAAACCTGTCCCGAGATTGGCCGAAAGAGAACTTTGGTGGCCGTGTGATCAGTCCCAAGACTGATTTTGAGTGGGCACCTCACAGTTCAGACCTTAGCCCTCCAGATTTCTTTCTCTGGGGCTACCTTAAAAACAGAGTGTATTCAGGGAGAGCCAGGACCATAACGGAACACAAGGAAGCCATCAGGGAGGAGATCAGAGCCATTAGTCGGTCGGTTTGTAAGGACATCATGGACAACTTTGTGCTTCGCCTCAAAAGATGCACAGAGCTAAATGGAGGTCATCTCGAACACTTGCTCTAGAATAAGGAAGAAAAGTCCAAAGACTCTCATGTTTTGATATGATGTTTCTAAATACAATAAACTAGTTATCACCAAAGTTTCATTCAATCCTTGCAGAAAATTAAGAAATGAGGCCTATCGAAATTTGGGGCCCGTTTTGCGGGGGGACCCTATATATATATATATATATATATATATATATATATATATATATATATATATATATATATATATATATATATATATATATATATATATATATATATATATATATATATATATATATATATATATATATATATATATTTATATGTGTGTGTGTGTGTGTGTGCGCAAAAAAAAATGTGTTTTTAATGCAGACAATGTTTTTTCTTGGGCAAATTTTGGTTCGCTTTTGCAATCACATCATATTGTATTATATATTTTTAAGGTAATTTCGAAGTGGGAGGGCTTCGCCCCCTATACCTCCACTTAATGTGGGTGGTCCCATCCCCCCACACACCCCGCATTAAAAAAAAACCTTGTAATATTCCTAATTCGATAGCCTAGAATTAGATTCGAATTCAAAAGGTGTTTGCTAAATGTCGTTAGGCCGCTAGTTTTTCTACCACGTTCCTCGATTTCAGACATATAAGCCTCACCCCCGGATGCTGTTTAAATCGATCATATTTTCTTTTAAATTAATTAATATGAAATGTCCATTTCATATTTTAATTCAGAAAAAATCCCTTCATTATGATGTGATTCCAATTAACACTGTGGCTCCCAAGATGGCGGCCAATCTATTTTTCGTCATAACATCATAATTAGAAATTTGCCCTCATTATGTAGTGAAGAAGCTATATAAAGTATATCTATGATATACACTATATAGCATTTGTGTATTTTTTAAAAAATAGAGATATTTTTAACAAAGCGCCCACAAAATGTGAGGGTGGCAAAACCCCCCAAAAAACATTCTCTTTTGACTCCAGGACTTAAAAGTCTTAGTCTATTCCCTTCGAAATATGAATGTCCATTCTTTTAGAGTCCAGGGCTCAGAGTTACGAACGTCTTATCCCGATCCCAGGATTCAAGGTTGAGTCCATTTTCAGTCGTGTCTTTTTTACTTTCTGCTGACCCTGCTCACCTCTACCCATTAAATTACCCATGCCCCTGCTCCTGCCGCCCCTCCCCCAACCGCATATCATAGTCGGTGATGCCCTCGATTGCCAACATAAAAGGTGCCAGACACTTGATGTGGCATCTACAGCGTTTGAAGGTTCATATACGTTTTTAGGGTATTTTAAGGCAGTTGATGCTCACCGACCTCACATTATTTTTGTTCCATGACCCATCTTCCCACATTGAATCACAAAAGATGTTATTGGGGAATTAAAAAAAAAACAGCCCCGCACCTAACCTAAGCTAACTCCTACAATTTTTTTCTGTTATCGCGCCCATCAGCAGCTTGAAAAGTTCACTTGCCTCATTCCCCCCTTCTGAATTTGTAGAAAATTCAACTATTTAAAGTCTAGTGCATGGAATGGCTTTAGAGACAGTTATTTTTCAAGGACAAAGTGAGTCCAGGCTCATAGAAATATAAAAATTTAAAGAAACGCGTTATCTAAACCCTCGATGTTTGTAATGGACAATTTAGCCTAAGCTAAGGCGAACTAAGGTACTGATGTTAAGGCCTACCGAAAATTTGTTTTTGAAATCCGCTTCTTTTATTTTATTCCTGAGAAGGGACATTACTTATTGGATGACCTTAGAGTAATAACGTGAGTAGCCTATCTTCTCGATTACAGGGTTCACAACTTGCGCAGCAGTTACTGTCATTTTTAATGGTCCAATTTATAATATTCCCCACAACAAGCGTCACTGTATATATAAGAAGATATTCAACGAATTGAGTCGTGCAGCCTACACCTTTATTTCGTAAGAGGAATAGGGGATTTTTTTTTTATATAATTATCTACTAATGCATTAAAAAGTTCTAAATTATTATATCTCTCCCGAAATATATATTTTTTTAAATAAATAAACCACGGATGAAGTTTCGACCCTCTACTTATGATTGCTGGAGCTTCTTGTGAACCGGCAGGCCCTAGGCTACGGGGTAAATAGAAGTATCGTGGATGTTCGTCCACAGACTTGATTGCCGGTCAGATTGATAAAGTCTTGCACGTTTGGATTGGGGCGATATTTCCAATATATATTTTACAATCATTATAATTACCTAGACTGAATTTAATCCTAAACTCGTATTTTTATGGTTTAACACCAAATTACAGTACACACGTGCACACACGCAAGAGTATAATCGTGTGTATACATGAACGAGAAAATTTGCGAATAATTTCTTTGCACAAATTTCAGCCTTATTTTCAGTGTTTTCGGACAATTTCTTTAATAATACAGTTTTATAGAGGCATTTCGGCTCCTGAAAGCTTCTGATGGTACTTTGGTCTTAAGGAAATAAGGGTTATTCTTGCTTGCGCTCGTTGGCTGGATGTTAACGTCATAGAGCGCACGACTTTTAGTCTCATTGGAGGGTTTCGTTAGACGGGTATTTTCTCATTCCTATTTTTAAAGGACGGCCTCTATCTATTCCGTTTCAAAAGAAGTTTCTTCTGCACTATTATTTGCTTACGTAGAATACAGAGCTTCGATGAATTAATCGATAGACTGATAAAAGCCCCACCTCTTATATCATTCTACTTGCGCGCAGACTTTGCGCAGGCGCAGATCCCAAGACATTTTCGGCACTTCAACTCTCATTGTTCTGATGAGCTTTCAGTGCATCCAAATAAAGTAACTATACACTATACAAGAAAATGGGAGTCCAAATAATAATGGAAAGAGCTACATTTCCGAAATATCTATGGTTTAACTGTAAAAAAGAGTGGAGACTACGCGTAAAATTGTATTATTTAATTCCAAAACGCCTAAAACTTTTATTATAATTAAGACTCAGTTTAGCAAGATTTTTATTTTCTAGCAATCTGCAAAGGTAGAAGAAAGAATGAACTAGGACCTTACATACAAATAAAAGTAATAGTTAATAATGAATAAATGAAGGGGAAATTTGAGAATAGCAATATAATTTTTCGCTTAAGAGAAACAAAGAAAAAAAAGAATAATTTGTTTTGCAAAGGCGAAAACAATGGCTGAAAAAAATGAGCACATCCGAAGAAAATTGGATTTTTTTTTGTCAGGATCTTCTGAACAGATTAAGATTGTAATAAATTAATGTAAATTAGGATATTTTTACATCCAATTAACTTTATTTACTCCACATTTCATTTTTTAACGAATTTCCCCAATTTTAACCATTTATGGAATACGGTTTAGCATCCTAACAGAGAAGTACCAATAATTTTCCGATATAGTCAGATGTGTTGGCACGTGTAGTGTATATATGTTGTGTTGCATTGTTTTTAGCAGAGATTTGCATCTCCAATGTCTTTGCAAAGATGCTGGGCAAAGTTGGTGAGTTAGAGAAGTTAAAAATGTGTGAAAAGTATATATCTCGAGTAGTTGATCAATAGAGGAAGAAGAAAGAAGTGTGAAAAATGAAATATAAAGAAACTAGAAAAGAAGAAAAAGAAGAGAAAGTTAAATTAAGGATGAAGAAGAAGAAGGAAATGTGAAGAAATGAAATATGAGGAAAAGGAAGAAGAAGAAGAGAAAGTTAAATTAAGGCTGAAAGAAGTTAAGGATGAAGAAGAAGAAAGAAATGTGAAGAAATGAAATATAAAGAAAATTAAGAATAAAAATAAAGAAGAAAGTGGATAGTAAGAACAGGACAAAGAAGTTGAAGAGGAAGAAAATTAAAAACATATAGAAGAAATTAAGGCGGAAGAAGAATGAAAAGTTGAGGGAAAAGAAGGCAAAATGAATAAAAAGAAGATGAAAGAAGAAGATGTTGGAAACGAAGAAGTATGAAAGAAGAGAATTAGGAGGGAAAATACGAATAGAAGATTTTGACGAGGAAGGAGAACAATGAACGAAGATGAAGTTAAAGAAGAAGAAAAGTGAAACGAGACAATATAAAGAATGCTAAAATAAGAAGAACATGAAAATTATGAATAAGAATTAAAGGAGAGGTTGAAGGGGAAAAAGAAGATGAAGAAAAGGTTGAAGAGGAAGAATAATAATAAAAAGGAATACATTAAAGAGGTAAACAGAATGAAAAAAGCTGAGGAGAATGAGAAGAATGAATGTAAAAGTTAAAGAGGAAGAAGAATATAGAATAATAAAAGAAGAAAGTGAAAAGTAGAAATAAGAATGAAAGAAGATGAATAAGGATGAAGGGGTTGAAAAGGAATAAGACGTTAAACAAAAGAAAGGAAAAATGAAGAGGAAGAAGAATGAAAGAAGAAGAATGAAAGAAGAAGAATGAAAGAAGAAGAATGAAAGAAGAAGAATAAGAAGAGTTGTAATTTCTGTGTCCTTGTACGTAGAAATAAATTGCACAGATGAACAATTTCGAACATAATTTCTGATTTCAAACCTCCACTCAGTTTTCCTCTATCACGTCATTTTTTTATGTACAGCTTCCTCTATTAATAATCACAATTGTATTGTTTGTCTGTAAGAAATAGGGCTGGTAAGCTGATTCCTTTTATTACTGATTTATTACTAATCATAAATATTGGAAGAAAAAAAAATCTGAATTAGCTATTTTATTAATTAATTGTATTAACACTCTAACATAAACTCGTAGAAGAGACATTGATACAAAACGGTGACAGCTTATAAATTGTCGATTCAGATACTCGCGACACACTGGCGTGAGTGGTTGTGCGCCGCTCTATATAGGTGATTAATATTGTATTCTGCAAAACAATATATAAAGCTTAGGGGGTGAGGGGTTCTAAGCTTGTGACTGTTCAACTTATTTATTATTCAAATACTTATTTCCTTTCTTTCCGATTATGTCTCCCTCTGCTACTTCTCGTCCTAAGTGCATAAACAGCCGGACTCCTTTTGTTATATATGTGGCAGTTTCACCATTCTCAGTCAAAGCACAAACATCAGCACATGGGTTAAGCAGGTCGATTTTGCATATTTTAAAGAAATATTTGGTGATCATGAGAAGTCTTGAGACTCTCACAAGGTGTGCAACTATTGTGTCGAGAGTTTACGGATGTGGAATATGGGAACATGGAATATGTTGGCATTTGGTATAACTATGATTTGGCGAGAGCCAAAAGATCATTGGATACACTGTTGCATTTTTTTTAGTGAAAACTTCAAGACACAACAAGATAAACAAATGTAAAATCGATTATCCTAGTATCCCATTAACTGTACGCACGGTGCCTTATTCAGCTGAAATCCCAGGGCCAGTTTTCGTTCAACTATCCTCTCTTGAAGATCTGGATCATGATGAAGAGCTCAATAACAGCACTGATGCAGATTTAGATGACTCAGCTCTTAAAAGAGACGATCGGCATGAGTTGAAGGATTTGGAACGAGATTTGTGAATGGCAAAAAAAAGGCTTCAGAACCCCTAGCATCAAGGCTGAATGAGAAAACCTTGCTTGAAAAAGAAGCGAAGGAATCCTACTTTCGATCAAGAGAAATTGCATTTCTCCATTAATTTCGAAGTGACAGTAGATTTTTGTATTGCCATATCATACAGGGTTTACGGGAAGAATTGGAAATTCAGATCTACAACTCAACTGAATGGCTACTGTTTATCGATAGCTCAAAGCGGAGCTTAAAGTGTGTCCTTCTCCACAATGACAATTTATATGGTTCAATCCCAGTTGGGCATTGAGTTAGTCTTCGTGAAGAACATTGAGACATCAAGAGAGTTATTGAGTTTTTGCAATATTACAAACACATTGAGATCATGTGTGTTTACCTTAAAATAGTAGTATGCTTCATACTTGGTCAGCAACGCGGTTACACGAAGTATCCCTGCTTTCTGTACATGTAGGACAGCAAAGCTCGAGAGTAGCATTGGTTGGAGAGGAATTGGCCTCCAAGATCTGATTTTAAACCTGGTGATCCCAATATTCTACACGAACCACTTGTTGACCGAAAGAAAATTATATTCCCTCCTCTGCACATCAAATTGGGTCTCATGGGGCAATTCTTTAAAGCATTGCCAACTGAAGGCGACTGTTTCAAGTACCTCTTTTTGTCATTCCCTGGCCTTTCGATTGGATGGTCCACAAATTCAGCAGCTCATCAAAGATGAACATTTTCTCGGACACTGCCAGAACTTAAAAAGAATGCTTGGTTATCATTCAAAGACCTTGCCTAGAACTTTCTTGGAAATACACGAGCAAAGAATGACATTGAAATTGTCCAGAAACTATTGGAAAGCTACAAAACGCTCTGATTCAACCTGAGCATCAAGTTGAATTGTCTGCCAGCCATCTTGCTAACTTCCCGGAAAACCTTGGTGAAGTCAGTGATGAGCAAATTGAACGATTGCACCAAGACTTGAAGGTCATGGAGGGACAGTAGCAAGGTGGATGGGATGTAAATATGTTGACTGACTACTATTGGAGTATAAAGCGAAATTGTCCACATATTGAGCACTCCAGGAGAAGCTATAAGCGTAAAGTTTTACCTAACTATTTTCCACATAATTTGACTTACAGTAACATTATCTTTTATATGAACAAAATAAATTTGTACAAACATTACAGTTAAGTAATGTTTTATTATTTTCGTGTGTATGTAATTGGTTAAAACGTTTCTATCAAATAAGCACAAATTTGGTGATGCTGTATTTTTATAGTTTTTTATACAAAGCGAGAGTCAATATAATAGTCTGGTGGTAAATAGTAAATAGTTAATTATGCAATTGCGTGATGCAAGCAATAAATGATCAATTATGTAATAGCCTGATGGCAATAGCGTGGTAAAAAAACAGTAAATAGTGAATTATGCAATAGCGTGTTGCAAACAATAAAAGATAAATTATGTAATAACCCGAAAGCAATAGCTTGGTGGTAAACAGTAAATAGTCGAATATGTAATAGCCTGATGGTAATAGCGTGGTGGAAAAGAGTAAATACTCAATTATACAATGTTGTGATGACAAACGGTAAATAGTCATTTAATATTCATTTTTGCAATAGTCTGATGGCAATAGCCTAATGGCAATAGACTGGTGGCAAATAGTAAATAATCAAGTATGCAATAATTTAAATGAGGAATTATCAAATAACGTGATGGCAAACAATAAATAGTCACTGATTCAATAGCCCGATGGCAATAGAGTGGTGGCAAACAGTAAATAGTCAATTATTTAAAGGGATAGTGGCAATACAGTGGTTGAAAACAGTAAATAGTTAATTATTCACTAGCGTAATGTAATTGTCTGGTCGCAAAATTAAATACTCAATTACGGAGTAGTTATTTATGAAATATTTTGATATCAATAGCTGATAGAAAACACAGAGTGGCAAATAATAAATAGTTAATTATTATTCAATAGCCTGATGGCAAACAATAAATTGTTTGCGTAATTAGTCAAACAGAAAATCGTCACTTATATAATAGCCTGTAGCAAACAATAAATAGTCAATTATGCATTTGCGTGAAGTCAAACAGTAAATAGTCACTTATGCATAAGCCCAAGTCAATCGTCTGGTGCCAAACAGTAAATCGTCAATCGGGCAACAGCTCTTTTTTAATGAATGAAAATTCTTATCCTAAGAGGATAATCCTTTCCATTAAAATGTAGTATATAATAGTAAAACCATATATATATATATATATATATATATATATATATATATATATATATATATATATATATATATATATATGACGTTTTTTAATCAATTTTAGCTTAAAAGATATACAGATCGTGAAGGCTAAAAAATATCAGTATTACAAATATATGAAAACACAAACAATGAAAAATAATTACGAATAGAAATATTTTGGGGGCGAATCTTTATGGGAATCTGATCAAATTTTCCTATGAATTAACCTGCAAGAATTCTTGCGCCTGGGAAAAGTCTCGTATCTTTATAAAAATTAGGTCTGACTTTAAAGATTATTGCAGATGCTTAAATATCTTTTTATTTTTGTCAGATGGCTGCTAATAATAAAAAAAACAGCGTCCCGATTAGTAATTTCATTATGATGAGGTCATTGAGAGAAAATAAATGAGTCGGGGACAAATACCAGGAAATAATTGTAAAGAACTTTATAAGATTATGTAGAACAAAAAAGATCCACATGCAAGGAGACAAAAAAGAATTTTGACTATGATTATTATCCTCGTTTTTGTTTTATTTTAGATTAGTTTACCTTTGCTGTCAAAAATGATAGCATTTTTACATAAATCCATTTTAATAAAATATATCAGCTTAATTATTATATATGTAGCTCAAAATTTAAGTTGGAAAATTTTTGTCATCAAGAAAACTTGGTTATATATTATCTTTATTTTCTTTATTATTCCTAAGCTTTCATATGCATTAATGACATCTTCAAAGTGTTTAAATTTTATAAAGTCCCATATGCGAATATATAGGTGAGATCCAAGTGGAAAGCGTAAAATACGTCACAAAGAGAAATTTGCTGCAGTACCGAACGCTCTGAAGATGTTATAAATGAATGATGAAAGATTAACACTAATAAAATAATAAATTAATTAAAGATAATATAAAACCAAGTTTTCTTGAAGGCAAGAATTTTCTAAGTTGAATTTAGAGCTAAATAATAAATTCATTTTGCATTTCTACAATAATCACGCAATTATTGAAACAAAGCTTTGAATCTGGGAAAAAAAATAATCAAAAACACACAACAACAACAAAACTTATGTCACACGAATATATATATATATATATATATATATATATATATATATATATATATATATATATATATATATATATATATATATATATATGATGGAAATTAATGCAATATCGCAAGAAAAGATGAGGAATTAAACCACATTCTCCGAAGACAATTTAATTCCGAACAGTTTCAGTGTATCTCACACCCTTTTTCAACTGACACTGGATAGAAAATATAAGAAAAGTGCATACAAGCATAACACAAGGTCAGGTCGTGAAAGATCCCCTCTTTTTTCCCCAATCCCCTACTTGTAGCTAATCTGGGGGGGATTAGGCCTAAACATATTGAAGGGCTGACATTTTACTATTTTGTTTATTTGCTTTCTTATTACAGGATTAAAAGAAAATTGACCCTCAGATAGATTTAAATTAGGAACTGACGATATCAAGCTCGATTCTACGATTCTTCTTTTAACATAGTTAGCCGATTTAAATACCATTTTACTTCCATTGAAATCGATCGTATGATTCTTGTCTCTAACATGGCAAAATATTCCACTGCTTTCGCTGCCCACTCTAATATCTCTTTTATGTTCATACAATCTCTTGTCTAGATTTCTCCCCGTTTCCCCTATATAAACTTTATGGCAATCGTTGCATGGTATCGCATATACTCCTATGTTAATATGTTTTTTGCGTTTCCTGGCCATCATCAATTGGTTTAAGGAATTATTATATTTAAAAGCTAGATTTATACCCGCTTTTCCAAATATGTCCTTTAAACTATTTAATTTATTATTAAATGGCAATGTGTGGGGCGTGGTTGAGAAAAAGACTAACCGCTGTATCTGCAACACCAAGGCCGAGCTGGTAGCCAAGATCAAGGAGCTTTCCAAAGATCTTCCCAGGGACACAGTGAGGAATGCACACACAAGTTCTGGAGCCTTCTTGATCCCAAGGTCGAAGCTGAGGGCGGCTACGCTGAATAAACTCTTATCTCTCAGCCATAATCTAGTTGATATTTTTCTAATTTTTAAATAACATTTACTTTAGGTTGATATATTGTGTTTTATTTTCATTTTAAGCATATATATATATATATATATATATATATATATATATATATATATATATATATATATATATATATATATATATATATATAGAGAGAGAGAGAGAGAGAGAGAGAGAGAGAGAGAGAGAGTGGGAACGAGAGAGAGGTAGGGAGAGAGAATGAGATATAGGGTGCGGAGAGGGTTAGAGAAGGGGAAATGGAGGAGAGAGAGGAGGAGGGGATGGCGAGAAGAGGGGGGGAGGGGGAGGGGAGAGATAGGGGGATGGAGATAGGATGGGGAGAGGGGGGAGAGAGAGATAGGGAGATATAAGAGGAGGGAGAGAGGGGGTGAGAGGATGAGTATAGGGATAAGAGAGGGGGGAGAGAGAGTGGGGAAAGGGGGAGATAAGGGGTAAAGAGTCCACTGCAAATTCATACCCGTTTACTCGTCTACCAAGAAAAAAAACTTTTTAAAAAATCAAGTTATTAAAATATAGGGTTATATAATATATATATATATATATATATATATATATATATATATATATATATATATATATATATATATATATATATATATATATATATATATATATATATATATATATATAATTAGGTAAGAGGCCATGTTGTTGTATACATGCACTGTTGAAGTACACAGCAGTGGCAGCGATATTGATATTAACTTGTATTCTCGTTATTTTTCTTACAAGTTTTTTGTCGTCTGCGACTTTGAGGCGAGAAAAAAAACATTGGCAAAAGACATATTTTATTCCGAGACGTCTTTCGACCGTGGTCGGTCATCTTCAGGGAATGAAGAGAAATGGAATGACTGAGGTGAGAGAAATGAGGGAGATGATAGGGGGGGGGGGTGAGTATGAGTGGAGTTGCCAGGTTACTGGCTGATCTTTTATTCTTAGTTGTGTCTACTTTGCTCATACTTCTATTTATTTTGGACGTAGTTATCTTCAGTTACTTCTAATTCTTTTTTTTCTCTATATACGTTTATTCTTTGTTTGATTTGGGTACCTGTATGGGTATCGTTGATTCTAATTCCTTGTCTTTTTTTTCTTTTTAACTCCTGTCGTTTGATTCCTTCAGGCATTCATGCGTTTGTCTTATCTTTATTACCTGGTTCATTTGTTATTTTCCTTTATTGTTATTTTTACGGTTTCTGTTTGTTTGATCATGTATAGATTGGTCTTACCTCTTGCTGCAGGCGAAGCCTACTGCTACAGAATGCTTTTCCTTCGTAGTTTTCGTTCTCAAAATTGAGTTCTCTTCTTGTCTCGGTGATTTTTTCCTCGATCTAATTCCAGATATTTCCTGCGCGTTTTTCGAGAACTTTGTTGATTGAGGCGAAGTCAGCCGAGTCTAATATTTCTCTAATTCGTTTTCTTTCTCTTCTCTTTTTATTAGTTATAATATATGCTGCCTTGTATTAGTTAGAATATATGCGGCCTTGTTTTGCCCTCTTTTCAGTCTTTTTTTATTCGATTTCGTTAATGTATGTGTTGGGATTGGTGGGTATGTCAATGCCGATTCGATAAATGCCTTGTACATTGTCCTTTTCCTTTTCTGATCTGTTTATTTTAAATGATATAGTATGTCGTAGAATTGCTCATAGTTCGGTCCAATAATTATTCTAATCCTTGATCTGGACACACCGCTTGTGTTTAAGTCGATGGTATTGAGACCCTATGACTCAATCTACGATCATTATATATATATATATATATATATATATATATATATATATATATATATATATATATATATATATATATGCTTTAATTCCTACTGAACGTGCGAAAGCTGGTTAGAGGCGGGTTGTGCCGTAGCCAGGATTCTCACTATAAAAGTCCCACTTGTTACTCGGGGGAGGTTTGTGATTGTTAAGTTCTAAGAGTGCATAATACAGGTTGAATAAATTAGCCGAAGGGATTCTTAATTAAAGTCTTGCCAAGGGTACGTCAAAAAGGAGGAGCCACAAATGAACACACGTACAAAAATAAACTTTACTTAACACCAAAATAATAATTAGTAGCAATAGTTAAACGGGCATTTAGGTAAATAACGATTAAATATTAAACACAGATTAGTCCGGGTTGACAGCAATTATAAATAATAATATCAGGGAATGACTCACTTGAATCTCTTTAAAAAAGGAGGGGAGGATAACACTGACGTTAAGCGTCTAGATTTATAATGACTCAATGGGAGTATCAATCACTGTTAATTAAATAGGTAATTTAAGAATAGAGGGACACTGGGTTTACAGATTACCATTAATTGTGATGGATTGGAGAGACGACTACTCAGGTCCAGGCGGGGGGGTTCGGGTGGCGTTAACACGACTTTTTGGGGAGAGGGGGGGTAAGACGACGGGTTCGGGGCTGCTGACTGCAGTTCTGGTTAGTTCACTCCTAACTGGATGTGACACTAATAAATAGTTACTTCCAGTAACTATTTGGTTGTTCCTTTTTCTTTCTCAAGTTACGTTGAGCAACAGAGTGTATTCTTCTAGTCACAGACTCTGCTGGGCGGGATTTGCCTCATGAATTATTTAAAACAGCGACCAAGTTAACTTAGCGGGTCACGTTGGCAGTCGATACGTTACAGCGACTCTCGTTCAACGTGAGGGTTACGCGAGTAGGTCTGGAGCACTTCTGGCGAGGGATGAACGGCGTTGTCATTTATACCGCGGACTGTGTGAAATCGAGAGAGAGATTCCCTATACGACAATTCGCTTATTGCGGCGCCTTCTGGACAATCTCCATGGTATCATAAAGAAGGCAAATAGAATTTAGGCTTCTCTGTGAGATAGGCCTTCTTTCGTCAGACTTCCTGTCGCCTGTTGGGGAAGTTTGGCACGGATAACAACTTAGGTCAAGGGGAAGGCGGAGGAGGGCGGGAGAATGTCGGGGGAGGGGGGGTGAGAGGAGACGAAGTTCAACTCAAACGACAAATATCTTTCGTTCCCACGAACGCCTGGCAACATGCGAGTATGTACGTTCCATACCCTCACATAGTAATCTTACCCCATCTTGGCTTTGATTATTCTTTCTTTTACGTGTGCATGGTAGCCCTTTTCTCCCACGTGTAGGTTCATCACTTTTCCTTCTTTGGCGTCTTCATAGTCTGTGTCGTCGATGTTTATCTGATCTCTCTTGAAGTGGCTTATTGGAATGATTTTGAATTTATTTGGATTGGTTTTTATTTTCCACTTCTTTTTGAATTCGTTGTTGTTTATCTCTCGTTCCGTTGTCCTAGCTTGCCATCTGGAGTTTGTGGCTCTTGTGGAGATCACCTGGCTGATATCATCCGCATATTGTATGTTCATACAACCTGGTGTTATTGGTGGTGGAAAGTTGGCTATAAATATTGAATATAGGGTGGGACTCATACATCCCTGTGTGGGACCCCTGTCTGTAGTTCGAATACGGGCCCTTCGGTGTCTTTTATGCTGATGTAGGCCTTTTTGTAAGTTATATAATCAGCCAGGATTCTCTCCATCCGGATGCCGAGATCAAGTTGTAGGAGTTTATGTTTCAATCCTTCTACCTATACCTTGTCGAAGGCTTTCTCGACATCACGAAGGACCAAGTCCACATACCCTCTCTCAGATTTGGCTTGTGCGATTTTTTCGGTAATCATTGTGAGAGCCATTGTTGAGTCTCGTTCTTTTCTGAACCCGTATTGATGTTTGTTTAGTTTTCCTGCCCCTTCTAGGTATTCGGTCAGCCTTTTGTTTAGTATTTTTTCAAAGGTCTTTCCCAGAAAGTTTAGTAGCGATATTGGTCTGTAACTTGAGACCAGAAAAACAATCTTCGCCACCTTGAAATTTTTCGGGAAAGCTCCTATGTTCAGATATGCATTGAAGATATCTGTGATACTTTTTATTATGTTTTCGGGAGCTTTTTTATAATTACGTTTTGTTATTCCCTGTTTTTTTTTTTACTTCGTCCAAGGTGATCGTCTTTCCTAATCCTGCTTGTTCATATGTGCGCTTGTCGACTCTATTCTCCGGTGTTAATCTTTCTCTGTTTATTCTTATACTTTCGTTTACTGTTATTTGTTTTTCTCTATCGTATCCTTGTTTGTCCCTTTCTTCTATATGCATATTTTGCTCCAATGTGCTCGGAATTTTTCTTCTATTGCTACTTCGCTTCTTAAGAACTCGTTTTCTTCGTGTTTTTTTTTCGACTTTCTTGGTGGCCGACCTTGTATTATTTTTTAGCATTTTCCAAGCTGCGTTTGGAACTTTGGTGTTATTTATCTTCTTAATGAATTGATTCCATTTTTCTTTCTGTTGGTCTTTAATGAGGAAGCTCATTTCTCTTTTCATTCTCGTTAGCTCTTCGTTTTTGGTCTGTTTGTTCCAGACTTACTAATTTCTGTGTATTGCTCTTTTATTTTTCTAGCTTTCCTTTTCATCTCTTCCGCCCATTTTGAGTGCGGGAGAGTTTTATACCTGATCTTAGGTATACTTTCCTCATCTGCTTTCTTTATGTACTTGATTAGTGTTTGTTATGTTTTCCAAATTCTTCGTAGCTTTTTTTTTATCTAGGTCTGGTTGGGTGTAGCCTTCTAGTATTTGTGTATATCTTTCCCAATTTGCCAGTCTGTAGGCTTTTCGGGGTTTTATCGGGACCTGTATTGGATTGTGGTTGATGGTCACTAGAATTCCAATATGGTCGCTGCAAGGTATGGGAGCAGGTTAAATATACACATTGTATGGAAAGTTATTGTCTGTCAACACTATATCCGGTTTGGTTGCGCTTCTTGCTGTAATGAAGGTTGGGAATTCCGGTCCTCCTCTTTTTAGAATGTTTCTCTCCATTAAGAGCTCTAGATTCTTTCATGCGTTGTTTTTTGTCCTGTAGCCTGATTCGGGTATTCTGGCGTTCAGGTCCCCCAGGAGCATCGTGGGATTGTTCTTATTGAATAGCTCCATTACTGAGTGAACCGCAATGTACGAACGTCGAGGCGGTTGGTAGGCTGACGCTAGCGTGATTGCAGAGTACTCCATTTCCATTATTACGGCATCATAGGCCTCGTCTACTTCACGTTCCTGTGTGTATCGAAGGTTACCTTTAATTGCGATGGTTGTGCCATCATACCTTTTCCCGGTAGGATTCTTTTTTATTATATGATGATTGAAGATTTCCATTGTTTCTTCATCTTTTATTCCATGTTTCGAAATTGTGATCGCGTCAGGGTCTAGTTTTTAAAAAATATTACCATATCGTATTCTTTTTTTTCTAGCTGTCGGTGTTAATATGAAGGATATTTAGCTTTTTTATCCATATTTACTTATTTCTTCTTTTGTAACTACTTGCTTTTTGATTTGGAGTTCTTCCATTTTCCGTTTTGTATCATTTCGAATGTGTCCTTTTTTATTATTTTCGTATCATGGTAGATTATAATTCTGTTTTCTTCAATCAGTTGTTGGATTGCCTTTTCATCGTGATCGGTGGCATAGTTCCATTTACATGTTCCTCTTTCTATTCCTTTTTTAATGTCCTCTAGTTTTGCTACTTTTGGCAAGGGGTAGGCTTCGTGTACGAAGATCTTTAATTTGAAGTCTTTAGCTTCGTAAAGAGAGCCTTCTTCGTTTTCTGTTCCTGATTCAGTTCCGGATTGTGTGTCGGTTTCGGTGTGCTCTTTTGGGGTTTGACTTTTCTCTTTTTTTTGAGGTTCTTCTTTTTTTTCCTTCCTTCTTGATCTTTTTTAAATTTGTCAGTTTCTTTTTCTTCTTCGTTAGATTCGTCAGTATCTTCTTCGGCTTCTTCCTCAGCCAGTGTCGCCCTCACCTCTAGCATATCTTTTACCTGCAGCGATTTCCCGGCTGTTACGCCGTATATTAATGCCGAAGGAGGGTTGGGGGGACACCACATTTTCCTGACTCCGCTCTTTTCTAGAAGTTGGTTCAGCGTCTCGGCGAATGTTCCCAGTTTTGCTGTTATGCATGTGGGCAAACATTATGCAAGCCAGTATGTTGAGGCCGGTTCCTTCATTCACGTTCATGTTAATTTTTTGCTCTATCGTTTCTTTTATTTCTTTTACTGTGGCTTTTTCTTTGCTGGCGTATGTTTGGTTTGCTCTCTTGTGTGTTTCTTCTTTTTCCATTTCTTTCTTCTTGTTTATTATGGCCTTTCTTTTCGGACAGTTAATGGCCATAGTTCTATGCGGCCCCTGGCAGTTGATACATTTTTTTATTTGATCAGAGCATTCGTGAAAGATGTAGCCAATTATGTTAGACTCTGAGCAGGTCTTAATGTCTTTTGAGGAGCAGTTCCTTGTCACGTGATCTTCAATCGCATATCACAATACTAGAAACAGGTCTACACGTTGAGGAATTTCTCTATTTCGATGTTTTCTGGTGGTATTCTCATTCTGAATGGCCGTATTCCATTGTTGGTGGCTTTGTTGGCCATTTTCAGATGAGGTACTAACTTGAAAACGTGAGTATGGTAGCCGAATTTGATGATTTCTGAAATTTTGAGGTACTGGTTTTCCCTTTCTAATATTTCTTGAAGTTCCTCTTTTGTGTGGGAGCCGACATAAAGGTCTACTTTGTGGCACACAAATGAGCGAGTTGCCATTAATTGTGGTGGCAGTTTTGGTGTTAAGCCGATTTTGCTTAGAGCTTTCAGCCCATCGGTCGCCAGCAGCCGTTCATTTTCTTCTTGTGTGTGGCAAAGTGCAAGGTCTCTGTTTGGTTTTACGTCAGAGTATTAATGAAGTAGACTTTGCCTGGACAGCTAACCTACTCTGCGTAAATAGAGTTGGAAATACGTTAAGGGAAAAAGTACAATAACGCCGAGGCTCATAAAAATAATTTTATTAATCTTTAACAATTACTGTGAATGCAAAATTTAGAATAATACTAATTGAATAACAAGTGGTTATTGATTGATTAGGAAATTTATAACAATGACTGAACGTAATATGTGGAATCGGATCTCATAAGGAGATATATATATATATATATATATATATATATATATATATATATATATATATATATATATATATATATATATATATATATATATATATATAAGGAAATATAGTTGTAGGTAAATATGCACGGAAATATATATATATATATATATATGGAAATATTTATGTAAATAAGTATAAATAAGGTTAAATGAGGTTAAATAAGGTTATATAAGTTATAAAAGGTTATACAAGTTATAGAAGGTTATATAAGTTATAGAAGGTTATATAAGTTATAGAAGGCTATATAAGTTATAGAAGGTTATATAAGGTTCACGAATGGTTGGGGGAACTGCAAGTACAAAAATGAAGTTGTTAAGTTTACCTGCAGTTAGTATTTGGGGTAAAAAGTTATTAATTTGAAGAACACTTATTTTACGCACCTGCCAAGTTGAAGGTCTCAAAGCACTGAGTCTAGAATTGCCGGGCATGGAACATTCGTTTGAAAAACCGTTGAGACGCCTCAAGATCGGTTTAAAATATTCGAGCTCTGCTATTGGCTCAGAGAAATCGTGCGATCTCTTTGAAAAGTGTGTAGGAGGCATTGTCTAATAAACATCACGTGATGTGACGTTTATGGCGTAGAAACAAAACGTCTTTTTGTATTCTTTGAGATTTGTACATGTACGTGACTTTGTAGAACGGTCACATGGAAATGCGGAACACATGGACTGGGACAATTGCTACATTGGTACCTCTATCAGTTTCGTGATTGCGATTTTTAAGTCAGTGTATAAGGTTCTGATGATAAGTCCTCTTTCTGGTTTAGTTTTCCCTGCTTCGGTCCTTAGTGGCAATCTTCTATACTCCAAGTTCATGTTTGTGATATGGAGGTCCCTCCCCCCAATATCCCGTAGGCACGCCCTCGCTAAAGTGGCTGATATGATATGATGAATGGATGAATGGATGGACCCGGGTGGGCTCCTCTCGAGGGGTGAAAATTGACGCAACTTTTGTTGGCTAACGCGGAATCAACCATCGCTAGCTGGGGGTGCCGCCACCTCGAGGGAATTAAAAACCGCGGTTGCTTTCTACCATACACTGAGACGGTTGCATGTCCCTCAGTGGTCTTGGGTGCCTCTCACAGGCGGAGTGGTTAGACTCCCCTGCGAAGGTTGCAACCCGGCCCATTGTCCGGGGGTTCCTCTGGCGGTGGGCTAATCCTCAAACCTCCCTCCTCCTGTACCCCCGATTATGCATATGCTACTGCTTTGCATAGTTAGGACGAGGTCGAATATCAGCGTCCTTTAGCTAAGGTATTGGGCCCTGGTAGGGAGAGTTAGGCAGTCATGGTGATATATGACGGGCCTTAAAAAAGTATTATTCTCTCTTTTTTAGTACCACCCTGTATGGGGGGATTTTAGGTGTGGGAGAGGAAAAGGTGAACGAGACAATAGATGAAATTGCGGTTGAAAATGGTGAGGATGAGGTGAGCTACAGCTTTCTTCTTGTTCTCGTATGCGAGCGAATATACTGGTGTTGATTCCTTCCGAGAGTAATCCTTAAAATCTTCTTCGGTAAAGAAAGCGTTGAGGTTTTGCTGTGAGTTTGCTTCACCAAGATTAATGAGAGCGGTCTATCAGCAGTCCAAACGGCGATCTCAATGGAATGATGATGATGATGATGTACTCAATTTTAGAAGATGGTGGGATAGTGGTAGATAATAGTGGGTGAAAATTAAAGCGGGGAGGGATATTTTGCCCTAGTAGGAGGGCATCATTTATGTTTTTCTATAGATTTTCCTTTTGTCCTATTTTTGGTAAGTCGTGTTTTTTTTTATGTTTGTTTCTTTGTGTTGTTAGCGTGTTCTTCTTATTGTTAGTGTTCCAATTTTTGTGTACTTATTTTTTGGTTAAATTCTTTGAGCACTCAATCCTTTAATAGCTTTTGGCTCAGCAATTTACCTTGTGTTGTTTTAGTATATTGTTATTTCTTTGCTTTGGTTTCGGTTGTACTGAGTTAGTTTCTAGTTTTTATGTTATGTGTATAGTGATGGAATGTTTCCCTGAGAGCAAATCTTAGTACTTGGGAATTGGCTACGGCGGGAGACTTTTTCCCGTAGTCGTGCAGGTATATTAAGTCTGCCACCAGTTTCCTGTAATTTCGGAGTGACAACATTCGTTAGGGTTGACTAGACCTTTCTTCCCAGTTTTGGGGTGAAGATGTTGATAGGGTCCAGTCTTTTTCCTCTATGAAGATCCCCTTGCCGATGATAGTTACGATGATAGTTACGTTGGAGTTTTCTCATTTCGGTCTTGCTGGCCGCTTGAGTCACTACTAAGGGGTAGATGAGCTTAGCCTGGACGTACATCAGGTATATTTTCTTAATGTTGGCTGATCTAAGATCTCTAAACATGAATAGCTTGGAGATTTCTCTCCTTGCTAGGTTCCGCCTCTCCGTGTAGTGTCTCGAGTATCCATGGTCGGAGATCTTTAGGCCCAGGACAGTGCATTCGGCGGAGTAGCCATATCTCCTCCCATCGATGATGATGGGCTACATCAACCTGCGGCTCAGTGGGACGATTTTGAACTTGTCCATATTTGCTCTAATCTTCCATCGTCTCTCGCACTGGTTGATGTTAATGATTTCCGCTATTGTGCGCATTGCCTGATCCCTTGCTTTCTTGCCTCGACACGAAACGATCTGGGTGACGTCATCTGCGAATTGCAATGGAATGACTTACAGAATGCTACACTGTATACTTTCCTACTTAAACATAAGGGATACAAAATACAACAATCACAGTTTAGGAAAATTTTCAGGACAAACTAACATTCAAAGTATATGCACTGCTTGTTTTTCTATTTGAACATATGGGATGCAAAATTGGCCAATCACAGTTAAGGAATTTTTTAATGACAAACTAACGTTTAAATCATAGGCGCCACAGAATAATTGACTTTTTCAGACGTAAGTTCTGCTAAATGATTAAACACATCTAAGGAAAAACTTTAGTTCAGATAATATTCAATAAGTAAAGGGAATTGCGGAGACACAGAGTTGTCGGAGGCTGGAGTTGCACATTAATTGCCGGTTTCTTCATCTGGAGGATGACGGCTTCGGCCATTTGTAATCTTCTGCGTTTTTGTAGTTTTGGAGCTGTTCTTATTTAGCGTCTCACGGGTTAATGTAGTGCCGTGGGAGTGGGCATGTTTTCTAATTGCTCCATCCTGTAGGTGAGCCGTCAGTCGTCTCGACAGGTTTGTGGAGGTCACGCTGATGTACTTGGAATTGCGGTGTTCGCAGTCACCGACTTTACACGAATACTCGTACACGATGTTAGTCTCTTGGAGTTAGCTCATCGGAGGGAGACAGCTGTTCTTCATGATGCAACTACTTGTTTTCTTTGTCTTGTAATATATTATTAGGTTTGTATCCGTATTAGGGTCGGTTAGTGGGACATTTCAATGTAAAATGGCTTTGAGGGCCTTTTCGTCTTCACGGTGGCCTGTGTTCAGATAGGCCCTGTAATAAAAATCGATGGTATTTTTATCCGGTGTATACCGGGCACCAGATCCAGCGACCAAGTTCATTTTTCTTTTATAGCGGCATCGATGTATTCATGTGGGTAACCTTTGTTGACCAGAACGCGGGAAGCCCCCTTCAGTTCAAGATCGACATCCGTCCACGAGGAGGAATAGGTAATTGTCCTGATCTCTACGTGCGCTAACGCTTGTGCCCACTCATGCCGGGATCGAACCCGGTACCGTGTCGTTAGCGGGCCAACGCCGTATCCATTTGGCTAGCAATATATATAATTGACAGTCATTTTATAATTTAAAATTAGTATTTTCTTATATTCCCTCTTGTCTAACTTTAAATTATATCCCAAGAGAATATTTTCGCAATAAAGAAAACAATACGGCATACGCCATTCTGCTTCAGAAACATTTGATCCTCTATCTCTAAATAACAGGAGTCTGTGAACCTGTTTCCATGGAGCACAACGCTCCGTGCCACATCGCGAAGATGGCAGGAAGCCGTTCTTAGATGCTTAATATCTCGCCTGATGAATTGGCCTGTAGCGAACCTTTGTTTAAACCCGATAGAAAACCGAAGGAAGAATCTCGAAAACCGACGAATTTGTGAAGATTTCTGGCGAAGATTTGGGAGAAGAATGAAGGAAAATCGCGGTCGAAGATCAATTGTGGGGAAGTCCACTGGCCGAAGATGTTCTCAAGTCATTTAGATCAAATACCAGCATAGATCTTGTTCAAATTTTGTTAAATTTTACATGAGATAATGATGTAGTTTTCTGATTATGGTTGCATTGATATTTATCGTTCACTACTTTTGGACGCCCCCTTTCTTCAAATACACACTATTTTTCCTCATTACTTTGTTTTATATATCGTCCTATGAAATGAATCTTGACCACCATCAAAGGTAAATTTAAATTAATATTCTGGCGCAATTTTCATGGAAATTAAACGAATTTTTAAGAAAATAAAAGATTTGGATATTTTTTCTTTTGAATTTTTCTGATTTCTCTTCCTCTATAGAAACTCGCGTGTGATTCGAGCAAAGAGAGCAAAATGCCAGCCTCCTTTGTGTTTCTTCTCTTCGCAACTGTTCTAACCTAACCTAACCCTACCTAACCTAACCTAACATAACCTAATCTTACCTAACAACATAACCTAACCTAACATCAGCTTCCTTGTTATTTATATCAAGGGTTAATTGATTAATTGACTCTTTAAAGTGGTTAAATGGTGCAGAAGTAGCTAAGTCAATGGTTGAATAGATACTACGAATGTCTGGCAATGCGGCCCTTCAGACCTTCATTTATTTAAATTAGTGACAGATTCGATTAAAAATAAATAATAAAACTTGTAATTAAAATCTTAAAATAATTCAAGTAGGTATTTCTAAATGTAAAAAAATAAACTAATGAAATTTTAACTATTAAGTGATCACATAAATTAATAAGTAATATAATTTCCATCAGTTTCTACTAACTACTAAAGTAGGGACATATTAATATTATAACCAAGCATTTACAGGTACATCTAATATTATACAGTATTACAATAAACATATGATACAGTCATTTCAGTAGTCATACAACTGGCACAACAAGGGACCGCTAGTAACCACATGATGGTGAAACTTGGGAGCCTCATGATATTCGTGGCCTATTTAGTGGTACTGAGAAGAGATGCGAATCATATCGTGTTCTCGTAGCCTTGTCATTCGCTTCACTTGAGCCTATTTAGTGGAATTAGGAAGAGATGCGAATCATATTGTGTTCTCATCGCCTTGTCACTCGCTTAACTCCCTCGTTCGCTCCACGCCTAGTGCCAGCCTCATACGCCAACCTCCAAATCTCCCCATTCACGCGAGCTGCAGCCACTTGACTTGAGCAATCAACGAGAATTCCTACCTGACCTAATAGATAAAGATAATATAGAATTGGATCGTGTTCACATAACCAACCACTTCACAACATTAAACATGTAATTTGCACGTTTGAATTACTTGTTTCATGTCTGAGACAACTGCGTCTGTTAAATACTGGTAAATATGGAATTCTTATCAATTCATTTTCTTCAATTTATCCTCGAATTGAGATAACATTCTAACTAAAATTTAGAAATATGAATTTAATAAACAAAATTAACAAATTAACAAAGAAGTTAAACTAACTTCTAAAGGGAGCAATTATAAATTTTTAACACAAATCCGCCGTCAATGGTCTACCTACATGGGATGATGATGTTCGCTAGCTGATTAACCATGTTTTGGTCGTGGTGATTACGTGAATAAACAAATTATTGGATCAACATAAACGATTACTTGTGATATTATACCTGTATGAACGTGCATATAAAATCATAATAGTATTAAATGAATTAAATGCTGAAATGCTTAACCTTGCCTTGATGACTAACAACTATAACTAATGAATTCAATGTGTAGGATAGCTAAATATCTGGTAGAGGCCACGGCGTCACCGTTACCGTATATATATATATATATATATATATATATATATATATATATATATATATATATATATATATATATATAATTATAGAATCAAGATCAGCAAAGACTCTTAGAACCTTTGTATTTATTCCGTGTAATTTAATAAATAGGTTTGAATTCAATTTATTTTTAAACGTGTAATGGAGGTGCTTTGAATTACATTAGCTGGAAGAAAGTTCCAAGATGAAACCCTTTTATAAGTGAAACAGTTCCTCCACGATATTCGTAAGATAACAGTTTAATTTCCATTTATGACCATGTGTCAGCGTAATGTTTTCAACGCGTTCAAGAGGTGAATTAACGTTTTTTATATTGTCGCAGCCATTTCGAATTTTGAAGAGTTCTATTTATTTGCCGCGAACCCGCCTATCTTACTTACCCTCTATGACCCAAGTTATTTTTTAGAAATAACCGCTATTGGGCAACTGGCATAAAGGCGCTTGAATGAAATATTTCACAAATGATTGTTCAGATAAAGTTTCTTAGCTACATATTTACTATCTAATTCCACGCAGCTATTGAACGAAACATTGTGAATAAAGTAATTAGGCTCTATGAAATCTAATGTCGCTGAGGAACGTCAATGGGTCATAGAGGGTTAAAGCGAGAGCAATTTCAATTCTTTATGTCTGTCTTCACAGGGTTAGTTTCGCAGCTCTGGAATGATCTTTGTTGTTCTTCGCTGTACTCTCTCCAATGTACAGTGCCGACTCAAGGTACCGGCAACTCGCTCAGTTGCTCGGGGCGCAGCATATGCTTAGGGGCACCATCATGGATCTTCCAAAGAAAGAAAAAGTGAAAATAATAAAAAAAATATTTTTTTTAATCTGACGTTTTTAAGAAGCTTTAGTAATCTAAAGCTGATAAAACATATTTAAGGTCATCCATGTCTCAAGACAAATGAACTCTGGCAATTTTGTCTATATAAAATGGTATTACAAAGAATATAAATATAGAAAGTGCCCTGAAAAAATTTGCTAGGAATTTTTTTCCAAAAATTCAGGTTGAGAAAAACAATATTATTGTTCAATGTTTGTTGAAAAAAAACAACCCAGGTAATAAACTCATTTCTATTATTCTATATTTGTAGTTTTTTCGTTGTGAAAATTTTTATAATTACAGTAAACCCTCGATATAACGAACTATATGGGGCGGGGGGGGTCGTTCGTTAAAGCGGAAAGTTCCTTAAACCCGATGGGCGTTAAAAGCAATGGAAATAACGAACCAAATTCTTTATGGATATGTAATACGTATGTAATTACTAATAAAGTTAAGTGGACTACACAACATAGTATTGATACGAACCTTGCACTGTAGGAGACATATGACATACCAACACTCACTCAGGCTGGTCGTAACGCTGGCCTGTTAAACCCGATGGAGTTCGGCCAGGAAATTTGGTTCGTTATATCCGAAATTCATTATATTGAGGTTCGTTATATCAATGGTTTACTGTATATGTAGTTAAAAAGGGCGCCGAACATCTGCTTGTCCAGGGAGGCAGCAATTATAGGGCCGGCTCTAACAATACATCGATTTGAACAATACAACTACTATTTCTTTAATCTTCTATTCTAAATTTCTTGCAATTAAACTAAGTGTTATATTTGTTTTTTAGCATTTTAGACAGTGTTTTGAAAATTTGTAGTCACTCGAAATATATACACCAAGCCTACGTTCTTGTAACACGTTTTCTAATCGTTGACCGCCTAATATATAATCAAATTTTCTATTTTGAGAGCCGATGTGCATTAATTTTCAATTACGAAATCACATTTTACCTGCCATATATCCGACCAATTAAATGTCGTTTAAGTCCTCCTGCATTCCTTCTCGATCTGAATCGTATTTCTCTATATGACCGAGTGTAGTCTCCTCCTTAAACTTAGCAATATTGCTTATTATCTTTAATCTAATTAGTTTATGAACATAACAAATAATACAATACTCAAAAGTGCCCCATGAGGTACCCCGCTAGTGAATCTAGTCCAGTTACGGTTTGCAAGCCAGTTCTTCAGCCATTGCAATAGGCTTTAAGCTTTTCTAAAAGTATCCGATGGGAAACTGAATCGAGCACCTTTTTAAAATCAGGTTAAATAATGTTTGCTGATTTATGCCAATCATAGTGTGATAAAATTCCAGCAAATTCGTTAAACAATAGTGACATCTGCTGAATCCGTGTTAACTACCTTTAATTAAATTATGTTTATCTAAATAATCCACGATTTTGTCTCTTACAAATGACTCCAAATTTTTAACCACAACTGACGTTTTAGTATCGATCTTCTCCCCCTTTTAAAAAAATTGGTCTAACATTTGTTAACTTAAAGTCTGTTAAAGATTAGTTAACACATTTTGGTGAGTCGCGCTAAGATCTCGGGGTTTTTGACTCTTTAACATGCCTTGGATGAATTGGAATTGGACCCTGAGATTGGACCCTGAGGTAAATTACATAGGGAGAAAGCGGTATGACTTAAGTCTTTCAGCGTAGACTAAAAAAAAATCCGATTTATGATTTGTGAAATACCTACTGTGTCGCTAATCAGCTTTCCTTCGTGATTTTTTTATTGTCCCGATAGAATCCCAAATCAGTTTTCTATTATTTACCTACGCATATAACTCTTTGTGGTTTTATTTACACGTTTAGAAATATCAATTTCCTTTCATTTTCTTGGTTTTTACTTCGCCTTTTACTTGACCCCAATAATGAGCATATTTTTTACGGTTTACATTGTTGATATTGCGGAGTTTCGTCCAGTCGACTTTCATCATTTTATTACGAAAAGCATCTATTTTTTTCTTCCTGAAATTAAGAATATTATTTCTTTGGTGTTTTATTTAGAAAACCGCCTGAGTTCCCGCTCGATTTCTTCGACCTTCACTCGTCGATTTTCGAGGATCATCCTCTCCACACGGGCCACATTGTCCTTGTTGGTCACGTCTGACGGGCGTCCTGGACGGGGGTCATCTTCAAGGGACTCACGACCATGGCGGAACTCCCTATTCCAGCGAGCAATGGTTGCATAGGAAGTGGTCGTGTTGGTGTACACTGCAACTATGCCTTCATGGATCAATTTTGCATTCTTGCCTTCCTTGGTCAAAAATTTGGTCACTGCGCGGTGCTCAACCTTCTTTAAAGTTGAAAGATTTGTGACTGGCGATCTGCAATCAGCTAGTGCTTCTTAAATAGACGAAGCAGGAGCGTGCGGCTGCAGATCCTGACTTGTCATAACTTGTCCTAACACCCCCACAAACAGCCATTCCCCTTTCTCTGTTTTGCCCTACCGATTCGCAAAACTTATTGACCACCCCTCGTATTTAACGCCTGAGTTCACTCAAGACTTAGTTATTGCAATAATGTCATACTTTTTAATAGCAATGAGACTCGCAAGATCATTGAACTTATTCTAATACTCCGTCCGTTAAAAGATAGAGACTATTTTTTTCGATTTCAAGTAACTGACGATCAACTTTATGCTGCTTGGATCTGTGTCAAAAAAATGTCTCATTAGCACTGAAACTGGCACTATCGTATCCAAGAAAGTGTAAGGATTTATTTTAAAAGCTTATCCAACCTTTTAGATTCTACTCCGTTTAGATGCAATCCAACTGGCTTAAACAGGTCGTACCATTGAGAAAATGATCCCAAAAGTTTACGAAATGTACTGCTTGTTCCTGGCAAAGAACTTTTAAACAGTCATTAGTATACGAAGTTCTCATAAGGAAGCTGTTATCAGAAACCACTCGCGGCAGTACACCTGAAAGAATAATTTTACGTCTTCTGTCTTTAAATACCCTCAATAGAGACCTATATTGCGCAAGCATCTACTCCGACCGAGTAGAAAATATTATTAGTGCCCACATAGAGTATAGACCTAGTATTTGCAGTAGCTTCGTTTGTAAAGTCAGAAACAGATAGTTAAATCTTAGAATTTAGCACCTGGATAGCAGTCTCGTTTTCTTTTAGACGGGCAGCTGCCATATAACCAGTCGAATTGGCTCCGCACAATCGCAGACAAGATGAACCCTACAATTGCCCTCATTCTGCAGAGAAGCTAAAACTGAGTAACTGTTAGTTGTAACTATCGGTATTCTCTCCTTAGGTAGTCTACGGGGAGCATCTAGATGCACCAGCTCAAAATAAACTTCAGATGGAGTAGGTGCTGGTGCAGCCACCTCTTGACGCTCTTCCCTAGTAGTCCCTAACTCTCTGGCACAAGCCTGCCACTCCACCAAGCTTAGTAGAAAGGAGTGAGACCTCCTGCTTCAGGTCAAGAAGTTCGATATCAAGTTGTGGGTGATTAGTACAGCTGCGATACTGCAGTAAACTCCTGGAAAAGTGAGTAAGAAAAATTCCGGTGAAGACGTCACAAACTCGCTTCTGTGGCACCATATTAGTAGTTGAATTTAAGATGAGTGATTCTGCTTGGGGAAGAAAAGAACCCAGTTGTGGAAGATTACTGTATATGAAGTAAATATTTTATAGTATTTATTAAAAAACTTGCTAACTTAAATGCTGAAATGTCAATGTAAAAAATCAGAAATTAGACTGGTACTGGCAGACTATATTGGCCCAATTTTAATCTGGGCTAATGGAGGACATAGATAAAACACTCCAATAATCCGCCACTGACTGTCAGCCAGGCTTATTTCGCGGGAGTCAGCCAGACAGCTATTCAGCCACCGGATCATGTTGAAAAATATATCTCCTTTGAGTTTATCTCGATACAAAATTTGACTTCCGGATGAAATAAATAATTTATTCTATTGTTGCGATTGGGATACAGCAATAAGCTGATAAGCAAGGTTTATTTCTCCGATGAAAACTAAAATAGAGAAAAAAAAATCAAATTTGAGGTCATAATTTTGAAGATATGCCACTTGAAGAGAAAAACAAATTCAAACAAAATTACCAAATCTACAGTATTATACTAAACCCTTAAACTCTTTTAAAATTGTTATATAATTAATATAAATACTTATTTCGCGCGGTTATTAGGCTCATCCATTAAAGAAAACGAACAACCGTCACATTGGAGCGATGATTTGAAGTCCTCAATCAAAATATTTCCCGTAATCGGTTTTTAAATTGCCATCATGGCTATGCACATTTGAATACATCTTTTTTTTGGCCATTATTCTGGTGGTAACTTTTACTATCTAGCTTCTTTTTTAGGATTTTTATAGCCGCAATCTTGAACTACAGAAAAAGAATGGGTGAGAGGTCACGTTAAGACCTCTTTCCAGGAGGACCTGGAGGAACCTGGAGGACCCTGGGGAAACCTTAAGGAACCTAGGGAGTAATATATCGAAGCAGTATATAAAAAGTGAGGTTTCTGCTCTTCAACGCCACTAATCCTCTCATTGGGCAGAAGGACCTTGCACGCCAATCTCACAAGACCATCCTCACTTAATTATGACGCAATAATATTATTCACTTCTTTCTCAGTCTGCCATTTCTCTCTCACACACTCATTCACATAATCAAACCACCTTTAACACGGTTTTCCAACCCTTCCCACACCTTGACACACACTCGAATATGCTCTTAAAAAGTCTATATCTATTCATTCTTGTTAAAGATCTATACCACCTCACAACAGTCAGTCTTAATCCCATTCACACCCTATTTACACCATAAACATCTATCACCGGGTCGTTCCTTCCATTTCTCCCCCTAGCTCACGCCGAGTATCTCTCTCAAGTTGTCTAATTACAATGCTGTAAAGCGAGATCATTCCTTCGCCTTCCATACCATAGTCTCACTCCCATACACAAGAGCATTAGGTCATCTTATTTTATTTGATTTAAATAAAAAAATACACGAGTTAATGCTCTTCGAAGCATAAGAGACAAAAGAACAATCATTAACACACAAAACGATAGATTAACAAGAACCCCAAAAATATTTTGAAACTTAAAAAATATAAATTTCATATATCATTTTAGACCAATGTTACATTAAACACTAACATGAAAAATATCCAATTGTCTTCATATAACTAAATGGCTTTATTTC
>OZ018317.1:179467214-179700411 GCA_963969495.1 Ceratothoa steindachneri
CACATGTGGTTGTATAACAACAACCACATTCTCCTGCATGCTGTCTGTGGTTTTTCATTTAAAAACTTACAATGGCACCAAAGAGGCTTATTAGTGGTGAAAATAAGCCTAAAAGGAAAAATTTAGTGATGACCATTGAATGGAAAAAGGAGATTATTGATAAATACGAGAAAGGAGCAAGAATCACCGATCTTGCAACTGAGTATTGTATGGCAAAATCTACAGTAGCTACCATACTGAAGAACAAGGAGGGATTTTGAGGGATTCGAGCCTTCAGTCCAGGAGTCTGCTGTGGTGGAGGACATTGCGTCTCTGGTGAGGGCCATAGGCATTGAGGTGGACAGTGATGATGTGGAAGATCTGGTGCAGGCACACTCTGAAAACCTCACCACTGACAAGCTTCATCAACTTCACCAGGAACAGCTGCAGGAGGTAACTGAGAAGCTGTCTTCAGTGGACAGAGTTGAGGAAACCTTTTGGAGAGGTGCCACCCTGATATTGCTGCTGTACACAGAAACATAAACCAGTTTGATGAAAATTTGATGCAGCATTTCAGAGACATTTTGAAAAAAAGGCAAAGGCAGATCACATTAGACAGATTCTTGTTGAAAAAGGAATCTAGTGAGAGTGCAAGTGTTAGTGAGCCATAGCCCCCCACTAGTGGGTTCACAGGAATCACACCAGGAGATAAGTTAGCAGACATTTTCATGGATGGTGACTCATCCTCGACGAATGACCTCCCTCCTCTTCTATGTTATCCATCACCAGCCTTCACTTACGGTAATTACAAATCAAAATTATTAAAAAAATTACATTAAAATTTTTGTAAACTTAAGGTTTTGCTAAGGTTTTTATAAGTATCGGTAGTCAAACTTTTTGATACTCGAACAGCCATTTGGAACAAATTAAGTTCGAGTATTGAGTCTCCACTGTATATAATATTTATGAATATGTTGCCAATACTTTTGCTTCTTGTGTTTTTCTAATAAACACCATGTTTAATGTCAACCATTTGTTTTATCATTTATACATTATAATATATTGCTTCTAAGCTAATATAATTAAATATAATATAAATATATACATTTTGAACTAGTATGGTATAAAATTCGTAAATTACAAAATTTGAGATGTGTTGTCAATAGATATGTTCACAACTGTATGTCCATATACACCCCAAGCCATGCTATTAGCTTCACTCATTTCTTTACTTTTTTAGGTTTTTATACTTTTTGAAGTTTCTGGAACTTATGTGGCCGATGCCTCTTCATATGGCAACACTTCCATCCTAACCTCATTTGAGTCCTTGGCCTCTTTGATGAGTTATAGCACGTAACGTGATCTTCAGGTGTGCCATGCTATTAGCTGCTGAAGTATTTTTTGATAATGGGAAAGGCTACGGGTCTCACTGAGGCTGAATATACTATGATAGTGAAAGAAATGTCTAAAGAACTACTCGTAAAGTTATAGCCAACTCCATCGACCACCATATTGACTCTCTGAAGCATTTTTTAGCCAATCCATCGCCAAGGAAGACGCAGTCAGATTCTGGCATCCTGAAGACTGTATCCACCTGGGACCTTCATAATGTTAAGAGGCAGCTGTTGAAGAAGCCAGGACAAACATTGAAAACAATTTTTGCGCAAGAAAATCTGCCAGAAGTGTCAAAATCAACAAGATGCCGGTTGCTGCAAGACATGGGGAAAAGCATTACGCCTGAAAAATGACCTCCTCTGATGCCCAGCCACAAGTAATTCAGGATGGAATGGGCGCAAAAGCACATGAAGATGTTAATATTCACTGATGAAAAGGCCAAGAGTGTCACATCCGTTTTCATCACCAACAGGGTGGAGGATGTGTAATGATATGGGCAGGAATAGTTGGAAATACACTTTTTAGTCCTGCCCTGTCCGAGTGCCAAGATTGGCACATCCGGCCCCTCTGCCCCCTCCCCCCCTGGGTGCAGAGCCCCTGATTAAAACCAAAAGTGCTAGTGCGCAGAGCGGAGCCTCGATTACATCGGGGCCCCTCATTCAGAGATTACCCGGCATTTTCAAGCCTGCTGGCTTAAAATGCTTCCTGGTTATTCGCTCCACTGATAGCACCATGATCCATCAGAGGAGAGCTTTATCTAGTGTGATTGGCAGAGAGCCAAAGGTGACCCGTTTTTCAGATATGAGCCTTTTGGTGAATGTGTCAAATCCCTCCAAGGTCACAAGATTTGTGTCCTTCATTCACTTGATGGCACACTTGTGAGTGTGACGCCGCACTCTACCATGAACTTCGTGAAAGGAGTAGTTTATGTGATGGAACTCATGGACTACTCCATTTAGGACATCACCTTAGAGCTGGCCGTCCATGGGGCGGTCAAGGTTGAACGTGTAATGAGAAAACAGGGAGGGGCCTCGAGACCCACCACTACACTCTTCATCACCTTCAACTGTGACAAGTTCCCTGAGTCGGTGCGTGAATTTAGGTATCGCTACCGCATGAAGGCATTCGTTCCACTGCCACTGCTTCAGCCATACTAATCACTCCTGTTGACATGCAAAATTGGGGTTACCTGAAACCTGTGTAAGTTGCTCCAAGGCCACACACGATAAGTCCAAATCATGTGTGGCCAAGTGTGTCAATTGCGGAGAGCCGCACTCTGCTTCTTGGAAGCAATGTGATGTGTATCTCCTTGAGAAGGATATCCTGGCCATTCAGGCTCAGGATTATCTCTCATTTTGCGAGGCAAAGGACTTGGTATGGTGCACCCAGTGCTACCTGGGACGTCCTATGCCTCACTGATGAAAAAGACACCCTCTGCTCCTTGCCGCTCCAGGCCTGCGAGTATGGTCATTTCCGCGCCATTTTAGAACCCTTCTGTGGGTTCTACTCACGCCAGGCACTCTCCTGGTAAAGCTGGCAGCACAAAGGGTCCACACCCAGCCCCGGCTAAAACCAGGGCTCCGCCAGCATGACCGTTTCCTGCAAGGCGAAACAGCCATGCGCCTCCACTGAGTCTTAGACTCACAGGAGGCAATACTCCTGAAGTTGGTCACCGGGCCATCTTTCAGGGTTCCTAAAGCTGCCCCCCGAAAGGAGGACAAGAACAAAGGAGCTTCAACTCCTTTGCACACACCCAGTGGTGGTCTGGGTGGCTCAGAGACTGGATCCTTGAATAGAGGGCACCCCACCCCTGAAGATGCAATGCCTGCCTAAGGTTTTGAGGCGGAGGTAGGAAAAGACTTGCATGGCGAGCCCAACCTCCCCCAATAAGTCCTTAAAGGCGATAGCGCATTGTTCAGCCAACAGCCTCCTGGGAGTGTATGGCCATTCCTTTGAGGGTCTTCTCTTCAAAGAGGGTCGTTGCATCTCCGAGCGCGGCCTAAAAGGCATATTACTTCATTATAATTGCTGCAGACTCCAGGCCAACTGGGAGGATCTGCGGAGTCTCATCTCTTCCCATTTCCCCTTGGGTATCTTTCTCCCCCAGTCGCCAGATAGCCCCTTAAAAAGACAAAACAAAATAACAAAACCAAACCCAACCTCCCCCAATAAGTCCTTGAAGGTGATAGCGTATTATTCAGCCAACAGCCTCCGGGGAGTGTACGTCTATTCCTTCGAGGGCCTTCTCTTCAAAGAAGGCCGTTGCATCTCCGAGCGCGGCCTGAAAGGCATATTCATTATAATTGCTGCAGACTCCGGGCCAACTGGGAGGATCTGCGGAGTCTCGTCTCTTCCCATTCCCCCTTGGGTATCTTTTTCCAGGAGACCATGCTAGGCGCATGCCCCCTGCCCACCCTCCTGGCGTATAAGGGTTTTGCGACCCCACCACTACGGGATGGGGGGCAGGGCGGGAGGATGTGTGATTTACACCTGGCATGATGTCTCCATTCTTCTCTTCGATTTAGATACCTCCTTTCAGGCAGTAGCTGTACAGCTTTCCCTTGATTGGAGGTATACTGTTATTTACGCGTACATTCCACATGGGGGGGACTTCCGCTGTGTCGTGTCACGGTTGCCAAGGCCCTTTCTCTTGCTCGGAGATCTAAATGGTAGACATCCCCTCTGGAGAGACTACTCTTATTAATCCCTGGGGTCAAGGCCTTGCTGACCTGATCGACGAGCTTGAGATGGGTGTCACTTCATTTTCCTGCCTCGATCTATCTTTGTGCTCTCCAGATGCACAGCTCGATTTTGATTGGGGAGTGGTTGATGACCTCCATGGTAGTGATCACTTCCCCATTCAAATTTATTTTCTGGGCCACTGCCGCCCGAGAGCTCACCCCGGTGGTGCTTAGCACGGGTGTGGTGGACTGTATTTCAGGAAATGACTGAATTCTCTATCTCAGTCAAGGAGTTTAGGTTGGTAGATGAGGCCATTGAGTTCTTCTCTGGCAACCTCATCGCTGCGGGCCTAGCTACTATTCCTAGAAGGTCTAGCCATTTTGCATGCCGACCACTCACATGGTGGTCAGCCAAGTGTGAGATGGCCCTCAAGCAAAAGAGCTATATAAGTGCCACCTGAACAATTTTGCTGTCAGTGATTTTTGTCTGGCTACGGCTAGGTTCTGGTATATTTAGAAGCATGCATGCCGCCCTTCTTGGCGGGCATACATATCTTCACAATGGGAAGACCCCTCTAGCAGAGGTGTGGAAGCGAGTCAAAAGAATTTGGTGCAAGTTCTTGCAGGACCCCACTCCCATTCTCATGGGACCGCAATCTCAGACCCTGCGTCGGTGGCAGAATCCTTTGCAACCGGTTTCTCCACATTCTCTAGCACGATGTGCATTCAATACACGTCATAATGTCGTGGAAGGCTGCCAGCTGGACTTTATCTCCAGAGGCGGAGAACCCTTCAACGACAGGTTTATTCTGAGTGAGTTGTGTTCTGCTCTTACTTCATTCATGGACACTGTCCATGGTCTGGACGATGTCCTGTACGCTATACTTCAACACCTGGGTGAGCAAGGCATAACATTTTTGTTAGATTTGTTTAACAGGATTAGGGTGGAGGGTCTCCTCCCGGATTCCTGGCAAATCGCTACTGTGCTCCCCTTTCGTAAACCAGGGAGAGATCACTCTTGCATTTGCATGCAAGTTGATGGAGAAATTGGTAAATGTTAGATTAGCCTTTTTTTCTGGACATCGGAGGCTATCTGTGCTCCGCAAGTTCAACTCTGTGTCGGATGCTCTGCTCCAACTGAAAAATGCCGTCTGCGAGGTCTTCCTCTGTAGACAACACTGCCACAGTGTTTTTCTATCTAGAGAAGGAGATAAGGTATTATGGAGACTCTCCACATTATGGGGGTGAGGGGATGCCTCCCAATCTTTATATCTGAATTTTTGCGAGATCGTCGATTCCACATACGGGTGGGGGGGAGCCCTCTCGGGCCTAAAGGAGCAGGAAGAGGGTGTCCCACAGGGAAGTGTCCTCAGTGTCACATTCTTTGCCCTGAGTATCAACAGCATTACCTCGGTGCTGCCGTAAGATGTTCTCGCTATGCTCTACATGGACAACCTTTCGATCTCTTTTGGCGCGACCCAGATGCCAACTTTGGAGCGTTGATTCCAACAGGCATTGAACCACATCTCTCACTATGCCAAAGCGCACAGGTTTCGGTTTTCCTTGGCCAAGACTACGGTGGTGCACTTCTGCCACCATCCATGGCTCCATCCTGACCCAGACTTGTTTCTTAATGGGGTATGCCTGGAAGTGGTTAAATTACACCATTTCCTTGGTCTTGTATTTGACTTGATGCATCATGTGGGAGGCTCATATTCGCAGCCCTAGGGTCCCTTATACCCGTGCCATGGTTATTCTCCATTCTGTGATGTTCAGCGCTTGGGGCACTGATAGGGCTACATCCTTACTTTTTCCTCAATCCTTTGTTCCTTCGAAGCTTGACTACGGATGCGAGTTTTATGCATTTGCAGCCAAGCGTGTATTGTGTTGAGGTGGACTCAATTCACCACACAGGCCTTCGCTTGGTGACCGGTGCCTTCCGCACTTTCCCCATTGATAGCCTGCTAGTTGATGCTGGGGAGATGCCACTCGCTCTACACCATGAACAGCGCATTATTCGCCTGTATGTGTGAGCTCGGTGCCTCCCTCAGTTGCCAACAGCTCTCACTGCATCCGCAGCTTATTTCCATGATGCCTATGCCGCTGAGAGACGCCAGTCATACCCTAAGCCCTTTGGGTTTAGGGCCAGGAAACTCCTTCGAGAGCTAGGTGTAGCTCTCGGGCCAGTGGCGCCCATGGTTCTGCCCAGGATACCACCTTTGGCTATTTGTTGCCATGCCTCTGCTCCCAAAGCTTGTACAGCGCTGGGAGTATTGCGTTCGACCTTTTTGCAGCACACCTTGTGTTACGCTGGAACCGTGCCAGTGTATATGGATGGCTCCACTAGCACATTATGTATTTCTCCCATCAGATCAGACACAAACTGTCTCCCCGGTTCATTAAGTATTTCCCTTGGGATTCTTACTCACGAAAAGATAGTCACCAGCTTCAGCAACTTTCATTGAATCAATATTCACAATGAAACTGCTTCAGGGAACTGATTAAACTTATGACCCACCAAAAATGGAGGATTAGTAGGACTGACTATATCAATATTACCACCTTCTCAATAGTTGTGGTCTAATTCTTTGGCCCAATCATCAGAACCTTCTTCACACAGCATTGCTAAATTGCCACAACTAACAGTAATGTTGTTTCGTTTTTTTTTTTTTAGAGCAGCTGGCCAGTAGAATTGCGTTAATACCTTATCCAGGATCTTCAGATGGGAAAAGTGGCCAGTGAGAAATTAATCATGAGCCAGTTTCATTACCTTGCCATAGCACTTAGTTTCTCCTTTGAAGAGCGCATTTGCTCCTAATACACTCTTGAAGAAGTAAAGCAGTGACATAGAAATATCAGAATTCAGAGTAAAGTCTAATAATGTCACTCTCTCCTCTTGATGCTTTTTCATTGATTTCCAGCAAAGAGGGGCAAGTTCCTTGTAAATGGTAGAAATCATCCAGAGTCATATCCAAGGATGACAGTAATTCATTTGTAACATTTGGAGAATACTTATGTGATTGAGGGGAAGGGACAAAAGGAGTAAACACAGTATGTTTCACTCTTTAGTCTGAGCTCCTGTTGTGATTTGAACCAAAGCATTCTTTGTTTCTGCTTGTCCCTCAATTTCTCTCTCATTGGCTGGTAGATGTGCACCAGCTACACCATCTATAATGATGGAACAATCCCTCAATGGTGCACAGGCTACATTGGCCAATCCCCTAAAGAATGGACATTTGATATAGCACTTGACAACTGGAAATTGATCTTCTCCTCTAAGGCAATCAGAAAGAACCTTAGTATTGTCAATAGGTGGTACTACATCAGGTAAGAGTTTCTCTGTGACATAATTCACTCTGCACCAGTGCCACACCAAATGGTAGACACTGGGGTACCAGAAGTTGATCTTTTACTAGGCTTGTTGTTGAGTTTATTGGTACTCTGTGCCAGGTTTTCTACATTCTGGTTGACTTTGTCTTTATCCACAGCTTGTTTAGAATATCCAATATTCTGCACAGTAGACTTCTCAGCCTTAGGAAATTAAGTCATTAGAACATGCAAATGTATAATACGGCCATTTAATGATAAATTAAATAAGTTAAAGCACTTATTTCTGGGAACAGGAATTAAAATAGCTTTTAAATATAATAATTCTATGCACCAAACGATGATTTCCAAGAATTCTAAGGATCAACAGAGTAAAGAGGTATATGTAATTCCATGTAAAGATTGTAAAAATGTTTATGTAGGTGAAATGGGAAGAAATTTAGATAAGTAATTGTATGAACATAAGAGAGACATCAGAGTTGGCAATGAAAGTAGTTGAGTATTTTGTCAGAGATTTTAATCATTCCATTGATTTTCAGGGAAGTAAATTGGTCTTTAAATCAAAAAATTATCAAGAGAAGAATTGTAGAATCAAGTTTGACCACATCTATTCCTAATTTCAATTTATCCTAAGGTCAATTTTATTTTAATAGTTTGATATGTAAGCAGATAAACAAAATTGTAAAACTGCCCAGCCCTATACAGATATTAAATTATGACCCTCCCAGGATTAGTCCGAGCAGGGGAGTGGGATAAGAAACATGATCTTTGTCTATAAGGTCAGAGGTGTATATGGAGTTCTCTGTAATTTTCTACTCAGTTGCCAGTTAACAAGGGTGTGCGATACACCAAAACTTTTCTGGAATAAATATGTCCTCAGTGTGTTTTAAAAAGCTCTTATATTGTATATAAAAAGGAAAAAATAGATAAAGAGCAACACACCAATTCATGAAATAACACTTTAAAGAGATAAAGAGTAACATATTAATTCACTATATGAATTAACTTGGGTATCTATCAAGGTGAATGCTGGTGATATGTTGACCCCTTAATGATTTCACATGCAGTACCTCTGGGGAGAGGAGGAAGTTACAGGAGTAAAGTAAGCCTATCATCTTGTGCTACATATTTAACCATTTGTTACTATTTTCTAATTATAGTCTTAACATTTTCCTCTTTTTTTTTTAAGGTATTTTCAAAGAGAGATCACAAAAAGGATTCAAGCAAGCTCTTGGAAGTGTCTCAAAAGGCCAAGGCACTCAATCCATATCAAGGCAACATTCCTCATTCAAGCAACCTGACAAAAATATCAAAGAAAACAAAACTTGGCAGGCAAAAACAAAATGAATCTACTATAAAAGTACTAAGTAGAGAAAATGAAGAAAAGTTAATGACATTTATTGACTATATGAGCAAAATTATGCCTCTTACTTCCCACCAGGTCAAGTGTTTGGCCTTGGGTATTGATATTATGCTTGGAAACAAAAAATTTGGATCTCGGGGACCAACCAAAACTTGGTTTAACATTCTTAAAAGGAACAACCCAAAACTTTTAAAAATGCTGCGAAACTTTGATTTCTTGAAAGATTATCATTTGAGATCAACCTCTTTATCACTTGAACATCTTTCTGACTTCTTGATTCCTCTTCAAGAAATCATAACTGCCTTTGATCTAAATGATAAACCAGATCATTTATGGAGCTGTTCCGACTATTCTGCAAACTTGACCAAACCTTTTATAGAGGGTTTGCTTCCATCCAGACAGAGGTTTATTAGTGAAGTAAATTTCTCTCCTGAGGATAAATACATGTCACTTATGTTGGCCAGCTCTGCTTCTGGCAAAATGATGTCACCTTTTATGATATTCCAAAATTCACTTCCTACCCAAGAATCAAAAAAAGAAGGACTTGTCACTGCTATGTATGACAAGAACAACTCTGGTTTTATGGATTCAGACACGATGCTCAAATGGTTTGAACATACTTTTCTACCTCAATGCCCTCAAGACCGTTCAGAAGACACTCCTGTAGTCCTCTTGCTTAATTCAAGTTTTGCAATTGCCCCTCCCAAAATGTTAGCTATTGCTTGTAAAGAAAATGTGATTTTGCTTCCATTAATGCCTCACCTCCAACATGCCTGTGAGCCACTTGATCATGTGATTGTGAATGGGATCCGCAAATGCTTTGTAGAAGGATTCAATCAGGCAAACAACCCTTCCGATGAAATATTCAGAAATGTAATGCCTAGATTGGTGAAGGAATCTGTTGAAAAGGGTATTAAGTCTGATATGGTCATAGAAGGTTTTCGCATATGTGGAATTTTCCCCCCCTCAGTTGGAGTTGATCAGGATGCATATATTGAGCTTCGCAAGCACTTCAACTTTGATCAGTTGACTTTGAGTTTGCTTGATAAACAAAATCCTAATTCTAATACAGGTAAGTTAATGTCTTAGATATATAAATCCTTAATGTATATACAATTTACATAAAAAAGAAATAGATAACTTAATAGTTTCTATGATCAATCTCGCTTGCCAGCATACCCTGCCTATCCCAACATTTTCTCCTTATCTCCCCCGTCTCCATAACTTATGAGACATGTAAACATACCATACCAAGCCAATTTCATCCATGGGTCTACCTAAGTTCCCTTTCGCTTAAGCACTTTTGCACAATCTTATGACCTTTGACTTCCAGCACACTCACTTTCATATATTCTATTCATAATTTCACTCTCATCCATTCTTCTTTCCCATCCATCCCATGATAATCAACCAGTCTTCCCCCTCCCTGCAAGATAGGGTTAGTATGCATCACTGCAACTCACCCTGACTGGATGAGGTTTATAATGACACTGCCCATTACTGCCTTTGCATGTAGCTCTTGCGTGAACAAAACCTTTCCAGGGTAGTGGTGTTTAATCACCGTTTATAAAATGTATTGCAAGATTGTATTCTTGCAGCCCCGCATAGAGTACCCACTAACACTTCCTTAAATTGGGTTACTGTGTGGTGTCACTATGTTGATACATCTTTACTTCTCAACTGCTCAGTAGACAAGGCTTCTTTTTTTTCTTTTTTTTTACTCTAGCCACCCTGTAGGGCAAGAGTGGTCATGTCATGCCCAAGTGGATATGACATGACAACCCCTACCTGGGGGTGAGACCACCCCACATGGCTGCAATCCTGGTGGAGGTTAAGCTGCAATTGAACTCCCACTTCATGAATGTTGCATAGACCACTACCACAGGGAGGAGGGGTTGCTATAACATTCCCACAGCATGCAACAGCCTCCTTCTACTCTAACCTGGTCCCCTCAGGATAGCCTCGGATAAAGTGCAACCTCACTTAAGTGTGGAAATGTGGATTGGGACCTACGGATCATCTGCTCATGGGGAGCAATACAACAACATTTCTTTCACATCATCTAACTACCCCTCTTATCATTTCTCATCTATACCCCCTACAAGGTGGTATTGGGTGTAGTATGTGCAATCTTGCCCCAGCTAAGATCTAGAGGTTCACAGCAAAATCTATGGCTATTTCTTTCACATGTTTTCACTCTTTACACCCCTCTCCTTCAAAATTATTATTTCACTTAAAATTTAGGTGAAAAAATGATCTAAACATCACACTTTGCACATTAGAGCTACTGCTTAGCCAAGTGGAAACACCACTTCCGATTTTAACAAAGGTAAACCACATTGGCTATAGTTAGTTGCTGGATGGAGTTCCAATTCAGGTTGCCTTCCAGGTAGCTGCCACTGAGAAATAATGACATCTTAATACATCCCTCAGCTTATTCTTTCTCACTAAGATCAGAGATCAGTCATATTTCTATATTTGCCCTCTTCTTTGCTTATATACATTTTTGTGCTGAAAGAACATGTTTGCTAGATATTTTTTTCACAGAAACCTCCCACTCCATTCTTTTTCTTATCTTAAGCTCCTATTATTTCAGCTCTTACCCAGAAAATCTTCATTTGCTCATATATTCTACAACCAACAACAATTTACTAATATCTTGTTCCCAATTCCATCCACCACACTTCCTAAATAATTCCAGAACCTTTGCTTCATCTCCATTCCATGATTGTAAGCATCATATGCTACAACTATGTTTCATCCTTGCAAATCTCAATTTTCTTACATATTTCTTGAGCTCGCACAGTCAAACCCAGGCATCATGCCACTCAATAGCACAACCACCCCCTCCTTATTCCTACAACCATGAGTGGGGGACCTACTGATTAACATCAGATCCAAACCACAGCTTTGTAGCTTTTGCCCGTAGATGAAGCATGATTGGATGAGATAAAACAATACCTACCTAACATTCACATTGATATATGGTGATAGAAAAAACTAACTGGTTTAACAGAGTATAAAGGTTTGGTTAGAGGGCCTTTTGTAGCATCAATTCATTCCTACACCAATTTGTAGGAAAATGTTGTTGATATTGCTGGGTTAGAAGCCCATTTCCCATAAATGCATTAATAGACTTTTGAATTAGGTCTTAAAATTTTACTATCCAGTCTGTCTTAACTGAAAACTACTAAAGGCACATGGCCTTTTGTCAGGCCATACAATTACCACTTTATAGCTAATTTTGTTTTTAGTGGAAAAATACCCCGTAAGGGGCGCGGCGATCTGCCATCCTGGCCGCCGTGCTGACGGGATCCAGCGCCCCGTCCGGCCCCAGCTTAGCCTCTCTTCCTTCCTTCAGATAGCCTGTATTCCTATCCTACCTCGTCGCTTTTCATACAACCTCTCCCACAACTTTCTCTGGTCAGCCTCTAATTTCACAGGGTAGATGCTGACCTTCTTCTCAAGCCAACCGTCCCGGATCGGGGCTGAGGGGGGAGGGGACAACGTTCCCTGAACTCCGGTCTGGGGTGGTTGATTTTTAACAACCTGCTTCATCCCCACCCATACCTTCCTCACATCCCTTTTCCTTTCCTCTTCAAAATCTATCTTTTTTATGCCGTGTCTAAGGTGGAGCCGCCATGCCGAAGGACTGCAAGGCCACCAGGCAGGAGGGGTGGTCCCAAATGGCGGCGTCTGGCTCTGCCGGGCCTGCAAGCACCTCTTGCAGTGCGGGCTACTGCAAGAGGTAGTGAGCGATTGCGTCCTGTTAAACAAAGAGGGTCACCATGCCCAATGATGCAAAAAAAAACCATCTTCCCTTAATTCCCCCTATAACAACAACGGAGCCGCCCTCGTGCAGCTCCACAGAAAAGATGGAGGTCCCCCCTCCTCTGCTTGCGCAGGGGACCCTCCATATTTCTCTAACCGGAGAGGAGGCTTACTCCTCTCCTTCGCTTACGGGTGCAGGGGACTCCCCCTCACCACCTTCTCTGGAGGTGCTTTCGGGCACCTTCCCTTTTCCAGCGGCAGTCCCCTCTTTTCTTTCCAAGGGGACTGCCAAGAAAGCCAGCAGGCAGCCCACTGCCAGCCGCCCCTCGTGTAAGCGGCTCGGTAGGGCAAACCCCCTTAGGGGGAAGAGGGAAGCCAGGCCCCTTCGGTCGCTTCCCTCAAAAGACCTGCTGGCAAGAATATTGAACTTTGACGGCTTCAAGGCCTGTGCCTCCCCACACAAGACTAGTGACAATACAGCCAACGGGACCTGCGATGTCTTGGGAGGGGATGGCCAACTGGAGGCCCCTCCTGTGACACACATGGTCCTTGAGGAACCCCAGCCTCAGATGGTAGGGCCTTCCATGGGGGGGGAATCCAGGCTCGGCGCCAAGCACTGAACCCGAATCCGCCCCTATGCAAGGTCCTCCTCAAACGGCTGAGTGATCCGAGGCAGTACAAGGAGGGGAGGAATCTCCTCCGACAGGTCCCCCTACGACTACCGGGACCTTCTCCATTTCAGAGAGGGACCTGGCTGAGGCCGGTCCATCTTTCATGGGGGCTTCTGCCAGCGGAGCTGAGAAGCGGGTTCATTCCCCACCCTCCTCTCCTAAAAAGAATAAAAAGACAAGAAAGACCAAAAAGACTCGGGGATCCTCTCCATCCGCGGGGGCTGCAGGGACAGATGGGTCTGCTCTACCAAGCCAAGATTGGCACATCCGGCCCCTCTACCCCCCTGTGTGCAGAGCCCCTGACTAAGACTAAGACCAAGAGTGCACAGGGCGGAGCCTCGATGACATCGGGGCCCCTCATTCAGAGGTTACCTGGCTTTTTCGAGCCTGCTGGCTTCAAGCGCTTCCTCGTTATTCGCTCCACTGATGGCACCATGTTGTCCAAGGGCAACATGATACATCAGAGGAGAGGATTAGCTAGTGCAATTGGTAGAGAGCCGAAGGTGACCCTTTTCTCGGACAGGAGCCTTCTGGCCAATGCGGCGAATCCTGCCGAGGCAGCCAAGATAAGTGCTCTTCGGACACTTCATGGCACCCCGGCACCATGAACTTTGTGAAAGGAGTAGTTTATGTGAGGGAACTCGTTAACTACTCCATTGAGGACATCACCCTAGAGCTAGCTGTCCGACCATAGGGCGGTCAAGGTTGAATGTGTGATGAGAAAACAGGGAGGGGCCTCGAGACCCACCCCCTACACTCTTCATCATGTTCGACTGTGACAAGCTCCCTGAGTTGGTGCGTGCCGGTTGGTACCACTACCGCGTGAAGGCATTCGTGCCACTGCCGCGCCGGTGCTATTACTGCCACCGCTTTGGCCATACGAATTGCTCATGTAGACGTGCAAAGTCGGGGTCACCCAAAGTCTCTGTAAATTGCTCCAAGGTCGCACACGATAAGTCCAAATTGTGTGTGGCCAAGTGTGTCAATTGCGGGGAGCCGCATCCCGCTTCTTCGAAGCAATGTGGTGCATATCTCCTTGAGAAAGAAATCCTGGCCATTCAGGCCCAGGATCGACTCTCATTCCGCGAGGCTAAGGACTTGGTCCTGGTGCGCCCGGCTCTGCCTGGGATGTCATATGCCTCAATAGCTAGAAAGGTACCCTCTGCTCCTGGCCCATCCAGGCCAACGAGCGCGGTTGTTTCCGCGCCCATTCGGAGCCCTTCTGCAGGCTCTACCCAACCCAGGTGCTTCCCTGGTAAAGCTGGCGGTAAAAAGGGTTCATACCCAACCCCGGTTAAAACCAGGGCTCCCGACTCTTCCCCCAGCGTGACGGTTTTCCGTAAGGCGAAACGGCCACGCGCCTCCACCGAGTCGTTAGACTCACAGGAGGCAACACCCTTGAAGATGGTCGCTAGGCCATCTTCCGGGGTTCCTAAAGCTGTCCCCCGAAAGGAGGACAGCAACAAAGGAGCTTCGGCTCCTTCGCCCACGACCCGAGGTGGAGCGGGTGGCTCGGAGACGGTTGTTCCTCGAAAAGAGGGGCCCTCGCCTCCCAAGCGGCAACGCCCGCCTAAGGTTTCGAGGCGGAGGGAGGAAAAGACTCGCATGGCGAGCCCAACCTCCCCCAATAAGTCCTCGAAGGCGACAGCGCCTTCAGCGCTTTGTCCGGCCAACAGCGCCCGGGGTTCTGCCCCCGGGAAGCGTACGGCCATTCCCGTGAGGGTCTTCAATTCGAGGAGGGCCCCCGCGTCTCCTCCGAGCAAGGCCTGGAGGGCATATTCCTTCAATGGAATTGCCGTGGACTCCGAGCCAACTGGGAGGAGCTGCGGAGGCTCGTCTCGTCCCGTTCCCCGTTAGCTATCTTTTTGCAGGAGACCATGCTAGGCGCGTGCCCCCTGCCTGCCCTCCCGGGGTATAAGGGTCTTGCGACCCCACCACCACCGCGGGCTGGCCGGGCTGGGGGATGCGCGGTTTACACCCGGCATGATGTCTCCGTTCTTCCTTTCTCTTTAGATACCTCCTTTCAGGCAGTGGCTGTGCAGCTGCACCTAGATAGGAGGTATACTATCATTTCTGCGTACATTCCACCGTCAGCTGACTTCGACGCGGGGGACTTCCGCTGCGTCGTGGCACGGTTGCCGAGGCCCTATCTCCTGCTTGGAGATCTGAACGGCAGGCATCCTCTCTGGGGAGATTACTCCATAAATCCCAGGGGACGAGTCCTTCCCGATCTGATCGAAGAGCTTGAGATGGGTGTCCTAAACGTGGATGAGTTTACGCATCACTGTCCGAGAACCCCTTCATTTTCTTGCCCTGACCTATCTTTGTGCTCTTCGGATGCACAGCCTGATTTTGATTGGGTGGTGGTCGATGACCTCCATGGTAGTGATCACTTCCCCATTCAAATATCATTTTCAGGGCAACTGCCGCCTGAGAGCTCACCTCTGTGGTGCTTGGCGCGGGCGCAGTGGCCTGCATTTCAGGAAAAGACTGAATTCTCTATCTCAGTCGAGGAGTTTAGGTCGGTAGATGAGGCCGTTGAGTTCTTCTCCGGCAACCTCATCGCCGTGGGCCTGACTACTATTCCTAGGACGTCTGGCCGTTTTGCACGCCGACCACTCCCATGGTGGTCGGCCGAGTGTGAGACCGCCCTCAAACAGAAGCGTTATGCCTATAAGCGCCGCCCGAACGATTTCACTGTCGCTGAATTTCGTTGGGCTAGGGCTAGGTTCCGGTATATTTCGAAGCACGCCCGCCGCTCTTCTTGGCAGGCATACGTGTCTTCACTTAACGGGAAAGACCCCTTTAGCTGAGGTGTGGAAGCGAGTCAAAAGGATTCAGGGCAAGTTCTCGCAGGACCCCCCTCCCGTTCTCCAGGAGAATGGGACCGCTATCTCGGACCCCGCGTCCGTGGCGGAATCCTTAGCGACCGCTTTTTCCGCATTCTCTAGCCGTGATGCTGCTCCGCCAGCATTCAATGCACGTCGTGATGTCGCGGAAGGCCGCCGGCTGGACTTTACCTCCAGAGGCGGAGAACCCTTCAACGACAAGTTTACTGTGAGCTAATTGCGTTCCGCTCTCGCTTCGTGTGCGGACACGGCCCATGGTCCGGACGATGTCCCGTACGCCATGCTTCGACACCTAGGTGAGCGAGGCATGGCCTTTCTGTTAGATTTGTTCAACAGGATCTTGGTGGAAGGTCTTCTCCCAGACTCCTGGCGAATCGCTACTGTGCTTGCCTTTCGCAAACCGGGGAGAGATCACTCTACTCCGACCGGTTTCCGCCCAATCTCTCTAACCTCTTGCGTGTGCAAGTTGATGGAGAAATTGGTAAATGTTAGATTAGCCTTTTTCCTGGACAGCGGTGGCCATCTGTTTTCCGCACAATGCGGCTTCCGCAAGTTCCACTCCACGTCGGATGCTCTGCTCCGACTGGAAAATGCCGTCTGCGAGGCTTTCCTTCGTAGACAGCACTACGCCACGGTGTTTTTCGATCTGGAGAAGGCCTATGATACCGCATGGCGATACGGTATCATGAAGACTCTTCACACGATGGGGGCGAGGGGACGCCTCCCAATGTTTATATCTGAATTTTTGCGAGATCGTCGATTTCGCGTACGGGTGCGGGGAACCCTCTCCGCCCCAAAGGAGCAGGAAGAGGGTGTCCCGCAGGGAAGTGTCCTCAGTGTCACACTCTTTGCCCTGAGCATCAACGGCATCACCTCGGTGCTGCCGGAAGATGTTCTCGCTACGCTCTACGTGGACGACCTTTCGATCTCTTTTGGCGCAGCCCAGATGCCAACTCTGGAGCGTCGACTCCAGCAGGCATTGAACCGCGTCTCTCGCTATGCCGAAGCGCACAGGTTTCGGTTTTCTTTGGCCAAGACTAAGGTGGTGCACTTCTGCCGCCATCCACGGCTTCACCCCGACCCAGATTTGTTTCTTAATGGGGTGCGCCTGGATGTGGTTGAGTCGCACCGTTTTCTTGGTCTTGTATTCGACCGACGCCTCACCTGGGAGGCTCATATTCGCAGCCTTAGGGTCTCTTGTACCCGCGCCATGGACATTCTCCGTTCCGTGACATTCAGCGCTTGGAGCTACTGCCCTACTTTTTTATCGATCCTTTGTTCGTTCGAAGCTCGACTACGGATGCGAGTTTTATGCATCCGCAGCCGAGCGTTTATTGCGGAAGGTGGATTCGATCCATCATACCGGCCTTCGCCTTGCGACCGGTGGCTTCCGCACTTCCCCCATTGAGAGCCTGTTGGTCGATGCTGGGGAGATGCCACTCGCTCTGCGCCGCGTGCAGTGCATCACACGCCTGTACACGCGAGCCCGGCGCCTCCCTCAGTCGCCAACAGCTCTCACTGCATCCGCAGCTGATCTCGATGGTGCCTATGCCGCCGAGAGACGCCAGTCATACCCTAAGCCCTTTGGGTTTAGGGCCAGGAAACTCCTTCGAGAGGTAGATATAGCTCGGGCCGGTGGTGCCCCTGGTTCTGCCCAGGACGCCACCCTGGAGGATACCACATTTGGCTATTTGTCGCCACGCCTCTGCTCCCAAAGCTTGTACTGCGCCGGGAGTATTGCGTTCGACCTTTTTGGAGCACACATCGTGTCACGCTTGAACCGTGCCAGTGTATACGGATGGCTCCAAGTCCGAAGAGGGGGTCGGCTTCCACGCCGTATCCCCTCTGTTTGAAGTCAGCGACGCTCTACCAGGCGCTGCGTCTGTCTTCACGGCCGAGCTGTGGCAATAGACCACTCGGTACTGGAGATTACGCGACGTGCCCAGTTCGGAGACCGGATTGTGATCCATAGCGACTCACAAAGCGCGCTGAGTGCTCTCGGGGCATTGGAATCTCCGCATCCCCTGGTTCGCGATATCCGTGACGCCACGGTTTTGGCGAGCCGGGCAGATGTCGAGATTATCTTCTGCTGGGTTCCTGGACATGTAGGAATTGCGGGGAATGAGGGCGCCAAAGAGTTCGGGAGGACTCTGCGACCGGACCAGCGTTTCGCTCTTCCTCACACCGACTACATGGCAGGAATACGGGCAGCTTGGCAAAGAAGATGGGAGACGGTCGAAGGGAACTTAAAGTTGCGTGCCATTGCGCCGCGACTGTTCGCATAGACCTATCCCCCAATGCTGCGACGGCTTCAGGTCGCTTTCTGTCATCTCCGAATCGGACATACTCGTGTGACGCATCGCTATCTAATGGAGCGCTCGCCAGCGCCCTATTGCGACGACTGCGTCATCCCCCAGACTGTTTGCCACATTCTTGTTGAATGTCCTAGTCTGGGTGATCTTCGCGCATGACACCTGTCCCGGTATCGGGATGGGCGGGGTCGCTACCACCTGTCTCTTGTACTCGGGATGAGTGCATGCACATTGACTGTTGGACTTATTGACTTTTGGGGGGAGGCCGGCCTTCTCCCTATTATTTAAGCAGGGTTTGTTTTGTTTTTTGCATTTGTTTTTTTTCCTTTAGGTTGCACGCTCCTGTCCCCCATTTGGGGTGTTTGGTTTTTTTTTCATTTAATTTTATTTTAAAGTAGCCTAGAACTAGGCCAGTTTTAATACGGCGACTAATGCCCATGTAAGCATTCGCCAGATGAGCTCTAAAAAAAAAAAATAAATAAATTAGTGGAAAAATAGGGTTGTTTTTTTTTGCATACAATATACACTACATTTATGTATAGCAAAGAAATATTTAGAAATCATATCCTATTTATAATATTTTAGGTCATTCCCTAAGTAATGCATCATTTTTTTATGAAGTCACACATTATATTGATGGAAGAGTACTCTTCCTCTATTGATTAATGCCAGCCTTTTTCTTCAAGTGCCCGATGTAAGCCCCAACTAAGCACAGTAAACATTTTTCATAATCTGATTTTGATTAAGAAGTTCAAAAGAAAGCACAATCACCCATGCAGGACAGATGACTATGAGGAACAGTCAGTATGGGAGAAGATACAAAGTGTCAAGTTGTTGAGGGTTAGATAGGGTCAGTGAGAAAAGAATAGGAAGGAATTGCAACATTTAAGGTCATATGTAAGAAGGACTTAAAAGTGGTTCTGTTCAAATGGGCAGCCAGTGCAGTTTGCAAAGAGAAATATCTCCTCTGTAGAACAGATGGAAAAGTTTTGAACCAGTTGAAGATTGAAGCTTGTAATTCTTCTAATTGAGTGAGAAGAGAATCAGATTAGTTAAGGTAGGAGGTAATGAAAGAATGAATGGCAATCTCAAAACTATTGTGGTTAAAGTGGGAATGGATTAAGATTATGGAGAAAGCAGAGAGAGGATTTGCAGACATTAGGAACAAGTTTTTAGAGATAATTATCAAAGGTGACTAAACAGATTTTTAACTATTGCGTAAGGGGGCATGTGGCAGTGGGCCACATCCTCAAAAGTGCCCTGCAGTAATACCTTTTGTATGGTTGTTTTAGAAAGTTATCTGAGAGCTATTCAGTGACGATATAAGCAGCTTGAGTAGTTTTTCTACTATTGCAGTTAAACTTAATCTTATTTTGACTACCTACCCTGTTATGTGGTCTTGCCACTCACTGTTCATAACAGCCTAATATCCTTCAGGAGCAATTCAAAAAGGTCAGGCTGAGCCAGTTCCCTCATGTGACCAAGAAGTGAGTTTGGCATCTTTCCCACATGACTTGGGTAGATTGAAACTCACATAACTTCACCTTGACCACCCAGATTCCCATCAGTACCAAAGAAAAAAAAGGTTTAATAAAATCAAACATCCTCATATCAAAAGACCCATGAGTAAATCATTTGAACAGGGCAATATCAATAAAACTAAATGGGAGGTGCATCATGAGAGAAAAGAGAAAATACATTTGTCGTTCAGGACCTTTTGGTTTGCGTGGCGCTTAAAGGGCTAATGGAGGCTGCCCTAAGTTCAAGCACTTCTGCATGCCCACAAACCAAAATAGATGCCAGTTTTGTTGGAAACGGCAGCATTTGTAGTCTCCTCCCCCCCCATTCAGAAATAATAGTAGTTCAAAACTATTGTTTAACCATAGTTTCTAATTGAATATGACTGTATCCAGTCAGACACCAACCACCTTAGGTGTTTTATTTGAAGGGTTGTTCCCAGTTCACCATCTCAGATTTCGATGAAAATTTGATATTATTAACATTACAAGGAGATATGAAAATTCCCATGCAGTCTAAAGTTATGGCCCTTTCACATTTGGGTATCACACTTTTTTTTGCACATGCAAAATAATTACCTATTTTTAGGGGTTTGGGGAGGGCACATCTTCATTTCCAAGAAAGATAGGAGAAACAAGGTGTCATAAGCAAGAGTATTGCCAGATATTGAAGCAGCACTTAGAAGTATTTAGTATGATACTCTCAGGAAGTTCTCTATGTAGCAAAACAAAGGGAAGACCTGTCAGAACCTAATTCATGAAACCAAAGATCTAAACACTATTTAAAGTCCATATGACATTTACACCATTTCAAATGACCTGTATGGGAGTGAGGGTGGTGATAGGCATCGTTTTGACATTATATGGATTAACAGGGATCTGATTAAAAGTGCAAACAAGATTGAGGTGAGAAAAGACCAACCAAAAAAGAGAAGTAAAATTTGTCCGGCATCATTCACAAATTTAATGCCCTGTAGTGACCAGTTTTAGACTTTAGCACTGTATGGAGTGGAGTGGCCCAAAGATACATTAATGGTCAAAGTTATACAAGCTTCAAGCATAAACATGTTTATTGCTGGGGAAAGATGTCTAAGCTGAGCCAACACAATGCTTTCTGTTGTCTCTATCCAGTGAGTGAACCACACTGTTTGATTGCCCCATCCTTTGAATGAGGCAATGTGAATGTATGAAAATCCTTCAGAAAGCATTGAAATTGATTTATGGATAGAGAAAGATACAGAACCTTTGGATGGAAAAATAAGAAGTTCAGTTAATGAGCATTTGAATACAAGAGTCAGCCAGAGAATCATGGACAGAAAGAAAGTCGATGCTAAAAATAAGACAGTGTTACTTTGGCACTAATGAATGTCTATCAAAAACAACAGAAGCTGAGTTGCAAGAGAGACATGCCAAATTTCTGAAGAATTAGCTATGCAAAGAACTAAAACTCTAAGGGAGGGCAATCTACAGTGTGTATGGGCTAAATTTGACATTTTGCATAAAAGAAAAAGATGGAATATCTCAGCCCAAAATTGTTTGTTTACGGCGACTAATGCCTAAGTCGGCAGTCGCCAGATAGCCCCTTAATTAAAAAAAAAAAAAAACTCAGCCCAAAATAACTAGATTATGGCTGGATGATCAGTTTATTTGAAGTAGTTGCCCTCGCCTCTCACCATGGCTGCAAGATGGCTCTGGAACCTGGCACATGCGTTCCTCACTGTGTCCCAGGGAAAAAATTTTAACATCTTGATTTTGGCCACCAGCTTAGCATTGGCTTTGCAAGCAAAATGGTTGGTGTCTTTCTCAACCACATTCTACATATAATAATCTATGGGATACAATAGAGGGAATTAGAAGGCTACTAAGTGGGGTTAGTGAAGTCATAGAAATTCTCTGACAAGCACTTCTGACTTGTCAGAGGTAAAGCCCTCCAGCAGCAACCCTCTCCAGCCAGGGTTTTACTAGTCTCCACTGACTCAACATAGCTTTCTGAATTGAGCCTAAGACCCTGTTTAATGATATAGGGTGAAATGATGTCAACCTCACTGGAGAGACTCCCCCAAACCATCAAAGTTTGCTGGAACTTGGTCTTCATGATATGTGGGATATCTCATGGATTGTAGGCAAGCCACCTCTTGTTCTGCATATTGCACAACTGGTCCTGGTAATTCTTTTCATCTGGAAAGAACTAGATCATTCCTGAATCATCAAATGCTTCAGCTTGTGCAGGAGTTTCTTTGCCTTAGCTATCAGAATTTGTCCTTGTGACTCTTGTACGAGTAGTAGTGAAGGTCCTCATTCAGGACAAACTTCATGGTGGTGATTCCAATACCTACCTCTCACCAAAGTCTGGATTCCCATGCTCAGGGATTCCATCACCTTGTCCTGCAGTTATTAGATGAATTTTGGCATGCGGATGCAGTTAAAATGCCTGCTGCATCCCTTTCTGCTGGCCATGACTTTGTAGTCTCCATTGCAGCTGTCCTTGTCATGTCTTACAACCTTTACTGTGTTCACAGCATTCAGCAGCAATCATGATGTTCGCATTGTGATACTTGTCTCAGGTAGCTCTTTTTTTTCTAATATTCATATGCCTTCCAGTCCTCCATGTCAGCTTTTTCTCAACCTGTTCCTGAAAAAGGAGATATTAAAAATTATCAAATTTAGCCTAGTATGTCACCATTTGAGCCTGGAATAACTGTAATCAGCCCTAGTGTACTCCTGAAAGGAGAAATGAGAAATTGGGTTGAAAATTAAGAATACCAGACCCATCTGAAGAGATGTTTGACCCTTTCTAGTTTAATTATAAAGTGATGGAGACAAAATCAAATTTCCCATTGATTCCTGCTGGAGCAAGTGAAGCTTGAATAATGAAGAAGGATGGCCAACAAGGAAATCATAGCCTGGCTTTTACACTTAACAGCTTTAATACTGTAGTCGTTATGGTACCAGCATAATTCCAGCAATTGATAGGATTAGGGTGACTACTGACAAGAAAATAGTATTAAATTTGAGAATGCTATCTCACTTCTTGTGCTGGATTGCCCTAATTGGTCATGCTAGTACTCCTGCCTGCCTCCTTCTTGCAATTTGATGTAACAGAGCTTAATAATGATCATCATAAATGAAGCCAAAATCTGTCAGAAGATAGACTCTGTGTGTGATTTGACCTAGACCAGTTTGTGAAAAGCTTGATTGATTCCTAGACCTGCAAAATATTAAGGGTATTAGCAACAGAATCGTTCCCATAATTCACATATTTTGCAACAATTTGTCTGCTATTTTGGCTATCTTTACCTAGTTATGTGGCCTTTTACTGTTGATAATTCCTTAATATGGCTGAATATCTCGTTCAGTAGAGGTTTAAAAAACTAAGACCATGCGCATTCATCCTGAACCAACTTCTTCATCTGGCTAAGGAAGGAAGTGGGGCATCTGTCCTCCATGACCTGGATAGATAAGTCATGTGACTTCACATCTGACCTTTGAAATTCTTTAATGAAACCTACACTAAGTTCAAACATTCGTGCATGCCATAATTCACCATTGCACCCCTAAAAGACAAAAATAAAACAACTCAGAGAGGGGGGAGTGCTCTGTGCAGCAAGTATCTTATGCTTCTCAATGCTGCGAGCTCAAGCCATTCAATTGGGGCTGATGTATCAAGAGGAGGCAGGTGCACTGAGGTTGAAACCGAATAATGCTGCGTATCCCCAGAGTGGGTGATGGTGGCAGAGACATCTTGGACACAAGCTATGTGTATGGTAATGGTGCACAAATGACTCAAGTGTTGAAATAGATGCCAGAGTTTGGTTGGGAATGGCGATGATTATAGTTGAAGCCGATTCAAATGTATTGTTAACTATCGTTTCCATTTTTACCTGTTTAAAAAATTAATGGAAAATAAAAAAAATTTAACTATTCTTCTTTAGAAAATTTATAGGAAGTGAATTAAATAGCAAAAAATGAAGATGAAATAATAATTGGAAAGCTATACCTAGATAAGAAACATGCAGAATACTGAAAATTTAAGTGTATCAAAAGAAGCTAATTCCCTCACAATAAGTGCGAGCACCAAAGAAGACTTTTTAAAGGTAAATAATTAGGAAATTAAACAAAGATCTTTTATTATAATGCGTTAAACATGTGCAGCATAATTTCTAGTTTGTCTTAATTGAGACAAAGAAGACTTTCTAAAGGTAAATGAATAGGAAATTGAACAAATATCTTTTATTATAATGCGTTAGGCATGTGAGCATAATTTCTAGTTTGTTTTAATTGAGACAAAAGGCAAATGTTGATAAATCAAAGTAATAAGAATTCACACAAATAGAAAAATCGTAATTGAATAATTATTTATTATATCTAAATGAGACTACCTGACAAGATTCCAATATAAAAATAGAGGATACCAAATTATATTAAAACAAATACATAAACCTCAAAATTGTTAATGGTAAATTTATATACATCCTTAGCCAAAAGTATAAAGCACCCCTCATAGATTTTAAAAATTTAATCAAACTTTTAAGAATTTATCATATTTTTCATAAATATGTATGATAATGTATTTAAATGCCCAAAGAAATGGAAATTGGTAACCTTTTGGGGGGTTGAGGATGGTAGCTCTGGCGTTGAGCGTTGTGGTCATATAAGCATTGAGCGCTTGATTATACAGGTCAAATCCAACTTCTTTATTTATTTTCATACAACGGTTAATTAGTTTGCCCTATCTTTCTGTTTTCTGCATCTCCCATTTTCTTTCTTAAGCTTTCATTGGTTCACATAATATTCTCCTTAGCATTTTTCCGGGTTGTGTTACCAATTTCCATTTCTTTGGGCCTTTAAATACATCTATATATCACGTTTCATGTGATTTTCAATTATGTATGATAATGTATATTTTGCTAATATTTCAATATTTTATTTATAATTGATAAAATGGTATTTTCTAAGATCAGAATTTAACCAATATTTATTATTTTACCTTAAATTTATAACTATTGCCTTCAATATCGTTCTAAATAAGTAATATGACTAAACTAAAGATCTTAGTGAAGCACAGAGAGCACAAATCTAATTTCTACATAGCCAAATGTTATCACAATTAGAAATTGCTAAAAAAAAAAGAAAGAAAATGTTTAGGATGTGCTGTTCAAATCATTATAAAACAATATTAAGAGACTAAGAACTTTGTATCAAGGAAAAGAAGATGTAGAAAATGTCTTACAACACCCAGAGAAGACATCTATCATTCAGGCTTCACTACAGAATTGCAAAAACACATCTGAACTTGTTGGGGAGTTCAATAAAGCTTCAAGTTCAAAAATATCACCCAGAAAAGTTAAGAGATTTAATAATCAAGGGCAGAAAAGAAGCCATCGATATTAGCAGAAATAAAACATATTCAGTGGGACAAAGATCACAAAAGTTGGACATATGAACAATGGTCTAAAGTTATCTGGTCAGATGAAAGTAATTATCAGTTATGTAAGAAGGAATATTGTATTGTTATTTACATGTAATTTTTGTAATTCCATTTAAATATATCTTGGAAGAAAATTATTTGAAATTTTAACTCTTTTGTAATAGTTTGGCAGATTTTCAGTACTTATGGAGCTACCTTTGTGAGAAGTTAGAGTTGCATTTCACCTGGCTTGTGTGGGCTACTAACCACAAAGCATGGAGGGTAGTTCTTTTATGCTATGGGCTGCATGTCATCATCATGCCTAGGGGAAAATGAACTTAAACCAATATGCTGTAAGTTGTAGAGCCATCTATCCAGAAATTGCAACACCAAGAAATACAGTTATATTTCAGCAGTACAATACCCCATGCCATATATCCAAGCACACTAAGAATTGATTTTGAGAAATGTTGATCACCCCTATGGACTACTAGCTGCCACAGAGACAGACTTAAATCTAATAGAAATAAAAGAGAACTCAGGGGGGAAAATTACAAACTGAGTGGGGAAAGATAGCGGCAAAAATTTGGGGAAATCCATGCCATGAATAATTATGGCTGTAATTAAAGCATAAGAGGTCCTACTAATATCTAATTACATTATATGAATGATTCTATAGTAGACCCATTCAAAATGTCACATGTTGCGAACACTTTTGAGCCACATTTTTGTTCCACTAAAAAAGTAAAAGATTTGTGCCAAATTTTATTGTAATCGGACATTGCTTAGGGGTCTCCCATGAAGCAACATTTTTGTAAAACAAACAAAAAAGGAAACAAGTTTTGTTTGATGTTCCTGGATTTTTATTCTGTGTTGTCTGATGAGGCATGCTTTCATCTGTTCTTGTTCTAATCTGTAAGGAAGGTGAGCAGTGCTTGGGTGTAGGAAAGTTTGTTTTTTTGGCAGCTTTAGAGCAATAACTCTGAGGTCCTCAGAGTCAGAAGGATAAATAGTTTCACCTGGGGCCAATAAGTGGTTGTAGTTTTGAACTGCTCTTAAAGGCATTGACCTTTTCTTGCTACTGTCCATTGCTATCATTGGGAGGTGTGTCCAATCATTTCTTTATTTCTATCGAAGTTACATCACCAAAATATGGCTTTCTTACTTGGGGCATAGAAGGCCCTGATGCACTACCAGTTGTGTCCATTGCAAGTAAGAAACCAATTGGGTTTTTTGGACACATATTCAAAAGAAGGTATTTTGTGTAGAAAATGCCCAAGTCAATCTTGAGAACAGGTTTGGTCATAATTATCATGGAGAAAAATGAATAATGAAAGCTGTATTCAGCATATTTTCAAAAAAGGATATATAAAATTGATCAAAATATGAGGAAAATGAAGTTTAAATGCAAAAAATTCCATCGGTAATCATTTAGATTCTTTATAGAAGAATATATGTCTAATTAATAAAAGGAAACTTTATTTTTATAGTAGACAAAGGAAAATTTAGTGAAAATTGATATCATAGGAGTAAAATAATTTTGAAAAGTTTTTTTTCTCTCATGAAGAAAGTATTAGGCATCTTGGTAAGGTTAAAATGACCTATCATCCTTACTCTTTTGGGAGAGAGACATAAGTTATGAAACTGCTAATAAATAATCTCTGAAATATTTTTATGTTTCTCCTACTAAATAATATATAAAATGTTTTCTTTTTTAATCAATTTTAGGATTCCTAAAATTGAAAAATATTATAATTGTAGCATTGACTAAATAGTTGCTTTGAAAGTATGTATTTAATTTCATATAATATAAAAATAAAGGATGAAAAAGCCACTAGACTCTATCAAAGTCATGCTAGTAGATGCAGTTTGTGGGGTTTTGTTGACTCCGATGACCTCTGAGAGGCACTTGTGGCTTTTCTCATCCCTTGAATTATGTTATATTATCCCCAAACCCATAAAGCCACCACCATGGTATATAATCTTTATCCATTAGATTGCGTTATTAGCCATCAACCAGTAAGCTTGTCATGTATGTTAATTCTCCCCGTCCTTTATAGGCACTGAAAACCCCAGGAAGAAGCTGGACAAAAAAAAAGTACCAGAACAAAATGACTTGCACACAAGTGATGAAGAAGTTGGAGATAGCACTTTGTGCTATGCGTGTAGCAAGAAGCTTTTGGGGGAAGATAAAGGAAAGAAATGTTCAAAGAAAGCTTGTAAAAATGTTTCCTGTGAAGAGTGTCTTCCCATTGTATTTAACAAGGAGGGTGATTATGTTTGTATTGACTGTGGTAGATGTTAAAGAGAGCATTCCGATTCGTAGGTTCAATATTTTAACTATTTGATTTCTATAATTTTATTTGATTGATAAGTTAGCATAGATTATTTATTGGCTTTGACGTATGTTCTTATATCCTATTTATCCCCCTCAATCTTGCCCATGCCTAGAGGATAGCTAGTTTCTAGCTACCGATTGGGTTGTGTAAAAGTTGTCCCTTTTTATCTATTACTAGTAATACTCGTACCTTAGATAAGAATGCTTACCTGAATTTTGCTTGTGAAGGAGGTGCACGAAACACTTCAGGATGTAAGTGTGGCAGCTGATGTGTAGAGCATTATCCACTGGATGGCTGGATTGAATGATTTAAGTAAATGTAAAAGTTCTCCCAATTAATGTTTCGACACTTTTTTCTTAATTGCTAAGTACTGAAATTGTATGAGTATTAACATAAAAGGAACAAGTTTTTGACCATGTAATTAGTTGTCACATAGATGATTACACAGATGAGAAACAATGAGTGAAATATTTGTTCACTGTGTGAATATTCAGGAAACTCTTTGGTATAGATTAGTCCCTGTGGAAGTTGTTCAAGATTTTATGATTAAATGTTCCCAACTACGAAGCTTTTTTTTATCCTTTCCATCCTGTGATGCAAGAGTAACATTACAACCACCTTGGTCTCAGAAGCGCATTCTGTGTAAGTTAGGCCAGGAGACGCAAAGGGATTTATTTCTATACATCGTCCACAGATTTTCATTTCTTCCATTGTCAACATTTTCTTAGCACCCCATTCTCACCCGCGAAGATTTATGGGGTTCGCTGTGTGCGGGCTCTTGCTTTTTCGTAGAAATGGGTATAGGTCCTCACTTTTGAGCTGACTGCCAACTAAACTTTTATCCGCCCTACTCCCTTTATTTATTATAATTATTCATTGCTATCTCACCGAGGTCTTATGTACCCCCTTATGTTGACTACGTGGAAACCCTGTAATTCCTAGTGTCCTCGTCCGGAAGTTGATATTCCCTACTGAGTACCCAACCTGAACTTGGAAGTGGTAGATTCGCCCAGTTTCCTTGGTCTTGTTTTCGACCGATGTCTTACCTGGGAGGCGCATATTCGCAGCCTTAGGCGCTCTTGTACCCGCGCCATGGACATTCTTCATTCTGTGACTTTCAGCTCCTGGAGTCTTGATAGGGCTACTGCCCTACTTTTCTATCGATCCTTTGTTCGAAGCTCGACTACGGATGCGAGTTTTATGCATCCGCAGCCGAATGTTTATTGCGGAAGGTGGACTCGATCCACCACCCCGCCTGGCGACTGATGCCTTCCGCACTTGCCTCATTGAGAGCCTACTTGTCGGTGCTGGGGAGATGCCACTCACTCTGCACAGTGCATTATTCGCCTGTACGCGCGAACCGGGCGCCTCCCTCAGTCGCCAACAGCTCTCACTGCATCCGCAGCTGATTTCGACGGTGCCTATGCCGCCGAGAGACGCCAGTCATACCCTAAGCTCTTTGGGTTTAGGGCTAGGAAACTCCGAGAGTTAGGTATAGGTCTCGGGCCGGTGGCGCCCCTGGTTCTGCCCAGTACGCCACCCTGGAGGGAGTTTGCGTACGACCTTTTTGGAGCACATCGTGTCACGCTGGAACTGTGCCAGTGTATACGGATGGCTCCAAGTCCCAAGAGGGGTCAGCTTCCACCCCGTGTTCCCTTTGAAGTCAGCGAGGCGCTGCGTCTGTATTCACGGCCGAGCTGGTTGCAATAGGCCACTCGGTACGGGAGATTTCGCGACGTGCCCGGTTCGGAGACCGGATTGTGATTTATAGCGACTCACAAAGCACCCTGAGTGCTCTCGGGGCATTGTAATCTCCGCATTCCCTGGTTCGCGATATCCGTGACACCACGGTTTTGGCAAGCCGGGCGGATGTCGAGATTATCCTGCTGGGTTCCTAGACATATAGGGAATGAGGATGCCAAAGAGTCCGCGAGTCTTTGGCGACCGGACCACCGTTTCACTCTTCCTCACACCGACTACATGGCAGGAATGCAGGCTGCTTGGCAAAGAAGATGGGAGACTGTCGAGGGTAACTTAAAGTTGTGTGCCATTGCCTCGCAACTGTTTCCATGGACCTACCCCCTTATGCTGCGAAGGCTTCAGGTTGCTTTCTGTCGTCTCCAAACTGGACACCCTCGCGCGATGCATTCCGCCATTTGATGGAGCGCTCGCCTGCGCCCTACTGTGAAGACTGCGTTGTCCCCCAGACTGTTCCGCACATTCTTGTTGAATGTCCCATTCTCGGTGATCTTTGCTCACGCGGGGTCGCTGCCGCTTATCTTTTGTGCTCGGGTCGGGTTTGTTCACATTGCCTTTTTGGAGGAGGCCGGCCTTATCCCGTTTATTTAACTAGGTGGGATTTTTTTTTTGTTGTTTTCTCTGTAGGTCGCACGTCCTTGCGCCGGGGGAGGCGGACCCACCTCCCACGCTGGAGCCTGCTTGTTGCCTTTTTTTTCCCTTTTTTTTAGTTACTCTAAAGTAGCCTAGTACTAAGCTGTCGTGGTGAGTACGGCGACTTGTTCCCAAGTAGGCAGTCACCAGCTGAGCCCATTAAGAGCCTACTGAGCGTGCTGAGGGGACGCCACTCGCTCCTTGCTTTGCGCCGGACACTGCATTATGCGCCTGTGCGCGTGATCCCGGCGCCTCCCTCAGTCGCATAAAAAAAGGGTTATCATAAATATGAGTACGAGGGACCATATTCGAATAAAGAAGTAAATAAAATCATAACGAGCGGTGAAATGCCCATACCAGAAACATTTACTTTATAATAACAAAAGAAGAAGAGATGCGGGAGAACAAAATCACCCTGCGAAAGAGAGTGTTAAAACGAATAGGAAGGCACGTAATTAGAAGAAAATTAAAAATAATTAGCCATAACGTGGCAGGGTGGGACGCAAAAAGACACTCCTTGTGCAATGCCTACTTAAATGAAGTTCCTGATATAATACTATTAAACGAGATTAATATAGATCCAGAAACAAATCCCTTAAAAATATGGAACTAATATAATATCGAAAACGACACGAGACATCAACTACGATGGCCATAAAAAAGAACATAAAATTCGCCAGAGTTAAAGACCTAGAGGAAGCCTACCTAGAGGTCAAAGTGGAAACGACTATGGGCCCAGTTACGATAATGACAGGGTATCAACCACCTCGAAGAATTTTTTTTCTGCTTCACAACTTTGTAAACGTCTTTGGCCAAAAAGACCAAGTTGTATTCATGGGAGACTTAAATGCTTGCTCCAGAGCGTCTGGATACACTCGAAATTTCAACAACATAGGAAAAGACCTCGACACATTAATAGGAAGAAGTGTCTTGGAAAGAGTTGGACCGGATTTCCCAACATTTATCGGGCAAAGATATGCGATCAAGCCAGATATAGTACTAGTATCACCAGCATTTGGATTCAATTATTTGATAGAGAAAGAACCTCCATCTACCAGTGACCATGAGACGGTTATAATGACTGTCATCGGACCTGATCCAGATAAAATGTCCAATAAGGAAGAGCTATAAGGATGCAGGCTGTCCAAGAAACGCAGAAGAACTCGTTAACTACCAGCAACCCACCTTAAGCGAGGCAACGTTAGAAGTTATAGACGAAGCCACTGAAAACCGTAATATAGTGACAAAGGCCTAATGAAACAACCAACTATCTAAGGTGAGGGCGGACAGGTGGTTTGAACTCAGAGTCAGTTACAAGCAGAGAGTCTCACTAAAAGGTTGTGCCTGATCTGCTCCGGTCTAAGTTTATAATACTCAAGATAATATTTGTATCTTTGTACCGTAAGACATACTTAATCTGATCTACACTACCTTTAACTATTCCTACTTAACTTATGGTATTATTTTCCTTATTTCCATTCCGTTTACCTTTTATATGGTTATTACCAGTGTTAATTATACTAAGATAAAAAGGTTAGTACAAATATTATATGGTTTGGGGTTTATATAGTGTTGTGCACTATTATAAGTATGTTGCATTATTCTGGGTATGTACGGAACCCCTCTATCTAACTATCTATAGCGTAATATCGGTAGGTGTGACTGTCCCTATGAAAGACTAAACCTATTAATAATATAATCTACAGTCACTCTCTACACATATTATAAAACCTATAGGTGGGCGCGATAACGAAAAAAATATATCACGATAACCGATAAATCGATAACGATTGCCTTATCAGCAATAATCGATAATTGGCGATAAATTTATCGCCCGATAAGGTGATAAACGACAAATCCAAAATTATAATACAATATTGATTATTGACTATAGATAGCGTTATTTTATAATACAATAGTAAGAATATTTGAATACTGTTTCTTAGTTTCTTACCTGGTGAGGCTCTCCTTCATCTCCTCATAGGTCTTGAGGATCCTCCTCCCAGCTTAGACCTACCTATTTCTGCCTCCAATGCACGGGCAGCTCACCCCTGTTCTAAACTGGAACAACAAACTGAAATTATCGATTATCGCTAGTTTGGAACAAAAAGTATCGGCGATACCGATGAATCGATAACGCGGGGGAAAATATCAGATAACCGATGACCCGATAGCGTTATCGTGATAACACCCACCTATGATAAAAACCCATTAAGAACACTTGTCAATGTGAACAAAAACTACGTGCCGAGAACAGCATATAGGACAATTCCCCATCCTAAACGCACCACCCAAACTGGTGAACTAGAAAGGGAATATAAGGCACTTAGACAAAAGATCGAAAAGTATGCCCCACAAGGGGTGACTGAGAGAAGCTACGAATAATAAAGGATGAAATAATATCGATAGCAACCAGAGAGAGAGGAGCTAGATGGGATCGCTTCGTGGAGTCGATTAATTCAGAATTAAACCCAACTAAGTTCTGGCAGAAAATAAATTTTGCAAGAGGGAAATTAAAACCGAAAATTGATATAATTCTCAAACTTAATGGAAAAAAAAATTAACATGTTTAGGGAACACTGGAACAATGTCTTCGACGTTACGCCTAAGGAGAATGAAGGCTTTGATAGGGATCATGAAGATTGGATAGTAAAGGAACTAGAGGAAAAAAGGCACTAAATAACACCAAATCATGTGTCTCTTGAAGAGCATGGTTTCGAGACAATAACGCTAGAAGAACTAAAAGCAACAATTAAAGCTACAAAACAGAGAGCGCCTGGCAAAACAAGCATAACAAGAGAAAACCTGATAAAGGCACCAGATGTTTCTAAGGAAATTAGTAGACCTTTTTAACCCAACAATAAGTGCGGGGTATTTTCCTGATACCATAAAAAGAAATCGAATTATTTTTTTGCCTAAACCTGGCAAATCACCATCTTAACCAGGTAACTATAGACCTATAACACTCTTAGAACTGGTAGCGAAAATCCTGGAAAAATTAATAAACAGAAGACTGGTTGAACATCTAGAGGAGAACGATCTAATTCAGCATTGCCAGTACGGTTTCAGGAAGAGGAGAGGCACAGATACAGCCATTGCACTGCTTGTGGAAACTTTGGCTAAAGCAAAGTACAGTAAAAACTACTCAGATCATATATTAAGAGATGTAAAGAAAGCTTTTGACAAAGTGTGGAGAATCGGGCTGAAATTCAAAATAAAGAGGCTAGGCCTATTATAGCAATGCCTCTGGGCATTCCTATAATAAAAACCTCCTGAGAAACTTAAATATATATATCATCATTTATTATGTATAAAATTCATTCAATTATTTTACTTTAACTTTGTTAATTTAATCATTCAATTATTTTACTTTAACTTTGTCAATTTAATCTTTTAATTAATTTACTTCAACTTTTGTAAATTAAATCATTTTATGTTAAACTTAATAATTAATTAATTCATTTATTTTACTTGTCAATTCAATTAACGTATACTGTTCCAAACAACATCTCTTAAATTTCACACACAAACAAACAAAAACACGTTCCCAGCTCGATCAAAATAGCACGCTCTTCTGCCCACTCGACTCGCAGATTTCTTCGTATAAAGGTCGGTAATCATTCCTTCTACAATTAGTCATTTACCTCCAAACAAATCATACTTAGTTAATTCCATTTTCTCTCACAATTCTTTGCAAACGACCGTACGAGAGTAGATCCTAATTATATTTACTTCCCATTGCACCCCGAATTCAGTCCATCATAGATACTCTATATTATTATTCAATCTATTATTCACCCTATTATTTACTATATTATTCACCATATTATTCCACCATATTAATTTGACATACTTCAATTCTCTTCTTATCTTTTTACTGTAAATCATGTTAAAATATCTTACATTGTATACCTAACCTACTTATCTCATTGTACATTCGTTGATTTTATGAATATATTTATATTTGTGTAATTGTCTTTCTTAAAGTCTAAGTCATTATTCCAAAATTTATTTCATTGTTGCCTTAGGCCTCAAACTAACGGCAGACAACTTTGATCAAACAAATTTATGGTTATTGTTTTCGAAACGCTATTTAGGCTGATTTATTAACATATAATAAAACACATAGATAACCATACATTATAAAATTGGTGCCCAGACCCGGGATTACTGTACGATAAAAGGGGAAGTAGGAGGAGAATGAGGTGATTGCGGTTCTAGACGAACATTTTCGGTATAAGCAGGTTTTAGGCGGTCGATAGAGACAGTATTTTGCCGGGTGCCAAGCTTTAGGACGAAGAATTTCGGCTTCCTGGAGATAACGAGAAAGGGTCCGTCATAGACTGGTTGTAACGAAGTGCGAGATAAATCGCGACGGACGAAAACATGAGAGTATGTTGTCATCTCTTTCAGCACGAAGGTTTTATAATTAGCAGGCACTTTAAGGGCAGTTGGCTTAATTTCAGTCTTCACCCGTACAAGGTTATGTGCGTATGAAGAAGGATCTAGGTGAGAAGGTAGAGGTCGGTCAGGGAAAGAAAAGAATTGACCAGGTACACGAAGTTGAGTACCATAAACTAATTCCGCTGCAGAGCAAGCCAAATCCTTTTTCAAGGAGGAGTGAATGCCAAGGAGAATCAAAGGTAGCTTGTCCACCCAAGTTATGTTTTGATCGGTGGAGCGTAAGCTTGCTTTGATGGTCCGATGCAGACGTTCAACCATAGAGTTACTCTGGGGGTGATAGTTGTAGTACGAAGGCGAAAGGAGCCAAGGACTGACATGAGTGCATCCCATTGGTGGGATTCAAACTGGCTGCCATGATCAGTCATGATCGTTAAGGGAACACCAAAATGAGCAGCCCATGCTGAGACGAAAGCTCGAGTGACAGTGGAAGCTCTGATGTCCGATATAGGAACCGCATCTGGCCAGCGAGTAAAACGATCGACCATGGTGAGAAGATAATTGCAACGACGGGAGTAAGGAAGAGGACCTACTAGATCGATGTGAACGGCGTCAAAACGTGATGAAGGAAGAGGAAAATGGACCAGAGGAGCTTTTGTGTGGCGGTGGACTTTAACACGCTGGCATGGTAGGCATGAGCGAGTCCATTTTGGCCACGTCGGCATTCATACCTGGCCAAACGAAGCGTTGTGCAACGAGCTTGCGAGTGGCATTTACGCCAGGATGAGAGTGGCCATTAATTTGGTCGAAGATGTGCCGACGGTAAGCGAGAGGAATGAGAGGACGAGGACAGTCAGGAATTGAATAGTCAACCAGGATGCGCCTGGAAGGACTGTCAGGCAAGTCCATCTCGCGAACGACGAGTTGAGAAGAGTGACGCAGTGTTCGCGTGTCTTCATCTTGTTCCTGGACAAGCGCTATTGTTGCATGATCGATGGGTGCAGTGTAGGAGAGTTGCGTGCCCGAAATCGATGAAATGCGAGAGAGCGCGTCCGGTACGACGTTTGAGGAACCAGGAACGTAGCGAATATCGTTCGTCATCTGCAGGATAAAGTCAAGATGACAAGTGTCAACTGCAGTGTGTACTGACGAAGTACTACGAGACGAACATTCACCGACCAAGGGCTTATAGTCAGTGAAAATGGTAAATTCACGCCCTTACAAATGATGGCGGAAGTGGCGGACAGCGAGATATATTCCGAGGAGTTCTCGAGAGAACGTTGAATATCTCTTTTGAGGATTTGTAAGAGCGCGAGAGAAGAAAGCAAGAGGTTGCCATTGGTCACCAACTTTCTGCTGCAAGGTTGCACCTACGTGGGTTGAGGATGCATCTGAGGCGATGCTGATGGGGGCTCCTGGAGAAGGATGAGCCAATTCCACAGCGCGGGCAATAGCCTCTTTGGTGTGAGAGAATGAATCGCACGCCTCAGCGGACCATTCAAGAGGAGAGTTCATTTTGGTCTTGGTGAGCATAGAGTTGAGAGGCTGCATGACCTGGGCACATTCAGTGATGAATCTGTGTTAGAAATTGACAATGCCACAGAAACTCCTGAGTTGTTTGCGTGATGTAGGACGAAAAAAGTTTCTGATCGCGCTAACTTTCTCTTTGAGTGGGCTAATTCCTGCACTCGAGACATGGTGCCCCAAGAATGAGATTTGCGGGACACCAAAGAGGCACATGGAGGTGTTTAGTACGATACCGTACTCTTGAAGACGAGAAAAAACTTGGCGAAGGTGAGAAAGGTGTTCCTCCAGCGAGGAAGATGATATTAGGAGGTCATCGAGGTTGCAAAATACAAACGGAAGACCCCTAAGGACTTGATCCATAAAGGTCTGGAAAGTTTGCCCAGAGTTACGCAATCCATACGGCATCTTGGCCATTTCAAAAGCACCAAACGGAGTGGTGATGTTAGTCTTTGCGACATCATCTGGGTGAATAGGGATCTGGTTGAAAGCACGAATCAGATCCAAGCAAGAAAAAATCGTACAGCCATGGAGAGAAGAGGTAAAATCGGCTAAGTACGGCAAGGAATAACGATCAGGAATTGTTACAGCGTTAAAAGCTCTGTAATCCCCAACGGCTCTGAATTTCACCGGCGTGGATTTGGGCACAATGTGAAGTGGAGAGGCCCACGGAGAAGAGGAAGGCCTACAAATTCCTGAATCAATCATGAATTGGAATTCATCACGCATAGCAGAGAGTTTATGAGGTGCTAGATATGAGAATACAGGATCTCCTGTTGTCTCGATCCGATGCACCACACTTTGTTTAATGGGCCTGTCCTTCGAAGGTGGAAGGGTGAGCTCGGGAGACTCCTGAAGGAGGCGCTGAAACGGTGGCTCGGTGGATGAGAGACGAATAGAGAGGAGGGAGCTCTGAGAAGATGAGTACGAATCTTAAACAGTGAGGACAGTTTTGCGGTCGACAAGCTTGCGTTGTCGAGAATCGACCAAGAGGTCGTGAGCCGAAAGAAAGTCGAGGCCCAATATTGGACAATCTACCTCGGCCATAATGAAAGTCCATCGAAAAACCCGACGGAAACCGAGTGAGACTTGAAGGTTACGCCTTCCATAGGTCCTAATATTGTTCGAATTGGCTGCCTTCAGAACTAAATCTGAAGGGGCCGTATCTGTGTTGGCCTTAGAAATTGCTATGGCACTGCATTCAGAACCAGTGTCCACCAGGAATGAAAATTCAGAAAGTGGGTCAAAAATACGAAATGGACGAGCTACTTGAGGAAATGAGGTGTAGGCAGGGGATGTATACCCTTTTGTCCCATGCCTTTCTAGTTTAAAGTTTGTGATTGAGAGACTGGAGTGAGAGGACTGCAAGAATTTGAAGTTTGATGATTTGGAGAAAGGGGTTGAGGTGGGTGAAGTGAGAAAACTGGAGGGTTGAGATTTGAAGATACTCGGTCCAAATATGTGCAAGGTTGCAGGCATTTTAGAGCTTGTGCACCATATTTGTTGAGGTACCAGCACCATTGAGTTGGATGAGAGGAAAAGGAAACATTATGCTTCGGGAGACTACTTGCCGCAGTATGTGAGTAAGCATAACTGTGGCTACAAGGCTGTGTACAGTGTACAGCGTTATGCCCGTACCTTTAATGATACCAGCATAGGCCCTGATGGTGTGGAAGATGGTGAGAATAGTTGTAACAATGAGGTTGAAAATTTTGCTGGCTCTCACACCTTGCATCGGGATGCCCTCGTTGGTTTCTCTTTCGTGAACCAGAACGGGACCTGCGCTTTCGATCGCCAAACCCGTGCCCGTGCCCGTGCTCGCTTGGTGGTTCCCACTACAGCTTTAACCGCTGGATGTCGGCTTCCATCCTCGGTATTGAAACCTCAATATCCATCGATAGAGAAGATGGAACCCTTGAACACTCGGCCCGTTCGTCAGAAAAGCTTGACGTGCCTCTATCCTGCAAAATTGAAGCATTGTTAAATGGGCAGTGAGTTTGGCTGTTGCCCCAATTCACATAAGGACTTTTATACAATTTATCTGCGGCTGCAGCAAATTGATCAATGCTCGTGGGGTCCGAGCTTAGGATTAATGGCCTAATTCCCTCGAGGACTTCTTTCATGAAAATTTCGGTGAGGAGAGGGTTAAAAAGTTCGATTTGAGCACCTTTTAACCTGATAAGGTCATTCAAATGAGATAAAAAAGAAGTAGGACTCTTATCTCCCATTTCCTAGGTATTCAAGAGCTCTCTCAGGTCATCAAATTGGGACCTACCATATGTATTGAGAAAAGCCTCATTCAGGCGGTCTAAAACACCAGCCTGTTCCTCGTTAATTAACACTTCCCTGAACTGAATAAAGGTACTTATGGGTAACCGCTGGATGATTGCTGATACTTTCTCCTTCTCAGTGATGAGCTGTGGTTTATGGAAGCGGGATGAGACTTCCAACCATGCAATTGGGTTTGCAGGATCATACACGGGAAGAGAGAGGTACGATTGCGGTTGTATATGCGCAGACGGTTGGTCATGATGAGGTTGGGCGCTAACTGATGTCCTTAGTTGGTGTCTGGTCCATCATGGACACTGTTTTATGTATATTTGTGCTAGTTGAATGAAGGTGTTTTCGTGAGAAGTAGCTGTCGCTGTGTGCACGTGTGTGTGAAAATTGGTCACTAGCACAGGAATGTGAAGAAATTAAAAATAATTCAGAAATAAAGGAAATTGTCCACTCGTTGAATATAGGGGATAATATTAAATTAAAATTGACATGAATTATGATAATTGAAAGAATGATGTTAAAGATTACACGGAATATAAAAAAAAATGAACACGTGAATAAAAAAAAATGCTCAAGCGAGGTTTTGGGACGAAATTGACGCGTGGAGTCAAGAATGATTTTATCGTCTAAACTTATTTATTGATTAACGAGAGATTACTAAACTTTGGGCACCAATTTTGTACACTGTCACACGCTCAGGTCGCGTCGTCAGGAGGCCTCGTCTGTACTCGGATTTATAATCTCAAAATAGTAAAAAGGGGAGGGGGGGTAACCTTCTTAGGGGGGAGTGTTATAGCAATGCCTCTGGGCATTGCTATAATAAAAACCTCCCAGGAAACTTAAATATATATATATATATATATATATATATATATATATATATATATATATATATATATATATATATATATATATATATATATATATATATATATATATATATATATATATATAATTTATTATGTATAAAATTCATTCAATTATTTTACTTTAGCTTCGTTAATTTAATCTTTCAATTAATTTACTTCAACTTTTGTAAATTAAATCATTTTATGTTAAACTTAATAATAAATTAATTCATTTATTTTACTTGTCAATTCAATTAACGTATACTGTTCCAAACAACTTCTCTTAAATTTCACACACAAACAAACAAACACACGTTCCCAGCTCGATCAAAATAGCACGCTATTCCACCCACTCGACTCGCAGCTTTCTTTTTATAAAGGTCGGTAATCATTCCTTCTACAATTAGTCATTTACCTCCAAATAAATCTTACTTAGTTAATCCACTTTCTCTCACAATTCTTTGCAAACAAGCATACGAGAGTAGGTCCTAATTATATTTACTTCTAATAGTGCAGCCCCTAATTCACAGTCCATCATAGTCAGATATTATTCCACCATATTATTTCATATTTATTTCACGTACTTCATTTCTTTTCACATCTCGTTACTGTAAATCATATTTTACCATATCTTACATTGTATACCTAATCTAACTTATCTCATTGTACATTCGTTGATTCTATGAATATATATATATTTGGTTAATTGTTTTTCTTAAAACCCAGATCATTATTTCAAAATTCATTTCGCTGTCGTCTTAGACCTAAAAACTATCAGGCGACAACTTCGATCAAACAAATTTATGGTTATGGTTTTCGAAACGCTATTTAGGCTGATTTATTGACAGAAAATAAATCACATGAATAACCATATACTGTAAAGTGGTGCCCAAAGTTTAATAATCTCCCTTTAATCAATAAATAAGTTTAAACGTTAAAATAATTCTTAACTCCACGCGTCAATTTTTCCAAAGCCTCGCTTGAGCATTTTCGATTCACGTGTTCATTTTTTTTATATCGCGTGTTATCTTTAACATCATTTCTTCCAATTATCATAATTCATGTAATTTTAATTTAATACTATACCCTATATTCAACGAGTGGACAATTTCCTTTATTTCTCAATTATTTTTCATTTCTTCACATTCCTGTGCTCGTAAATAATTTCCACACACACAGGTGCACACAGCCACAGCTACTTCACTCAGGTCAACATATTCCTTCAACCAGCACAAGTATATATAAAACAGTGACTATGATGGACCAAACACACCAACTAAGGACATCAGTTAGCGGCCAACCCCATCATTATGACCAACCGTCTGCCTCGAACCCACAGGTTGCGCATAGACAACCACATGCGTACCTCTCTCTTCCCGTCTATGATCCTACAAACTAAATTGCATGGTTGGAAGTTTCGTCCCTCCTCCTTAAACCACAGAACATCACCGAGGAAGAGAAAGTAGCAGTAATTATCCAGCAGTTGCCCATAAGTACCTTTATTCAATTCAGGGAAGTGTTGATTAACGGGGAACAGGTTGGTGTTCTAGACCGCTTAAAGGAGACTTCCTCAATAAATATGGTAGGTTCCAAATAGATCACCTGAGAGAGCTCCTGAATATTCAGGAAATGGGAGATAAGAGTCCTACTTCTTTTTTAACTCATCTGAAGGACCTTATCAGGGTAAAAGGTGCTCAAATCGAACTTTTTAGCCCTCTCCTCACTGATATTTTCATGAGAGGAATCCTCGAGGGAATCAGGCCATTAATCCTAAGCTCGAACCCCACGAGCATTGATGAATTTGCTGCAGCCGCAGATAAATTGTATGAAAGTCCTTATGTGAATTGAGGTAACGGCCAAACTCACGGCCCATTTAATTATATCATTCATCCGTATAATTGTAATAACCGCTCACTAGTTATTTCTTAATTCAATTCTCTCATTGGGCATTCATTGATTTTGTAAATATATTTATTTTGTTCATCGTCTGTTTTTCTTACAAACCTCGCGCCCGAAGTTTTCTAAATTCAATTCACGTCCGTTGTTAGGCCTACATATTAACAGACGACTATTCCATCTAATTCAACAAAATTATGGTAATGGTTTTCAAATAGCTATCTAAGCTGATTTATTAATTAAAATCAATCCCACTAATAACCAAATACCATAATATCTAGAGTATTTTAAACTAAATTCGCGGTTTCTTTCGTCATCGTATAAGGCAACTGTGTCATTCCTTAAAACATAGTCGTAACGTCAACATCTTCATCATTGGGAAATACAAAGAAATCAGTCAATATTTTCGTGAAGCATTCTAGCCCTTCATACGAATGGCATCTGGTACTTATAACATCTGTTCAGCTTTAAGTGCCTCTACATTTACTTAGTACCATAATACAAAGCTGGAAGCCTCGTAATTAAATTCATCCGTTGCATCGATTAGGAAGTCCGCGGATGTTAAGGAAACATGCAGCTCGAAACCTTGCTAATCAGTATAGTATAAACCAGAGATTAATTTAGAGAGCTGCAGGGAGATCTGGAAACAAGTGAAGTTGAAGTTAGCAATGATAAATTAAATAAAACGCTAATTCTTATGATATCTTGTCCCCTACTCCAAGAACGACCACTCCTGAGGAAATCTCCCTGTAAAGCTCGCTTGCATTTCGAAATGAACATATAAATAAACCGGCAAAGCCTTGGGAATGATTTTGATGAGGGGTGGTCATCGACCACTTCCCAATCAAAATTAGGCTGTCCATCCAGGAGCACAAAGATTGATCGAGGCAAGAAAATGAAGCGGTTCTCGGGCAGTGATGCGTAAACTCATCCACATTTAGGACACCTATCTCAAGCTCATCGATCAGGTCAGCAAGGACTTGACCCCGGGGATTAAAAAGAATAGTATCTCCAGAGGGGGTGTCTACCGTTTAGATCTCCGAGCAAGAGAAAGGGACTCGTTAACCGTGTCACGACGCAGCGGAAGTCCCGTGCGTCGAAGTCAGCTGACGGGGGAATGTACGCGGAAATGATAGTATACCTCCTATCCAGGTGCAGCTGCACAGCCACTGCCTGAAAGGAGGTATCTAAAGCGAAGAGAAGAACGGAGACATCATGCCGGGTGTAAATCGCACATCTTCCCGCCCGGCCCCCATCCCGTGGTGGCGGGGGTCGCAAAACCCTTATACCCCGGGAGGGTGGGCAGGGGGCATGCTCCTGCAACTCGTCCCAGTTGTCCCGGAGTCCGCTGCAATTCCATTGAAGGAATATTCCCTCCATTCCTAGCTCGGAGGAGATGCCGGGGCCCTCTTCGAAGAGAAGACCCTCACAGGAATGGCCGTACGCTTCTCGGAGGCAGAACTCAAAACATTGTTGGCCGGACAATGCGCTGAAGGCGATGTCGCCTTCGAGGACTTATTGGGAGAGGTTGAGCTCGACATGCGAGTCCTGTCCTCCCTCCGACTTGAAACCTTAGGCGGATGGGGCGGCTTCGGAGTTGGGGGGCCCTCTTTCTGAGGATCCACCGTCTCCGAGCAACCCAGCCCACCACTGGGCGTGGGTGAAGGAGCCGACGCTCCTTTAGTGCTGTTGGGGGACAGCTTTAAGAACCCCGGAAGATGGCCTGGCGACCAACTTCAGGGGTGTTGCCTCCTGTGAGTCTAATGACTCGGTGGATGCGTGTGGCCGCTTCGCCTTACGTGAAACTGTCACGCTGGTGGACGGGGGGTGGGAGCCCTGGTTTTAGCTGGGGCTGGGTGTGGACCCTTTGTGCCGCGAGCTTCACCAGGGGAACGCCCAGGGTGGGTAGAACCCGCAGAAGAGTTCCGAATGGGTGAAGAAACGACCGTACTCGTAGGCCTGGAAGGGCCAGGAGCAGAGAGTGTTTTTTTTAACATTGGCATAGGACGTCCCTGGCAGTGCTGGGCCCACTAGAACCAAGTCCTTAGCTTCGCGAAATGAGAGAATATCCTGAGCCTGAGCAGCCAGGATTTTCTTCTCAAGGAGATATGCACCACATTGCTTCGAAGAAGCGGGCTGCGGCTCTCCGTAATTGACACACTTGGTCACACACGATTTGGACTCATCCTGTGCGGCCTTGGAGCAACTTACACAGGTTTAGGGTAACCCCGACTGTGCACGTCGACAGGAGCGATTAGTATGGTCGAAGCGGTGGCAGTAATAGCACCTCCACGGCAGTACCGCTAATGTCTTCACGCGCTAGCGATACTAACCGGCACACACCAACTCAGGGAGCTTGTCACAGTCAAACGTGACGAAGAGTGTAGGGGTGGGTCTAGAGGCCCCTCCCCGTTTTCTCATCACAGGTTGGACGTTGACCACCCCATGGTCGGCCAGCTCGAAGGTGATGTCATATATGGAGTAGTCCACGAGTTCCCTCGCATAAACTACTCCTTTCACGAAGTTCATGGTGGAGTGCAGCGTCACAATCACAGGCGTGCCATCAAGTGTTCGAAGGGCACTAATCATGGCCACTTCGGAGGGATTCAACGCATTCGCCAAAAGGCTTCCATCCGAGAAACGGCTCTCGACTAATCACGCTAGATAGAGCTCTCCTCTGATGGATCATGTTGCCCTTAGCCAACATCCTGCCATCAGTGGAGCGAATAACGAGAAAGCGTTTGAAACCAGCGGGCTCGAAAACGCCGGTAGCCTCTGAATGAGGGGCCCTGATGTATGTAAGATTTGTCCAAGTCTTCGCGAGTTCTGAATTCGATGCCTTTTTTAATTGTTATAGCAGATCCGTCGTTTGCTTGCCCCGTGGGGTTTGTTGCTACGACATAGTAATTCCATATTTTTATTTCATCATTTGCTAGGTTGACTCCGTGTGCCAAAATTAAGATAATGTCTGGGACTAATCTTTTAAAAATGTTTCCGTACATTTGTCTTTTATTTCTCCAGCCGTTGACGTTAATATGTAGTGTGTTTAGGTCTTCCTTGTACATTGTCGCTGGGTAATTCCTATAGCGTTGCCGGTCCATTTGATCGTTTAAATCCGTTCGTAGAAATATGTGTTACTTACTTCCGTCTCTTTACTGCTTCCTGGTTCCGTTGTTATGTGTATTTTTCTTTGTGGTAGTGGGAGCCGGGCTCTGTGAGTTCTTTCGCGTGTTTTGACTTGGGCTCCTCCCCAATTTGGATTTTTCCTTCTTTGGGTTTTCCTAGTTACCCTTTTGGTTTGCTCTTCCGCTGACTCTGAACTTCCTTCCTCACTGTCACTTTCCTCTTCGGTTTCAGTTGCGCTCTCTTCTACCTGAGCGTTCTCATCAACGTCCCTCCCTGTCGCCTACATATTTAAAATTACTGTAGAATTCACTTTATGAGGAACAATTATTAGTTCCAGTCCTTTGGCCTTTAGAATTGCGTTTAGGGTTCTCTCGTATGTACCAGGTTGTAGAGCATTCTGTACATGAGCGTGGATCACACATGTATATATCTTCCCAAACATGCCACTAGAAATGTGGGGTAGTGTCGCTGTAGTTTTTTTCCTGTGTCTTTGCTACTGCTGCATAATAAGAGGTATTGCCTCCCATGAGCTTCTTTGCTTGTTGTTCTCTCTCCTTTCTTTTAATTACTTCTTTTCTTTTCGGGCATAGCATTGCCATCGTCCGGTGGTTTCCTCTACAGTTAACACACTTTTTCGTAGTGTTATTGCAGGTTCTAAAGTCGTGACCCTTTGTGGCGCACTTCGAACAAATAATTTGTCCTTTTGAAGCAATTGGCCGAAGTATGTTTTTCAATGGCATAGCAGTTAAATCACATCTGAATGTTCACAGATGTGTCACTTTGTATATTTGCAGGGGAAATCATCATACTGAAAGCTATCAACCCTTTTTCTTGGGCTTTTGATGCCATCTCCGTCGTCTCACACACTACTTTAAAAACGTGGGTGTGTTCTTTAAATTTAATAACTTCCTGAATCTTGATCCATCTTTGTTTGTCCATTATCTCCTCTTTTATTTCTTCACATGAATGAGCGCCTACCCATGCTTCCACTTTCCTGCGGATGAAGCTCTTGTTTGCGGTGATTTGTGGTGGGGTTTTGACTTCCAGGTCGAATTTATTCAAGGGGATATTCCCTGCCGTCAAAAGTAGCTGCTCCACATCCTTACTTTTGGGGCAAATCACAGTTAATGCGTTAGGGGTTTTGATGCATTTAATTAGCGTTATTGAGAGATCCGTGAATATTGTTTGCACCACTTGTTGCTGCGTCCTTTTCTTCCCGTTTGGCACAAGTCGTAGGGGCAGTCTCTTAAGATCCCCACTATTGTGGGGCTCCTAATAGTTAACTCTGGAAGGGAAATATTATCTTGTTCCAAAGGTGGAAGAGCCCTCTATATATCCTACTGATATCTCTCCTACGTTCCATTGTCGCACTCTCCTTGGTAACCCTACCTAGCTGAGCCTATCCCTATCAGCAATCCGCAGTTGGGTTCGAGCTCGTGGCCGAGAATCGAACCCCTTTTCTGGCCCCCTAACAGGGTTTCCTGCAGGGATTCACTACACCCTAGTACCAAATGCTTCTCAGACTTTGCCGGTGACCAAGTTATGTGGCCCTAGTTAGAAATAAGAAGTAAAAAGATGGTTAAAATAGGTCCAGTAGTAAGAGGAAATGTATTCCCCTTCTAGGGAAGCTACCTCGCTCACAAGGAACAGAAGGATTCTCCAATCAACAAGGGTTGCCAGACGTTTGAGAGAAAAAAAGGACAGGGTCACCGAGAAAAAGGGACAATCCACCCAGAAAAAGGACAGACGGGCATACAGAGATAATATACAATGTAATTTGTTACTTTACTCATTAATATTATATACAATATAACGAAACATACCTGCATGTTAAAAAAATGTTGAAAGGATTTCCTCAAATGAATCCAATTCGCAGTCTTCATTTGCAATAAGAGAAGTTGTACTAGTGCTTGCAACTTGATCCTTACCACTAGCTCTTTCGTATTTGTCTGCTTCCGGATCAGTGTACATGCGACTGATGAAGAGCGCTTGGATTTTGTCAGTTACCACGAAATTTTGGCAACACATTCCTCTGCCATAAAGATGTGTTCTTATTCTAAAGATTGCCTCGAGAGAACGAGTGCTTAATTTGTTTCTGGCCTTCGATTTTACATTTGTCACATGAGAAAAAACCCTTTCGACAAATATTGTACTTAAGGGAATGCAGTAAGAGTTCAATACAATCGTAGCAAGCTCTCTGTAACATCTTTCTCCAATTGAATTTTCATAGCACAAAACAAATGCCCCAAATTTGACTGGGGCTGCCGGTATTTCTGAATCGAAAAATTCTTCCTTCTAGTTAGTTTTTGGTTATTAGTGGGATTTATTTTAGTTATTAAATCAGACTAAGTAGCTATTTGAAAAATTACCATAAATTTATTAAGTTTGGATGGAAATAGTCGTCTGCTGATATTTAGGCCTAACGACTAACGTGAAGTGAATTTAGAAAACTTCTGAACTAGGTTTGTAAGAAAAATAGAATTAAACAAAATAAATATATTTACAAAATCAACGAATGCACAATGAGAGAGTTGAATTAGGAATACAACGTAAGATATGGTAAAGTAAATATGATAAAGTAAGATGTGGTAAAGTAACTATGATTTAAGGTAACAAGATGTAAAGTAACTAAGATATGAAATGAGATGCGGTAAAGTATGATGTGAAATGACTATGATATAAAGTGACTATGTTATAAAGTATGATGTGAAATGACTATGATGGTATGTGAATTGGGATCTGCAATGATAGAAGTAACGAGAATTAGGACCTACTCTCGTATGGCAGTTTGCTGAGAATAAGTGTGAGAGGATTTATAACTGACCTTGATTGGAAATAAAGTCGAGCACGAAGAGGCGAACACAAATGAGAGAATTCGCGTTATTTCATAATTGGTCAAATGCATGTGTTTGTATGTGCTTGAAATTATAAGAGATGTTGTTTGAACCAGTGAGTTAAATGAAATCAGTTTCTCATCACAGGATATTTGAATTATTAAAGGTTACATAAAATAATGAATTGCAAAAAGGTTATGCATAAAATAATTGAATTGACAAAAGTTAAGTAGAATAAATGAATGAATTATTAAGTTTTACATAAATTACATGAATGATTTAATTGACAAAAGTTAAGTAAAATAAATGAATGATTTGAATTTTATACATAATATATACTTATGGTTCCCAGGAGGATTTTATTATAGGAATGCCCGGAGGGCATTGCTATAATACTGTCATACTGGATAGCAACGTTTTGGACATCATAATTTTCTTGCATTTGCGAGTTTAACAAGGGGGTAGCTCACTAAACCGTCGTTTCATTTGGCTCAGACATTTGTTTTGGACTAAGATATTTAATGTAAATCATTTTCATAGTTGTCTTGTTAATTCTTTCATCGATTTGGTTTACTGTCTCAGTCAAAGAGGCACGGCAGTTTTGGGGGATTGCTATCTTTCTTTCAACAGAAATAGTACTGCATTTTAAGTCATATTCAAATTTGTCATCGAGTTTACCATCACTTGGTAACCAGGGTAATTTCCTCTCTTGAATATCATGGTAAAGTTTTTTGAACAAAAAGTCCCGAAACTCTTCAAGTTCGTGAAATAATTTTGTAGGGTCAGGGTTTGTAGCCTCAAATAAGGCAATGAGAGATTCAAAATTCTGGATCAAGGGGCAAACAAAAGTTAGATAAAGTTTATTTTCTTCATCAGCAACCATTTTCCACCGTGTTATAAGTTTATAACAGTATAACTTTTGTCAACAATAGAGTGGAAATATGCTTTCAGTTTTTCCCATTGAATTAAGATTTCATATATGCATTTTCCTCGGACTAGCCGGCGTGTAACACTTGGGGTTATAATTCTTCCGCGTTGTTCATTTCCGTCATTCATAGTGGCATATATGTTCTTGTAATCTTCTCGACGTAGAGAACTTAGACTGATCCAGCGAGGAATTTCAGAAATAATATAACTCAAACATGGAGGCAACGTATTGAAAGCCCTTTCTGTACACAAGGCTAAACTGTGGCAAGTACACTTAATAAAAGTGATATCCGGATTAATATTTCTAAATCTCGAAAATACGGAGTTTGCCTCGCCAGATAAATTATTTGCACCATCACTGTCCAATCCAATGCAATTGGTTATATCAATAGCATTGAGCTTCAAGAAATCATTAATTGCATTAAACAAACTTTGTCCAGTTGTAGAAACAACAGGTATTAAACACAAATGTTTTGTCACACTGACATCTGTGGATTCATCTATCAATAAGAAATAGTTCGTACCAGGAAAATCGTCGATCAGCTCTTCAAACAATGCCAATGAGACGACATTTTTCGATCAAGCACATACAATTCGATGCAATTTGACATTTTCAAGAATGCTTCCTTTTCCATATTCAATAATAAGTTCGGTTTGATGAATGACTGAACGAACACTACAGTCGCAAGCCGTTAAAACACTGTACTTAATTTCAAATTCTTTTAGTTCTTTCGATAAACAAACAGTGTTCCGTTTGAAAATGTCTGTTATTTTGTGAGAGCATGCAAAAGAACTTGCAGCCTTTTTATGCTTCGTTGTTTTCGCATGTTCCTCAAATCCATATTTTTGCAAATTCGTTAAAGAGCATTTACACCATTTGTAACAACATTCATTGTCAATCCATGACAATGACTTGAACTGTTCCTCCCACTCTTTTTTTAAAATGGCTTCGATCGTTATAGTAATTTTTCCCCTTACTCATGGTTAAGATGTATTTGCCAAATGTCTTTTAGTTTTTACATATTAAGATGTTGAAAAGACCAGTTAAGAAAATATAAAATTATAGTACTTTTAAACCGAATTTTCTATGACTTTAATTCACTAGTTTCACTATTTTGAAAAAGATAATTATTTTATAATAAAAATCACACCATCTGAATCTAAAACAAATTAGGCCTAATTGATTGAAATGATAGACCCAGTCCTATTAGGGCATGGGCCAAATAGGATTAGTCCTAGGCCTATATCAGAAATATACAAAAAACAAACACACCCACTGACATAGAGGTAAAAATCATTAAATTAGCACTGGAATGCCTTTATCACATAATATTATGAGTGGTATTTTCATTACGATTGGTTATGTCAATCATATATAATAATTAATCACCATATCGTAAAACATGTATATCACGTCCAAAAATCTTCATAAACTACGGTAGTTTGCCAATCTGGCAACTCTGATTCAGTCTTTAGAGACTAGAGTTGCCAGACATCGCCAGAGTTCAAAAGACGCCAAGTCACGAGTAAAAAGTAGTGTTCAAGAGGTTGTCAAATTATGATTTTCATAATATGCTGACAATATATAAATCTAACATTATATTTGCCATGATACCTGCATGAACAGCTTTTCATTTTGGAGGTAAAACAGAAGTAACTGGACAGTTTGAGACTGTCCGTTTTTCCTCCAAAGGAAAAGGATAGAGGCATCTCAAAAAGGACAAACTTGAAAACCCTGTGAGCGCATATATTTCTTCAGGTAAAACTTCTTCGGTGTTTATAGGGTGTATTCTTCCGGAAAAAAATCAGTAAAGCAAAGTTGTGTGAAAAAATTCGTTTTCCCAACTTAAATTTTCTTTGCCAGAAAACTTTGCCTGTGCATAAGCACGGAGAAAAAGTCAGATGATATGAACAGTCGATGATTACCAAATTTTTGGGTGGAAATTGATGTAATAAGAAAGAAAATGTGTGATAGGTATATAAAGATAAAAATAATTTGAGTTTTGCCCTGGTGTAGAGGGCATCTCTCAGGTTTTTTCTTGTATTTTGTCTTCACATCCTCAGATTTATTAGTTTTGGTTAGTTTATATATATATATATATATATATATATATATATATATATATATATATATATATATATATATATATATATATATATATATATATATATATATATATATATATATAAGGTTTCCCAGAAAATAAGTTAACCGTAATTTGAATTAGTATAACTCAAAATCTATTAGAGATTTTTGAGTCCTGCAAAACAATACAAATTTAGCAACTATTTATCTGTCGATACTGGGAATTTCGTTGAATTCCCTTTTACGATATTGATCCACAAATGGGTTTAGTGGAGGCTATCAAAATTATGTTTGCGCAAGGAAGTAAAATAATAAAACTTCGAAGTTTAAAATCAACAAATATATTTAAATCTATTTTTAACAAAAACACCTCTTCATATGGGTAAAATATAAATTTATTTTTTAATTTTCTAAGCACCGTTACCTTCCACATGTCCTCCATTTCTTTCCAAACACAGTTGTGCCTTTGATCGCATTGATTGAACAACTTTTTTGATTAACTTGTGACTTTCCTTAAGTCTATTGAATTTACGTGTTATACTATCTCTTAACTGGTGGATGCTTTGTGGTGGAGTAAGAATACACTTTATTCTTTAGATATCCCCATAAAAAATAATCGTACGGTGTGAAGTCAAGGGATCTTGGGACCCTTCAATTGCATGATTTAGCCCACCAATGCGGTTGTCAAACGTTTCTCTTAGTTTTGTTCTTACAGCAAGCTGTCTATGAGGTGGTGCGCCGTCCTGAATCCACCAAAGTCTATTGAATTGATTAACGTAAATCTGGCGAAGTTCCGGGAAGATCTTTTCGTTGATCATGTTCAGTTAGGCAGTACCATTGAAGTTATTCTCGTAAAACAATGGACCAACAAAATAGCTATTCCAGCATATTCTGATCCACAGAGACACTTTCTGCTGACAAATGCGTGTGTAAAAGTTGAATACTGGACGGGGGGGGGGGGGGGGTTCAGCGGCTTATATTGCTGACACTTCACCAATCACTTTTTCTAAGAAACGAGCAAGTTTATGGAGAAGCCATTCGCCAAATTGTCTACGACGAGGAAAATCAGTTTCAAGAAGCTGGTGTCTTGCATGCATCTTATAGGGATGCTATTTTAAGTCATGTATAATAATGCGGTTAAATGATGACTTTGACAATTGTACCCCATTCTTTCTGACTGATACATGTGGATTTTGAAGAAGTGACATCTGAACACTTTCGATATTTTCTGTTGTTCTTATGGTTCTCATACGACCCGAACGACCTTCATTTAGATTTAAGCATATTCCTTAATGTTGGTATTTGCGAACATTTTTCCAAATTGTGGGCTTGCTTGGTAGGTGCCTACCTGGAAAACGTTGTTCAAATGAATCTTGTACTTGCTTAATACTGCCAGTCTTAATAAAGTTTGTGACTACAAACACGCGTTGATCTTTTGTTAAATGCATGATTAAAAAGGTTCTATGGAAGTAAACTTTAACACAGAAACGCTTTGATTTGCTTAGTAAGCAATAATGACGAGAACATACCACAGCGTTGCTGCAAAACCACTGTAAAATGGCCTTGAATTTGCTTGAAGAATCGCACAGTGACCAAGGCTACCTAGGCTCCCTACGCTTATCTTGAAAGTGCACGGTAGCCTAGCCTTCCTAGGCTTTGTTTCATTATTTTACTTCCTTGCGCAAACATATTTTTGATAGCCTCCACTAAACCCATTAGTGTATCAAGATCATGAAAGGGAATTTAACGAAATTTCCAGAATCCACAGATAAATAGTTCTTAAATAAAACACTTTTTGCAGGACCCAGAAATCTCTAATACTCTCTGAGTTATAATAATTCAAAGTACGGTTAACGTTTTTTCTGAAACACTCGGTATATATATATATATATATATATATATATATATATATATATATATATATATATATATATATATATATATATATATATATATATATATATATATATATATATATATATATATATATATATATATATATATATATATATAAATTAATGCAATATCGCAAGAAAAGATGAGGAATTAAACCACATTCTCCGAAGACAATTTAATTCAGAACAGTTTCGGTGTATCTCACACCCTTTTTCAACTGTCACTGGATAGAAAATATAAGAAAAGTGCATACAAACATAACACAGGGTCAGGTCGTGAAAGATCCCCTCTTTTTTCCCCCAATCCCCTACTTGTGGCTAATCTGGGGGGGGGGGGGGGGGTTAGGCCTAAACATATTGAAGACCTGACATTTTACTATTTTGTTTATTTGCTTTCTTATTACAGGATTAAAAGAAAATTGACCCTCAGAAAGATTTAAATTAGGAACTGACGATATCAAGCTCGTCAGTTCCTAATTTAAATCTTTCTGAGGATTAATTTTCTTTTAATCCTGTAATAAGAAAGCAAATAAACAAAAGTAGGGGATTGGGGGAAAAAAGAGGGGATCTTTCACGACCTGACCCTGTGTTATGTTTGTATGCACTTTTCTTATATTTTCTATCCAGAGTCAGTTGAAAAAGGGTGTGAGATACACCGAAACTGTTCTGAATTAAATTGTCTTCGGAGAATGTGGTTTAATTCTTCATATATATATATATATATATATATATATATATATATATATATATATATATATATATATATATATATATATATATATATATATATATATATATATATATATATATATATATATATATATATATATATATATATATATATATATATATATATATATATATATATATATATATATATATATATATATATATATATATATATATATATATATATATATATATATATATATATATATATATATATATATATATATATATATATATATATAATTTTCTTTGTTTTTTAAATAATAATTTATAATCCTTATTTTGCCGGTGTTTAGGATATCATTTCATTTTTGTTTGTTTTTTTTTAGTTGTGGGCACTTCGCCTCTTTTTCTTCAATTTTTATTACAATTAGATGGTTGTGTTATTTTTTTTATGTATATATTCCAATTTGGTTTTCTTGGGAGCAGTTTCTTCCACTCGGGAATAGGGCTTGCCTGGTGGCGCGTCCCCTAACTGCTCTTGGAATATTTAGGTCGAGGTTCAAGTTCAGGAGTATCTCTTCTTTAATCTTGTCCCAGGTCTTTCTCCCTAGCCTTTGGAGTTACATATTCAGTGGATTCAGACCTGCTCTTGCGTGCAGATCTGTTTGTTGAATATGGTCCATCCTTTGTGCTCCAGCTATAAGCAGGGCTGGGTTGTTCTGCACTCTCTGCATTTGTCTGAGAGAGGTGGAACTCGAAGCCTGCATGACCACTGCCGGGTGCACTAAGGTTGAGCGTACCAGAGCAGTGTATAACTTTTTTAAAGATTTTTAGAGCTGTTTTTTTAAATCTATACAGTTTTCCGAGCTGTATTTTGGCTAGGACGATTCTGCTGTTTATGTGCACTTTGTATCCTTTTGATGTTAAACGCAGACCTAGGACTTTGCCTTCATTTCCGTACGGGTACACTTCGCCGTCCATTAAGACATTAACACGTTTTTGGCGGTTTATTAGAAGGATCTGGAACTTTTGGCGGTTGGTCTTGATTTTCCATTTTCGTTCGTATCGACTGATGTTATCGATTTTGATGGCTGTCTGCCGTGCTTGAAATCCAGCATGTTTGTAGTAACTGGGGATGATCTGTGTGATATCATCTGCAAACTTCAGGTACATCACGTCCTTCCCTACTGGATCAGGTGAGTCCAGTGTGTACACAAGGTACAACAGCAGACTCAGACAGCCACCTTGTGGAACACCCGCCTCAAGTTCGAACTCGGGTCCTCTGTAGCCTTCGATCGAAATTTGGGCCTTTCTGTGCATGATGTAGTCACAGAGGACCCTTTCCAGGATTGGATTTAGCTGGAGGCCTAAGATCTTGTATTGTAGACCTCTTAGCCAAACCTTATCGAAGGCCTTTTGTACATCTCACATCACCACGTCTACGTATCCCATCTCAGCTTTACAGCGGGCGAGCTTTTCGGTGAGAAGGGCAAGGGCTGTGTCAGTCCCTCTTCCCTTGCGGAACCGGTGTTACTGAGGGCTGTGAGCTTCCAGCTCGGTCAGCTGGTCTTTTAACCTGTTGGATAGAAGCTTTTCGTAGACTTTGCCACTAATCTCCAGGGGGAATATGGGCCTGTAGTCCACTAGGTAATCGGGCTTCCTCCCTTTAAGTATAAAGGGTGGAAGCATTGTAGATGTTTGTGATTCCCTGAATGATCTGCCGGGGGGCATGCACCAAGTTATTTTTAGTGATGCCCGTCTAGGCTGGTGCCTTTTGTTTAAAGGTTTTTATGACTGCTATGACCTCTTCAGTTGTAGTTGGTCGGCCATAGTATGTCAAAACCCTCCCTTCATCGACATAGGCATGGAGGAGCGTGTGATGCACAATCTGATTAAGATCTTCAATCATTTGTCCCTCGAATTCCTGGTCGAATTCCGCATTGTCTTCTAGTGTTATCGTGAAGACTTCTTTCCAGAATGTGCGGAATCTCTCTCCCAGAACCGCCGGGTCTTCCAAGTAGTCATCGCCCTCCTTAATGCGGGTCTTTTCTCTACATGGAAGACCTTTTAACTTGTTCACAAGTCGCCATAATACATCGGGTCTCACCTCACTGTCTACTTGTTCAATCAGGCTGTCTCAGATCTCAGCCTGTTGCTGGTTAATAGCCGAATTGTGAGCTTATTTCCGTGTCGTAGAATGACTCCCGACGATACCATATATACACTATTCGTTGAGGGAACTTCCTTAATTAACTTTAGAGTGCGTTTTACTGTCTGGCGGCCGGTATTATGTATCTTCAAAATGCTTAAGAAGTGGAACTGAGCTCAAGGATAATAATATTGCTATCATTAATAAAATAGAGTTTTATTAATAATAACTATAAACAAAACACAAAAACGGAAAATATTGACAAACAGAATGGAAAGGGTCGTGGAGACTCGGGCTAATCCAAGGATTTAAGGGATCAAAAAAAGGTAAAACAAATATGGAGTTAAAGAGATGGGATGGTTCGATAAACCATTTAAAGCACAGGATAGAATTGACAAATAAGGGATCAATACTCAAAAGGTGACGCTTGGCTTACGTAACTTCATTAGGGTGCAGTGGAAGGTACTTGAAGGAATACTCGGTCCGCTGGCGAGCTCCAGCCGAAGGGGGGGGGATAAAAGGATCCTGACGAGGCGTCTTGGAAAGGAGAACCGTTACTCGACGAACGGCTCGACGAACAATGGCTGTTCTACTTTGTTCTCTTCTGAACAAAGGTGGGATGAGAACCGTCTCTTGTCTACGGGCTCAAGAACAATGGCTGTTCTAATGTTGTTCTCCTTTGAACAACAGGAGGGGGGATGAGAACCGTTTCTTGGCGAAGGGCTCAAAACGAACAATGGCTGTTCTAATGTTGTTCTCCTTGAACAACAGGGGGGGGATGAGAACCGTTTCTTGGCGAAGGGCTCAAAACGAACAATGGCTGTTCTAATGTTGTTCTCCCTTGAACAACAGGGGGGGATGAGAACCGTTTCTTGGCGAAGGGCTCAAAACGAACAATGGCTGTTCTAATGTTGTTCTCCTTGAACAACAGGGGGGGGATGAGAACCGTTTCTTGGCGAAGGGCTCAAAACGAACAATGGCTGTTCTAATGTTGTTCTCCTTGAACAACAGGGGGGGGATGCCTTGGGGACTTGGCGTCACTAAAGGCTCGAACCTTTGGCACTCAAGGAATATTGTCCTCCTTCTGGACAAGTGATGGTGAATCTCGAGTTCGAGGTCCCTTGGCGCACAAAGGGAGAGAGGGTCGTGGTGATGTTTCGCGACGAAAATCTGGATCTCCAATCTGATCTTAGTGGTAAAGTTTCCATATAAATAGCCAGGACATCTCCTTGGCGTGGGGGAGAATGGAGTGAAAGCTTGGAGGGAACGCACAGCTGGGCCGGAGAAAAATGCCTTATCTGTCCATAAGCCTAACTCGATCTGGCGAGGTCGGCGTATGGGGGCGAACGGGGAGGGGGACGATAACCTCCTTGTTTAAACATTGACGTCCGGTAGCTGTTGATAAGACTCCAAGCCTCGAATCGAAGATGCACGTGGGCCTCCTCGAGGTTTTAACTAATATGGGATAGGAGTTGAATTTAACACAGATTCAACTCGTTCTATCACATTCCGAATTTGTACATTCTCTCTTGATTTCTTCATACACCTCCCTGTGCACTATAGCGATCTCTCTCATTTCCTCGGTCCATCTGGGTTGTGGGAGAGTTTTGTACTTCTTCATCGGTACACTCTCGTGATCGGCCTTGATGATATAGGCAGTTATCTTCTCCAGCCCCTCGTCGATTCTCTCTAGCCTTGCTCCGTTTAGGTCCGCTGGTTCAAATCTAGCAAGGATTTCCTTGTAGCGTTCCCAGTTGGCCGAAGCGTAGCTTTTGCGAAGAGGGATTGGAAGCTGGATTGGCCCGAGTGAAATGGTCGTCAAGATCGTTATGCGGTCGCTGGGGACTGTTAGGCCTGGCTCACTAGGGCAATTGAAGGGGAAGCCATCACTTGTCATGATTATGTCGGGCCCTGTTGCTGCCCGTACGGTTATATAGGTCGGAAAATACGGACGTATCCGCTGGATGTTTATCCTTCGCATAATCATTTCCAAGTTATGGCCTCTTTCATTCGTGTTACCATATCCAGTCGTTCGGCATCTGGCATTGAGGTCGCCCCCAAGGAATACCATTCTGCCGTGGCTAAACAGGGTGTAGAAGCTTATGAGAGGAAGGTACATTCGTCGAGGTGGTTGGTATGCCGCCGCGATTAGGAGCTTGCCTAATAGTGTGCAGCTCTACCGCCACGAAGGATTCGTCCATATCCGGAAGGTGTCTGAACGAGAGATTCCTTTTGATGGCAACGGCAGCACCGTCGTACCTCTCCTGAGAAAGATTTTCGAGACCACTCTGTAGCCTGGTATCTTTAAATGCCTGTTGGTCGTATCGATACCATGCTCCGTGATTAGTATGATGTCGGGATCAAGCACAAGGAATATGTTTCCGTATGCCATGGTTTTTCCCTCCCATCCATTCACGATGAGGGTCAAGATTCTTAACCTGTTGTTCTGGTTTTCCATACTCGGTTCTGGCTTAGGTGGATGCTCAGGGTTTACGGGTTGTCAATTTGCGTTTCCCGTTCCTTTTCTTTTTGAACTCTGCTGGGGACAGTTCCACAAATGTTTCTTAGTGGACGGCGATGTTTTGGTTAAACAGTGCCTCCTTAACCGTTTTCTCGTCGCATTGAGCGTCGAAGTCCCATTTGTAGAATTTTTTTTTATCCCTACACAGATTTTATTCGTGTCCCAGTCCTTCGGGAAGGGGAACTGCTCCGTGGTGTATATGATGTTGTTTACTCTGTCAGCATCGATTTTCTTATTATTTCTTGCGTTTGTGCCGTACACTTAAATTTACCTTTTTATCTATCTTAAAATCTAACTTATCTAACTTAATACTACTATTAGAACCTTGTCCCTGGTCAGTTTTGGCACTCTGCGATACGGACTGTCTAACGACTGAATGCATTATGGATATTTCCATTGGGTATAAGTGGCAGATAGGATATTGCAACACTTGTCCGTCAGTTCTTTTAAAATCGACGGTCATAATTTTCCCATCTGCACCAGGGAATAACCTTAATATGCAACCTAACTCCCAAAATGGTCTAGTTTTGGTTTCTGATTTAATCAGTACAACGTCTTCTACTTTAGCTCTCTCGTCCCAATTGGATTGATGTAGATCCCTACTTTGTTCTCTCAGACTTAATAAGTAGTCTGAATATCAGGCCTGTTTGAAATGTTCATGCTTTCCTTCATATTTATCTTAAATTAGAGTCTGACAAGAATAAATTTGGCTTTTTTTCTCATAAGGACGGTCGGCTCATAACTTATAGATATTCTACCATCGTTTTTGGCGTAACCTGTTCTCCATTTGTTCTGAATTATGTCATCAAACATCATATAGATAAATATCAAGATGACTTCTATTCTCAGTCCATTCGAGACTCTTTATATGTACGAGGTATTTTGCGATAACTTCATAATCACCAACTCTGACCTCGAAACTTTAAGTCAACTTTATGAAGATGCCCTAAGTCGTATTCTTACAGGTGGATTCGAAATAAGATCCTGGAACACCAATTTAGTTGAACTTAAAGATCAATTCATTAAAGATGACACTGTCGAACAATATGGGACCGGTTTCGAGAGGGTACTTGGGTATCTCTATTCAGTAGATTCAGATAATATTCAAATAATCAATCCGGAATTCAAAGAGCCTTCTAGGACCAAACGAGGCATTTTATCTCAAACATCAAAAGTATTTGATCCTTTAGGACTTTGTCTTCCCATTATCATTCGAGGTGGAATTGTTATGCAGAGTCTGTGGGAAAAGAATATAGGATGGACGAGGAAGTTAATAGTAATGAATTTAGCAAATTGGCAAGTCTCTTTATAATGATCTCGAACAGCTTTCAAAACTCCATTTTAAGAGATCGGCTTTCGAACAAGACGATAATGTGGATTTAAAGATCTTTTGCGATGGTAGCAAAACCTCTTATGGGTTTGTAATTTACGCTTTAACTAATTCTAACTCAAATCTAGACATGTTCAAAGCAAAAGTAGCTCCTATCAAACGCCCTACGCTACCTTCTTTAGAACTTTTATCTGTGTATTTAGCTTTTAAAACTTGACCATTGTTTTTATCGTCTTTTAACTGTCAATTCAACTCTATCGAAATCTTTGTAGTCTCTCAAATCGCATTGTCCTGGCTGTTATCGGATGTTAAATTATTCAAATCTATCAAAGGCAAGTTAATTTTTGTTAAAAACCGTCTCCATGACATTTCTACTTTGAGACAAGAACTTCTGCACGATATCAATGTTGAAGTCAAATTTAATTATGTAAATACAGTGGCGGCAACAAAAAAAGTGACATTGAATATTGGCAATAGAAATCGATACATAAAATCGCTTTCACGATTTTACTTGCCAACAAGCCAATGAAAAGGGGCGGGGCTTATGCCACGAGTGGATGACTCTCCTGAGCTAAGACAACAAAACTGCGCTTTATTGGAACTCACTGTCTCGTTTGAGCTCGTACAGTGAGGTTTTGGTGTACAACGCTCTAGCGTGCTGATTTCCTGCATTCGTGCCTTCCTTTGACGTGCTATAACTTCTGTGCAAGTGGATACAATGGGGCGGAAAAAGCTTTCTATGACAGAGAAAAGCCGTGCCTTGACCCTATTAGAGCAGGGAAAGTCTTTTATTGATGTAGCAGCAGATTTAGGAACCTCAAGAAATACGATTTATCGCCTAAAACAGGCAGCTGAGTTATTGCCACCAGGTACCATACCAAAGAGGAAGGAGGGCACTGGTGCAGCTAGGAAGACATCTCCAAGGACTGATAATATCCTAAGGCGTGAAGTGATGTCAGACCCTTCTGTAACCTCCGCTTCAATCAAGAAAAAACACCCAGACCTTCTCCAGAACGTCGCCCTCAGGACCATCCGTCATCGCTTACAGAAGGACTTAGGCCTACCGGCTCGCCGCGCTGCCAAGAAGCCACTTCTTACCAAGGCTATGAAGATGAAAAGGCTCAATTTTTGCAAGACCTATAAACATTGGACAGCTGCCCATTGGAAGAAGGTGATGTTCAGTGATGAGAGCACCTTTAGGCTGGTCAGAGGAGAGTCAAAGATCGTGGGTCGTCCCAGCAATGTGTCTCGGTATGACTCAAAATATACCGTGAAAACTGTGAAGCACCCTGATAGTGTGATGGTGTGGGGTGCCTTTAGTGGAAACAAGGGCAGAGGAGGTCTGTACTTCCTTCCCAAGAATGTAACCATGAGGGGGACTAACTATCTCGAAGTTTTGAAGCAGCACATGCTGCCATTTTGGGAAATTCATCGGTGTGAATTTTTCATGCATGATGGTGCCCCTGCTCACAGGTCCCAGTTAGTAAAAAGGTTCTTCAATGATAATAATATTAGTGTTTTGGAGTGGCCTGGTAATTCCCCGGACCTAAATCCTATTGAGAATGCTTGGAATCTGATGAAATCCAAAGTTCAAGAGACAGCATCCGGCAGCATCAAGGACCTGATAGAATCACTGAAGAAGATCTGGGTTACGATCGACCCCACCTACTTCGCAAACCTCGCTGAATCAATGCCCAATCGACTCAGAATGGTCATCAAGTGCAAGGGCAACATGACCAAGTATTAACTTTCATGAAATATTCATAATAAAATATGTAAGTTACATTTTTCTGTTTCATTTTCCCCGAATTGTCACATGTCACTTTTTTTGTTGCCGCCACTGTAGAGTAGAAAACCCCGCTGATTAGATCTCACGTGGGATATTTCTTAAAGAGTTTGAAACAAAAATGCACTTTTGGTTACATGGCCCACTCTGGCTCACTTTAAACCAAGATTGTTGGCCAAAATACGATCTAAAATGTTTGTCTGATTAAAAGAAAAATCATATTGTTACATCAGTCTATTACAAGATCCAGTTATTGAGCCTATATTAGATATCCACAAATACTCCAGCTTAAATAAACTTTACAGACTAACAGGCTATGCAGTGAAATTTATTTTCAAATTAAGAAAGAAACCCGATGTTGAAATCAGCAATGCTGTCTCATTATATTAGAGTTGTATTATGCAGCAACACTCATTCCCAGTGGAGAATGAGTTCCTTGAAGATGTTTGGAAAAAACCCAATCAAGATCGCAAGCTAGAAATTCCCCAATTAATTAAAGACCTATATCTCTTCCTAGATCCTGTCCATCTTATAAGAACCTAAGGAAGAATTTCAAAGTCCATCTACTATGATTACAACGCAATTAATCCCATTTGGGTGGGGTGGGGGTGGGGTGGGGGGCCAGGATCACCATCTAACTAAATTAATAATTCAAGATTGCAATTTTTAATGTAAACATTGGGGACTTCAAACATCTCTCACCATCTTGCGATTTAAAGGTTTTGGGGTTACCAGTCCAAGACAGACCCTAAAAAAGGGTACTTTCAGAATGCGGGTTTTGCGGAAAATTCAATTTTATCTCTTTTCAATATCCTAAGTTCACAGCATTTACCCAGGCTCGGTGAATTTCTTCAAACCCTTTAAACATGTAGGCGGGCCCGTAGCCCCCCCCCCCCAAATTATTTAAAAATTAGTTTTTAATATTTACCAATTTAATATTTAATTTGTTTTTATTTTTTATATATTTAAACCTAATGTAACCTAACCTAACTTAAATTTAATGTAAATTTGTGGTGATGATCATTTTTTTATATGTCATTTATTTATGACAATGTCGCGAAAGTGTATTGCTAAAATTGCCATTGTTGCGTTGTCAATTGCCGGTTTTTACTTTTTGTTTTTCAAGCGCTGATTTTGTTTCTTATATTTACCCATATGTTAATTGTTTTTTATATATTTAATTTTTTTCCGTATATTTTTTTTAAAATTACACTTTGATTGCCCTGTAAATTAATATGCTTAAAAAACTCCAACAATAATGAAGTCTAGTAGCTTCTAGCTATTTTATATAGGCGTATATTGACCAACTAACGTTGGAAATTGGACATTGGACATAAAAAGGGGAGAAACTAAATAGATAGAGAAAATAGTTAGTTAGTTAGTATATGAGTTTAGTGGTGAAATTTGTGAATAATGATAAATAAGATACGAGGGGTGGTCAATAAATTTTGCGAATCGGTAGGGCAAAACAGAGGAAGGGGGGTGGCTGTTTGTGGGGGTGTTAGGACAAGTTATGACAAGTCAGGACCTGCAGCCGCACGCTGCTGCCCCGTCTATTTAAAAAGCAGTAGCTGATCGCAGATCGTCAGTCACAAATTTTTCAACAATGGAGAAGGTTGAGCACTGCGCACTGATCAAATTTTTGACCAAGGAAGGCAACAATGCAAAAGAGATCCATGAACGTATAGTTGCAGTGTACACCAACACCACTCCTTCCTATGCAACCATTGCTCGCTGGAATAGGGAGTTCTGCCATGGTCGTGAGTCCCTTGAAGATGACCCCCGTCCAGGACGTCCGTCAGATGTGACCAACAAGGACAATGTGGCCCGTGTGGAGAGTATGATTCTCGAAAATCGACGGGTGAAGGTCGAAGAAATCGAGCGAGAACTTGGAATATCACACGAAAGTGTTATCAACATCATCCACGACAATTTGGCCATGGTCAAGGTCTCTGCCCGTTGAGTCCCTAGAAACCTCACGCCCCATGATCGATTTCAACGTAGTCCAAGTCCACAAGGCCAGAGTTGCACAAGCTGCCCTGCACGAGTGCGGATTCGAGGAGCTCAACCATTCCACCTACAGTCCAGATCTGGCCCCTAGTGACTACTTTTTATTACGCAAGTTCAATGCTGCACTGCAAGGACGCCGGTTTGGGGACAATGAAGATGTCCAGCTCGCCTTGCAGGAGTGGATTGAACAGCAGTCGGGAGATTTCTGGTTGTCGGAAATTCGAAGCCTCAGGGACAAGTGGCGCAAGTGCATTGAAGTCGAAGGTAGTTATATTGGAAAATAATAAAACACTTTTCCTAATATCTCGTTTCCTTATATCCCAATTGCAAAACTTATTGACCACCCCTCGTAGTTAGTTCCTGGAGGAAGGGTATCTCTGTGTTTCATTTCGCTAGTGTATTTGTTGTTTTACTTTCATCATTGTTATTTTAGCTTCGAAGCCTTTAAAGTTTTTCTAACATTTGTGTTAGTCTGATATATATATATATATATATATATATATATATATATATATATATATATATATATATATATATATATATTTATATATATATGTTTTTTTATTAATTTGCTCAAGTTCTATGACTATTAGTTTGTACAAAAAAAACAACATTTGTACATAGTAGCTTTCAAGCTTTTTGTGTGTTGGTTGTATTATCACCCGCAGAGCCTGTATTTGCTCTTTCTTCATATATATATATATATATATATATATATATATATATATATATATATATATATATATATATATATATATATATATATATATATAATATATATATATATATATATATATATATATATATATATATATATATATATATATATATATATATATATATATATATATATATATATTCACTAAGCCGCATTGAAAGAGAAAACGGAATAATTTATCCTTGCAGTAATATTTTTATTACCTTTTTTCGAAAAGTTCCGTGCAGGGAAGCGATAACGACCCAGGACCCAGGCACACTGAGGCAGCGAGCACCGCTTTGATCACAGTTAAAAGTATGCCATTAGTACACTACGCTACGCAGAGAACCGAAAAATTCTCTGAATAGAATAGCTTTTAAGGAACACTTTCGCAAGCTCGAACGAAGACTATGAAAGAAATATAAAATTAAATGGGAATTTAAAGAATAAATGAGGGATAGTTAAACGCGTAGCAGATATAAAAAAAAAATATTCTGTTTTCTCTTTCAATGTGATTTAATGAATTCATTTTCATCATTCTCTCGTGCTACTTTGAGATATATATATATATATATATATATATATATATATATATATATATATATATATATATATATATATATATATATATATATATATATATATATATATATATAATATATATATATATATATATATATATATATATATATATATATATATATATATATATATATATATATATATATATATATTCGGGAATGTATCAACTGGCAACATTTCCTTTCGCTATGCTCACGAAAATACAGGCATCGTCCCATTTCAATTCTGCTCTCGCGTTAACAGACCCCAAAATTCACGTTAACCATTATCATAGACATTTCGCTCACCCCAGAACTAATTGTCATATAACTTTCGTTTACCCTAGAACTACTCGTAATTCATCTCACGCTATATATATATATATATATATATATATATATATATATATATATATATATATATATATATATATATATATATATATATATATATATATATATATATATATATATATATATATATATATATATATATATATATATATATATATATATATATATATATATATATATATATATATATATATATATATATATATATATATTATAAATTTCGCTTTATATTCAAAATGTTGTAATCGGCATATCATCCCTAATTTATTTATACATCATATAGTTTTAATTATCAATCGCCAATTCTTCTATTTAATAATTGTCCTCACAAACACATCATTCACAATTTTCAAGTCTCCCCCATTAAGTGCATTTTCTTTTCATTGATTAATAACGTTGCCTGTTTTCAAAACACCATAATTGTCGTACTGCAAGGATTATTAATTTTGTAATTCAAAGGACCTAAATAACTTAATCTATCCCCATATTATATTACCCCAATAAAGATATTAAAATATTAGATTTCTCAAATAAATATATTTTGTTAAAACTTAGAATTAATATCCCTTCTGAAGAACTGCCTTTATCTCATCCATTCAATTTTCAATCTCAATTCATTGCCAAAGTAATTTCTTACTTTGGCTGGTGCCCCAGATTCCCTAGGCTAATTATAATTAAAAACGTTTAACTTATTATTAAACATTTTATAAGCCACGCACAAACCGCTTTATTGGTTATCCAGACCCGTTCGATAAGTTACAGAATTGAGTGAATTTCGGTACGACGCGTAAGCAAGGCGCCACCTTAGAGTCAAATCCCCCCATCCTTCTTTCGTTTTTTTCACACATATATATATATATATATATATATATATATATATATATATATATATATATATATATATATATATATATATATATATATATATATAAGTGGTAAAGCGTCTGTCATAATGGTTAATGTGACCTCAACGACTGCGCTGACGTCCACCTCAGTCACTACCTCAATAGCTTGCCTAGGCAGCACCACTGCCATATTTTCCTCCACGAGTGGCCTCCATTCGATCATCCTTCAGCAGCAATCTTCAATCACCAGCGGCTTGCCCTCTCCCTTCCGACTGCCATTCTTCTCCCAACCTTCGATGCAGAGAACCCTATTGCATGGTTGGAGATGGCCGATTTTACCATGGGCAACTACGCCATCCCCGATCAACATAAAACGCTCTGCATCGCCCAGAAGTTACCCCTAAGTATCTTTTCTATTTTTAAACACATCATGCTCGAGGACGGCAATTCTGGGTCTTGGGAGAAATTGAAAGTGGCATTTAGGGACGAATTTGGGAGGTCACAGGAGATGGGTGCTAGGTGTCCCTCGCTTTTCCTGGAGCACCTCAAGAGCCTAACTCACGCTAAGGGTGCACAGTTGGAGCAGTTAAATCCTTTGCTAACTGAAATCTTTATGCGTGTGGTCCTGGAGCAAGTTAGGCCACTAATATTAATGGCGTCACCCGCTAATGTGGAGGACATGGCATAGGCTGCCGATGAGATTTTCAACAACCCATACCTCAGCTGGGGTAACGTGAATGATAATACAAATTTCGACATAAATGAAAAAATGTATATTTCACAGGTTAGGGCATCGAGCGGATCTCCTTACAACCAGGCAGAACTTCCACGTGGCGCACCCTCCCAAGCTCAGGATCTTGCTTCTGTTTCGGAGAGGATTGAGGAGGATATTCGTGCCCTTAAGTTGCAAAAGGGGTTTGCGGCAAGAACACAGTTGCGGGCAGGACAGTGGAGTCAGACGCCGTTCGTCCTCCCGTTCAAGACACAACCAACGCGGGACCTCCAGTATAAGAGGTGAGGCAAGGCAGGTTCATTTTGAACCTTCGTCAAATTCCACCTATCCTGATAATCCTCAGGGTTACTGCTAGTTTTATGCTAGTTATGGTAGCAACGCTGTGCGCTGTGTACAGCCTTGCAGCTTTTACCACGCATCTATGAATTCTCAAAACTTTATCCATCCGGCTAATCATACTGCTCAAGTTTCCTTTCCCCAATTTTTAAGCTTTTGCTGGTCCCACCTCAAATTTGGTGCAAGGGCAGAAAAATGCTCAAGTCCATGCTCGTATCATCAAAATGCTCAATCTTCATCTCAAACTTCGCCGAGACTAACTTCCCTACCTTCAAACCTACAAAATTATATGGGTTCTATTACCCAACTTTCAAACTCAGCGCAGCATACTTTAAACTAGAAACGAAAGTGATACGTAGGTCTGTCACCTCTACGAACTTATCCCTTCATCAGGTCGATCCTCCATTTAGTATTCATGACCCACTCTCTGGTTTTTCTTTGGTGGTTGACACTGGCGCTCAATGCAGTGTCATTCCTGCCTCTTCAGTCGGGAAAGCTTGCACTTCTTCTGATCTTGTCCTTAAAGCTGCCAATTCATCAGACATAAGGACTTATGGGAAGCATATCCTCCAGCTCTCTCTCGGGTTACGTCGTGTTTTCCCATGGACATTCATCATTGCTGACCTCGACATTCCAATTTTGGGCCTCGATTTCCTTTTCGCTCATGACCTTTTGGTATATTCTCGTCACCTCAAGCTTATCGACAGAACCACGACACTAACTGTTGCTGGTTCATTCTTTCCTTCTACCAGCTCTCTCTTCTCTGTTAGTCTTCTTCCAACTGCTCCCCGCTTCGAGCAATTTCTGCGGGAGTTTCCAAGACTCAGTCTGCCCCCTTCTAAGGACAGACCCATTAAGCACAATGTAGTACACAGGATCGAGACCTCAGGAGGGCCAGTATTCTCACGCCCCTGTCGACTGGCCCCGGATAGACTTGCCCTAATGAAGCAGGAATTTAAATACATGATGGAGGCCGGGATCGCTTCCCCAGCCGTCTCCCCATGGGCTTCATCACTTCATGTAGTACCTAAGTCTACTCCGGGAGAATTCATAGCTGTAAGTGACTACAGGCGACTCAATGCCTGTACAGTTACGGATAGGTATCCTCTGCTTTTCTTATCGGATTTTAACTCCGCTCTTTTCGGTTGTTCTATTTTTTCTCGGCTCGATTTGGTTCGCGCTTTCAACCAAATCCTGATTCAGCATGATGATATCCCTAAGACGGCTATCACCACTCCATTCGGTTTCTTCGTCATGTACCGAATGGCTTACGGGCTTCGTAACAGTGGTCAGACCTTCCAACGCTTCATGGATCAGGTTCTGAAAGGTCTTCCCTTCGTATTTTGTTATATAGACGACTTCCTGATAGCATCTTCGTCTTTAGAGGAGCATTTTTCTCACCTTCGCCAGGTCTTTGCACGTTTAGATGAGTATGGTATAATACTCAACACTTCTAAGTGTATATTTGGTGTCACACAGATCTCCTTTTTAGGACAGCACATTTCACCTGAGGCAATTCGTCCTCTCGAGGACAAGGTTGAAGTTATCCAGGCTTTTCCCCGACCTCCACACACAACCGCTTTAAGTGGACATTTTAAGACGACACAATTATCTCAACACTGGATTTTTTTCACTGAGGATGGTCCTGTTGATCTGTCAGTGACTGCAATTTGGTCTAAGAGGCTCTTATCCCAAGACAAATTTGTATTCTCAGGAATTGTCATGCGTGACGTACTTTGCGCATTAAAGCTAGCTGATAAAATGTTGCAATCTAGAGAGTGCTCAGTCATTAACGGTTACCAAATAGTCACTGAAACAGTTAGTGCCATACACAAGATGCGAACTAATGATAAGTTTTCAGATCTTCTGAAAGTATGCAAGCTTAAATGTGGAAATGAGGAACCTGAGGCACCTTCACAACCAGTAAAACTAGTTTGAAACCCCCCCCCCCGTAATCGTGACTTCTTTGTTGTGACTGCACTTACATGACAAGAGAAAATCAACCATTTATCTCTATATACTTTGAAATACTAGATTCACTCACCAGCGAGTTGGAGAAGCGTTTTTCTGAGTGCAACAGCAAATTGGTAGCATCTATTTCCATTTTGCTACCATGCTCTGAGAAGTTTCTTTATCATAACCAATTGCAACCACTCACTGATTTGGTCAGCAAAACAGGAGCGGCAATTGACCTGCCTTTGCTACGTCATAAGTTAGAGATTGTTCGAAGCATGGCTCAGAAGCAGCTTACATTTTCATGCCAAGAGAGCAGCAGAACCATTGACTATTGGGGCATCTTCTGCTACATGTTAAGCAACATTTTCAACTGTAACAAGACTACTAACTCCATACAGAAGATGCATGACTCATCAACGGAAGTGCCAACTTGCCTTCATGGGATTTGAAAAAGAAAAAAGTGCTGCAATCTCTGTAGCTGAAACCATGGAAGTGTTTCGGCAATCAACTCGGCGTTTAGTTGTGTGATAGTTGGGGGAAAATATAAATATAAGAACAGTGAGGTGTTATATGGAAAGTAACAAGATTTTTTTAGATTGTTGCCTAAAGAATTCATTTGAATTTGTAATCATCATCTTTTCAATATATGTATAAGCATCAAAATTGCTTCTCGTTCTTCTGAATTTGTTGATATATCTTAAATTCTCAATCGCTGAGCTTTTAGAACTTACTGCACTAACCAATCGTTACCCTCAACACCTCGCCCTTTCCACTCTCAGGATCTTATGTACCGTAATCATTAAGCCCCCCTATAATGGAAATAGCTCCCCTCAAAATATAGTCCTGGCTACGGGCCCGCATGTATGGATGGATTTCACCAACCACCTGTATGTTAAAAATGAGTCAAATAATACATCTAAGATGTCTATTTTGATTTTCACCTGCCTTAACATCAGGGACATTAACTTGGAGCAGGGTTCAGACATGTCCGCTAAGTCATTTCTACTAGCATTACAACGCTTTTCTAACATCTTTGGCGGACCAGATTTTGTGTACGCTGACAATGCAAAGTCATTTATTCAAGGAGGAAAAGCTCTAAGTGAATATTTAACGTCGAATGAGTTCGAATCCCAAATGATGGCTTGTAACATCAAGCGCATCACAATTCCTCTCTACTCTGCCTAGATGGGGGCCGCTTAGGAAAGACTCATTGGATTCGTCAAGATTTGTCTTTTTTAAGTTTATAGGTCGATATAAGCTTATATATTTTGAATTTCTGACCCTCCTGTTAAACATTCAAAATTCAGTTAACTCTCGCCCCTTTCACTTACATGTCTTCAGATAAAGATTTAGTCCCTCTGACTCCAAATGCCAAAATTTAATTTGATGTAAATAAAAAAGTTGACCTATGGACTCCTGATACTCCCGCTATCGATAGGCTAACATCTACTCTACAAATGTCTGAAGAGAAGCATGAGCACTTCAAACAGACCTGGTTTTTAGACTATTTACTAAGTCTGAGAGAACACAATAGGGATCTACATCAATCTGATTGGGACGGCAGAGATAAAGTAGCAGACGTTGTACTGATTAAATCAGAAATTAAAACTAGATCATTTGGACAGTTAGGTCGCATATTAAGGTTATTCCCTGGTGCAGATGGCAAAATTATGACCGTCGATTTTAAAAGAACTGACGGATAAGTGTTGCAATATCCTATCTGCCACTTATACCCAATGGAAATATCCATAATGCATTCAGTCGTTAGACAGTCCGTATCGCAGAGTGCCAAAACTGACCAGGGACAAGGTTCTAATAGTAGTATTAAGTTAGATAAGTTAGATTTTAAGATAGATAAAAAGGTAAATTTTAGTGTACTGCCTAAACGCAAGGTCGCGGTGGAGGGTTTGAAAAGGATCCAATCCATGTATTAAATAAAATTTTAAAATGGAATATATATATATATATATATATATATATATAATTGTTAAAAAAATCTAAAAATATTTAAACTAAAGCCCATATAAGGGAATTAGCTTTTTTCTTTTTCTTTGTCGCGGGGTGTTACAAAAATTTCTAAAAAAAACTAAGTATCTACATTTTCATCCTCATTCATTTAGTGGGAAACACCATTTCCACGTCTTTAAAATACCTTCATAGCGGGGAAAATCTTGCGTTATGACTACCTGTGAGAATCACTCACTCAAATTGTCCTTCCGACAACATCAAACTGTCGTAGTTACTGCTATGATACATCAGCCTTGTCTAATTTACTTTAGACCTAGCCGGTCTTTTAAAATATTTCACATTTAAGATCTTTTGTATTATAAGAATTATTTACCTTCGGTCCTAAAGTAAAAGGTTTGCCATTAAGTTTATAAGTATGAGTGATATTTTATCATTGGTCATTTATTTATTTAATTACTAAGATACGTTTAAAATTATAATCGTTTTCGGTATGATGATAATAAATTTCTTCTCAAATGCTTCCGTGATCTTCGTTCAAATTCCATCGTTCATTTATTAGTGTTATTCATTTAGTGCTTGTCTGATGTTATTAATTTCATTTATCGTTTAATTATGGAAATTTATTTCCCGTCAACTTTTGCCCTGTAAATAAAGGGAGTGCATTAGTAAAAAACTAATCATAACTGATCTTTAAATAGATGAAAAAACTGAACAAGACAATTGAAAGAAATAAGTAACTCAAAGCTTCTCAAATGCCCTTGATCCTCATTACAAACTGAAGACGTAATACTTCAATAAACGAGAGAAACATAACTAAATTAATTAATCAAAAGTCTAAGATTTAAAATGTACAATTTCGTTATAAATAAGCCTTTTAATAACAGAGTCCAGTTTAAAGAGGCCGGGGGATATATTAAAATTAGGCAAGGAATTAATAAAAGAGCATTCAACAATATTTCTTTTAACAAAGTTATCAGATTTGTAAATATATTTAGGAGTATTCCATTTAATAGAGTGACTGTTTTTAGATAAATGGACAAAGAAAGCACTACTGCTCTTCCCCCTCCTAATATTGTATTTATGTTGCGTCAAGCGTACACTAATGATTTACCGGTTTGCCCAAAGTATTGCTTATGCCAAACTGAACAATCGACAGAATAAACGCCCCCTATACTATTGTTATTATTATGAATCAACATTTTGTACGTGGTAGACTGATACTTGAACATGACAGAAATATTTAACTTATTTAAGAGGCGGGGAAACAAAGAAAAGTTCTTAAAATTGCATGCGGGAGGGATTTTAGTTCTGTAAAAGGATTGTTTGCCAAACCTAGGCATCCTGCAAGAAATTTTTGAGGGTAGCAAAGATTGGTACTACCCTAAAAAATTTCTTGCAAGATGCCTAGATTTGGCAAAAAAAAAAAAAAATCCTTTTACAGAACTAAAATCCCTCCCGAATACAATTTTAAGAACTTTTCCTTACTTCTCCGCCTTGTCCAGGTGTTGAGTAAGAACCGCTGTTGGTGACGTGATTATACAATTGCATATGGATTTTCCTCTGCCCATACATGCTGATTGTGGAAGTTGACTGATCCACATCGTGTGGACTGTACTTCATCGGTGAAGAAAATGCAGCTTGAAAAGTTTGGATTTCTAGTGAACTGCCCCAAGAACCATTGACAGAACGCAACAATTGCAGGGTACTCTGTTAGTGATAACGCCTGTACACGTTGAGGATGATATGAGTACAATTGTTGTCCTCGTAACACTCTCCAGACATTCAAATGATGAATAGCCATGTGCCTTGCCAACTGTTGTGTGCTAATTTCAGGAGTATCGTTCACAATATCCAGAATCTCCTCTTCTTCCTAGGGCGTTATAGACCTTGGTCGTCCTCTATCGCTACCACGAGGCTCGAAGGTCCCATATTCATAGAGCTGGTGATGGATATTCATAAATGTTTTCCTATTGGGGCATTTTCGGTTTGGGAACCTTTCCTGGTACAGACGACAAGCTTCTACAGCATTACCGTTCGCCAAATCACACACGAAGCGCATATCTGCTCTCTGTTAATTTGAGTACATGTCCACTCACGATGCATCACTATCCAGACAACTACTTAATTGAGTTCGAAGGAAACCTGTGCTGAAAGACGCCACCTGTGGGAGATAAAGGAATTCTGATTAGTATGTGTTTTAATAGCCCATAACTCGGAAACCAGGCATTTCCGGACATATGTTCATGGGAACTATTTTTATTATTTAGACATAGGAAACATAATCCCAAAGTTATGCCATCTATTTTTGAAACACCCTGTATAATACCTAACAGAGTTCTTTTGCAGAGCTTGCAGGTGAAATGAGGTGCCCAAGGTTTGTCTTGATCTTCCACTGGCATGCCGAAGTATGCCTTGTAGGCCTCACAAATTTTAGGAGATCTCTTTACAGTGTACTTTTTCGCTCCTGTCTTAATAAATTCGCCGCAGACATAGTAAAATCCGCTTGTCGGATGTTTACAACCCCTTGATGCCATGCGTGACGAATGCTTCTATTAATGACGAGTGATGATCTCTGCGCTATGACGGCTAGAGTTAAACTGATCTGTTGATTAGACATTCTTTGTATTTATACAGTTATCTACGTTGCTAGAATATTCTAGAAATTCTTCAAACCTATATAAAATTCTCGAAAGTTCTAGAAAGCTCTACAGTTTATTTTTTACCAAATTAGTGCTGAATCTATATGTAATGTAAGAGAACTGTCATTGCTTTCCAGGTCGCAATATATGTATATATATATATATATATATATATATATATATATATATATATATATATATATATAAGGGAAATAAAAGATATTACTACTGAATTACTGTTTATGACATAACTGAAAAAAACATAACCCTTGAAACTTTGTATATATTTTTCTTATTTCCATCAAAATAATGTTATTTACCATAAATGGTATAGCAATGCCTCTGGGCATTCCTATAATAAAACCTCCTGGGAAACTTAATATATATATATATATATATATATATATATATATATATATATATATATATATATATATATATATATATATATATCATTTATTATGTATAAAATTCATTCAATTATTTTACTTTAACTTTGTTAATTTAATCATTCAATTATTTTACTTTAACTTTTTCAATTTAATTTTTCAATTAATTTACTTCAACTTTTGTAAATTAAATCATTTTATGTTAAACTTAATAATTAATTAATTCATTTATTTTACTTGGGAATTCAATTAACGTATACTGTTCCAAACAACATCTCTTGAATTTCACACACAAACAAACAAACACACGTTCTCAGCTCGATCAAAATAGCACGCTCTTCCACCCACTCGACTCGCAGTGTTCTTCGTATAAAGGTCGGTAATCATTCCTTCTAAAATTATTCATTTACCTCCAAACAAATCATACTTAGTTAATTCCATTTTCTCTCACAATTCTTTGTAAACGACCATACGAGAGTAGATCCTAATTATATTTACTTCTCATTGCAGCCCCAATTCAGTCCATCATAGATACTCTATATTATTTACTATATTATTATTTATATTATTATTTACTCTATTATTCACCTTATGTTTCACCATATTATTCCACCATATTAATTTGACATACTTCAATTCTCTTCGCATCTTTTTACAGTAAATCATATGTTAAAATATCTTACATTGTATACCTAACCTACTTATCTCATTGTATATTCATTGATTTTATGAATATATTTATATTTGTGTAATTGTCTTTCTTAAAGCCCAAGTCATCATTCCAAAAATTTATTTCGCTGTCGCTTTAGGTCTAAAACTAACGGCAGACAACTTCGATCAAACAAATTTATGGTTATTGTTTTCGAAACGCTATTTAGGCTGATTTATTAACAAGATAAATCAAATAGATAACCATACGCTATAATGGGCTAATAAACAAAATTAATGTGCTAGCCGCAAAAGCAAAGTTTGGGGATTAAAATTGACTTCTTTTTTTTATTTAAGAGCCATAAACAATCGGGAAATAACACTTTCAACCCAAAGGCAAGAAATAGGGAAATTTTGTTACAGTGGACATTGTAAATATATAAGTGAGAAATATAGTAGTAGAGGTGTTTAGTAGGAGAAAATAGTGGGGAAAATTAGGGAAATAATAGGAAAGTAAAATGAAAGTAGAATGAAAGACAGATCCCTGGTAAAAGGGTAGCTCTGGCTTTCTTTGCGTTTCTTTTTATTGAGTATATATATATATATATATATATATATATATATATATATATATATATATATATATATATATATATATATATATATATATATTTATTTATCAGAGGGTTTTTTGGCCCCTACTGCTGATGAAGAGTTTTTGTATCTTGGTTTTTAATGCCTGATTTTGCGTTTATTCTTGTGCTTTTGCTGTTGTTGTTGTTGTTGTTTTTATTTTAGGAGAATTTGAGTTTCTACTCATTCAAGTCAAATATATATAATAAGATTGTTTTAAAGTGATTGGCTTTGTTTGTGTTTGATTTGTGAGCAGAATTTCACGCGAACGTTGGGTTTATGTCGTTGTTGATGAGCAGTCATTAAAGTTCATGTGCTCGAGCACAAACTCTGGAGGAAAGTGCCGGTGTACGGCGTCCCAGATCCTTAAGCTCCACGTTTATGGGGGTCAACACAGTTCGCCATGGAGCTCACTCTGCCTTCTCATCTCTCTCCTTAAAGTTCCCGTTATAAGTAAGACAGCCTTATTCTGAACCCTTTGCAGTTTAAGGGTCTGGGTCTTATGACTCGCGTTTATGGGGACCGGGGGTACAGGAGTTTGGATCGGATGCACACATTATAGATTTTTGTTACAGTGTAATAAGTAAAGGGTCTTTCAATAAGGTCGCTCAATTTTTAAATGCAAATAAAACAAGTTGTGTGTGATATATGCACTTAATTTATTTTAAATTTGAAAGTAAATTTTATGGCATTAAATGTGAAATATGACGTCGTTCAAATGTTGGCCGCGGCTTTGTTTGGTGGAGCGTATTCGGGAGGCCCAATTTTCAATGACTTTGTCGCATAAATCTGGCTGAATTTGCTGGATGGTGTTCGTTATGTTGACTTTGAGGACATCAACTGTTTGCGGATTATTCGCATAAACCTGCGATTTAAGGTAGCCCTCAAAGAAGTAGTCTAATGGCGTTAAATCGCATGATCTCGGTGGCCAGTTGATGTCACCACCGCGTGAGATGACCCTGATCTGAAATCGCTGGTGCAAAATGTCTATCGTGGCTTGCGCAGTGTGGCACGTAGCGCCGTCCTGTTGGAACCACATGTCGTCAGTACCCATATCAGGCATATAATCCAGTTGAGGCCAGAAGAAGTTGCTTATCATCGATCTGTAGGTTTCGCCGTTGGCAGTTATGGCAATCTCATCTTCGTTCTCAAAAAAATACGGACCGATGATTCCGTTAGACGAAAATCCGTACCAAACAGTGACTTTGTTGGAATGCAATTGGTGCTGGTGTATCTCATGTGGATTGTTTTCGTCCCAAATCTGACAATTTTGCTTGTTCACAAATCCATTCATTCAAAAATGGGCCTCGTCGCTGTGGCGAGGGTAGAAATCACGTAATGCGCGGAACGTTTGTCGAACGGAGCACTGAATTTGATAATAACATTTGATGACTTGCACACGCTGTTCAACGTTATAACCTTCCATCGTGACTTGTCAAGTACTACTGAACAGTTCACAGTGAGTTGCCAGATGTCGCTTTAAGAACATGGCCTCTATCGCCTGACACAGCTCGAGCCTCCTTGTTGAAAAACCCTTTAGAATAGAGTAGAATAGAAGAAAAGGTGTAAGAGTGTGTAAAAGGCAAGTGCGTCCAGAGCTATCCCACCCCATCTCTTCTCTTCTGGCCTACTGTCGGGACCAGAAGTAAAGAGAAGGGGCGAGGGAGCCCGGACTCCTCCTATTCCCCCTTTCCCCACTCCATGTGCCTTACGGCACTGGTGAGAGGGTAATAGGGAAAAGAGGAGGAGGACAGAGTGAGGAAGAGAAAAAGGAGCGATAGTATAGCAAGAAACTAGTAGAATATCAAACAGATGACCTAGGTGGTATTGACCCTACCTCTAATACGTAGTGCTAATATAACGATATGTATCACCCACCAACGTATATTTGTAGAGCCCGTTAAGAAAGACAAGTACCCAAGAGTTAGTGAGGAATGGAATCAGAAACTAGAATACGAGAAAAATGTTCCGACTTACATTTGGCAGAAATAAATAATACTTTAGCAATTCATAGTTAATTTTTTTGACATACCTGTTCGAACGATAGCTAGCGACAAAGGAAATTCAAAGAAATAAAAGTCATACTTTCGCTGTTCTCAGAACATATGAATCTTGTACTCTGGTCAGCTGAAATTTAAATCACGCTGAATGATGTTATAAGGAAATTTAAACCCCTTAAGAAAACATTTAAACCTTTTACAAGAAATTGATATTTAAACGCAAATAATATATATATATATATATATATATATATATATATATATATATATATATATATATATATATATATATATATATATATAGGTGGGCGTTTTCGCGATAAATTATTGCGATAACGATATCGGGTTATCGGTTATCCGATATTTTTCCCCCGCGTTATAGATTCATCGGCATCGCCGATACTTTTGGTTCCAAACTAGCGATAATCTAAGTTTTTGGTTCCAGTTTAGTACAGGGGCGAGCCGTGCGTGCCTTGGAGGCAGAAATAGGTAGGTCTGAGCTGGGAGGAGGATCCTCAAAACCTATGAGGAAATGAAGGAGAGCCTCACCAGGTAAGAAACTAAGAAACAGTATTCAAATATTCTTACTGTTGTATTATAAAATAATGGTATATATAGTGAATAATCAATATTGTATTATAATTATGGATTTAGCGATTTATCGGCTATCACCTTATCGGGCGATAAATTTATCGCCCAATTTGATTTATTGGTTATCACCGATAAGGTTATCATTATCGGTTATCGTGATACATATTTTCGTTATCGCGCCCACCTATATATATATATATATATATATATATATATATATATATATATATATATATCAAGAGACACCCACAAAGGAAAAGTGAAAAACGATTCCGAGTGCTTTCTTCTTTATTCTTAAAGACCTTTTCAAGGAATGAACAGGAGGCTGGACATACATTGCCTTAAATAGTGGAAGGGGGGATTAGACTACCCACCTCTGGACCCTAATTAGGAGGTACAAAATCCTGAAACAACTTTTTTTGAGATTTTACGTATGTAGTGATAATGGGGTCTAGTCTGAACAAACCAGGGCTAAGATTGAAATTTGGGAACGCGTTAATGGAGATACATTCTAATGTATTTCTCGAAATATAATTACTGCATTTTATAAATGGTTTGGCACTGTTCCAATTAATGCTATGGTTAAGATTGTACATATGTAGAAAAAGCGCAGATTGTTCACTGTGATTACGTACATTGGCTTGATATTGCTTAACCCGGTCATCTAGTTCTTTCCCGGTTTGTCCATAATAACATTTTTGGCAGTTGTTGCAACCTATCGAATAAACAATGCCAGGTCGGAGGGGGGATGAGATTTTTGACAAGGATGGGATAAAGTGTAGTCTTGTATTTAAAAATAACATTTATGTTAAGGGGCCTAAGTACGCACGGAAATTTAATGAAAATATGGTTATGGGGTAAAACTAATAAGTTTTTGGCCTGAAACTTAGTGATATTAAAATTAGTTTGATAATAGGAACGCTTGGAGGACTTATAACAATTGTCGAGAAAGTACAAAGGGTAGCACAAATTTATCCCTATTTTATATATTCTATCGACTTCTTTGTCTAGGTATTCTGGTGAGACAATTCTGAGGGCACGCAAAAACATAGAGGAGAAAACACTTTGTTTGATGTTATTATGGTGGTTAGAATAAAAGTGTATGAAAGAGTCTATGGCTCTGGGTTTTCTATATCTTTCATATTTGAAATAATGGTTTGTCCGATTAATTAGAATATCTAGGAAAGGGAGTGTGCGATCTTTTTCAACGTCCGATTAATTAGAATATCTAGGAAAGGGAGTGTGCGATCTTTTTCCACTTCTAAAGTAAATTTAATGTAGGGCACTAAGGTGTTAATTTTACTGAGAAATGTATTAATATTTAAATGATTAGGCCAAAGGCAAAGGATGTCATCAACATATCGCATTCAGGCTATAGGGGTTTCATTAATTTGGGTAAGGTATTCTAGATTCGAAAAATTGCATGTATAGGTTTGCGAGTACAGGGGACAAACAATTCCCCATTGCCATTCCAAAGATTTGGCGATGAAATTTTCCATTAAGGTAAATTTGCAATTGTTGATGCAAAGTACAATGAGTTTAATGAGGGTAGAAGCGGGTATAGAGAGAGCAACTGACTCAAGGTGTTCTTCAAGGAAATTCAAGAGATCGGGTACGGAAACTTTAGTAAAGAGGGAAACGACATCGAAACTAACCAGGCTAAAATTATCAGGGTAGGGGAGCTCATTAAGTTTACTAATGAGGTGCATATTATTGATAATATGTGAATTGGAAATGCTCCTACCAAAGGATTATTAGAGAGGCTAACCATTTTGATAGGGTATAGGAAACACATCTTACGTCTTGAAAAATTTAGAAGTAAGAGTATGTAGTAAGATTAAAGTGGACAGTGTGTGTTAGAAGAAGAAGGTGGTGAAAGGGAATAATTAAGAGTTAGAGTTGTGTGCTGGGTGACCAGCTATCTCCTTTCTTCTTATCACTGATTCTTTTCATTCGTTCTTCTATCTTCCTAAGTTGAAGGCTCTCGCGCATCTTTAGCACTTCTTTTCTTCTCTAGGTTCTATTATTGTTCTGTTGCAGATTGTTTTCTATATTCCTTAATTAAAATATGATTGCAAACAACCTCGATGTTACGTGTATATGGGAGCTGGTTCCCCAAACCCGGGTTTCCCGCTCCTAAAGTTGCCTTTGTTGTTGTCTCTGTAATCTTGTGGGATTTCTAGGGATCTTCTATCTTCTTCGTCTAATATGTTATTCAATTTGTCTAACACCTGGCTTGCTCTCTTGTGTAGGGATACAACCAATTCTTGGGTGCAGATCCGCCGTGCGCGCAGAAAGAACCCGCAGACGATGCCCATATTTGTCTGAGAGTCGTCATTTCACAGGAGAAGTACATCCAAGAGTCCTTCCAGAAGCTGGGGTACCCGTTGGCATTCATCAAGGAAGGAAAGGTGCAAGACCATCAAAATCGGTCAGTGTGCTGCAGCAGCAGGTGAATTGAGTCCTAGTAAAAAGTACATCTCAGCCCCTACTAGCCCCGTTTCCATCGCAGTATGAAGAAAGCTGGCTCCATCTATCAGTGTCACCCTTCAAGCTGGTGTCAAAGTGAGAGACATATGCCGCTCTAACCCACCGACTAACAGGAACTCTGTGGTATACACGATACATACCCTGCAGCGACTGCCCCCAGGCCTACTTTGGCGAGACATACAGGGGCGTGGACACCAGAGTAAGGGAGTAAAGCAGGATATTCGGGCAGGGTGGTTCAGCAACGCTCTCACCGAACACCTGCGAGATGCTGACCACCGCATCAGTTGAAGAGAAGCGAGAGCAGTCGCGTATGCTTCCAACAGAATGAGGAAGAAGGCATTGGAAGGGGCATTCATAGTCACGTCAGAATGCCTCAACACTAACTCTAGCTTTTTCAACATAATTCGAAACATAGCCAAGCAAGTAGCCTTTTCCTTTCCCTTTCTTTTTCCTCCTTTACCGTGAAACAGACGCATAGAAACAACTTGGTGGCGATGGACTGGCCCGGACTCACCAGGAAACTGACCAATCAGCGACGAACTCAGACGATGGTTAGAGTAATGTTCAGTCACATGCATATAAAGGGTGTTTCATTAAGACAGATCGAAGTTAGCAGTAAATAAAACAGTGTTATTGGTTAAAATTTATTGATTTCACTATTGGATCATGTTATTTGAGTCATGGCAATTATGTGTGAAAAATAATATCGCCTAAATGTCCACCAAGGTTTCAGCGGAAAACCTCCACTCGATAATCAAAATTTTTGATGACTTCTCTGCATAGTTGCTCCTCGATCTCACCAATAGGCCTTGTTATCTCATCCTTCAGCTGTTGAATTGTTGTTGGCTTGTTGGCATAGACATAAACCTTACTTTTGAGATGACCCCAAAGGAAGAAATCTAAAGGCGTCAAGTCACACGATCGTGGTGGCCAATTGACCTTGCTGTTTCGAGAGATGATGCAACCTGGGAACTTCTCATTCAATAAAGCCATTGTTGCATTGGCTGTGTGGCAACCACAAATCTTCGATATCCATAGAATTCAATTCAGGCCATAAAAAGTTGGTTATCATGGCACGGTATCGCTCGCCTGTCACCGTATCAGAATTCCCGGCATCATTTTCGAAGAAATACGGCCCAATTATTCGACTAGCAAAAAATGCACACCAAACAGTGACCTTTTGTGGATGCAGTGGCTTTTCAACAATCTTCCTGGGATTTTCATCAGCGCAAATGCGACAATTCTGCTTATTAACGAATCCACCAAGATGAAAATGGGCCTCATCACTAAAGATGATTTTTTGCGAGAAATCATCATCGGCTTGTCTTTGCTCGTGCACCCAATTGACGATGTACGGCGCTTCAAATGGTCAGCAGTCTTCAGTTCTTGTATCAATTGAATTTTGTAAGCGTGTAGAGACAAATCTTTTGTCAAAATTCAATGTAACGTTGTTGTGGAGAGGTTCAATTCCTACGCGCGATGACGAATAGTGGTGTCTAGATCTTCGGCCACATTCTCGCGCACTGCAACAATGTTTTCAGCTGAACAGCGTAAACGAGCACGCAATGGCGTTTTCATATCTGCCACCCACCCTGTTTGTTTGAATTCACGAAAAGTTTTCCCAATTGCACTCTCGGTTGGTCGATTATGTTGACCAAAAAAATCGCGAAGTGCCCAAAATGCGTTTCTGGTTGAACGTCCATTTTCGTAAATATGCTTCGATAACTTTAATACGTTGTTCGATTGTTAATCCTTCCCATGGTTGAAATTGCCAAAGACTGAAGTTGTTAAATTTGCAAGAAAAAAAAAATCATTAGATGTTTAAACTTAACTGACATTTAAAATCGGTCCAAGTTATTGGAACACCCGTTATAAGTCGGCGGTCGCACTCCTTTCTTGCCAAAGTACTAATTCGCCGCTTAGATTGCTGATAGACCACTCACGTTAAGCTTGGTAAAGCAGAATCACAGCCAAAACTCAGCTCATTCTTAATCGAAGAAGAATGTTTTATGTAGAAGATTTTTTTACCTATTACTCTCGGAAGGAATCGACGCGAGGATATTTACTCGGATACAAGATTCAAAAGGAAGCCACCGCTCTCCTCATTTTCAACCTCATTTTCATTTTCATCTATCATCTCGATCACCTTTCCTTTCCCACACCCAAAATCCTCCATTACATGGGGGTACTAAAAAGAGAGAAATACTTTTTTAGGCCTGTCATATATTTCACCATGTCGGCCTAAAGACCCCATTCTCCGCCCCCCACCCAAGGCCCAATGCCTAAGCTAAATGACGCTGACATTCGACCTCGTCCTAACTATGCAGAGCACTTGATATGAATAATTGGGGGTACGGGAGGAGGAAGATTTGAGGATTAGCCCACTGCCAGATACCCGTACCGGAGGAACCCCGGAAAATGGACCGGGCTGCAACCTCTGCAGGGGAGTATGACAACTCCGCCTGTGGGGTGCCCCCAAGACCACTGAGGGACACGCCACAGTCTCAGTGTATGGTAGGACGCAGCTGCGGTTTTTAATTCCCTCGAGGAGATGGCACCCTCGGTTAGCGATGGTTGATTCCGCGCTAGCCAACAAAAAGCCGCCACTTTTCACCCCTCGAGAGGAGCCCACCCGGACTTCTCTCAGGACCTTATACACTGATTTGAAAATCGCGCTGACGAAGCTGATAGAAGTACCAAACAGGTACGTGGCACTCTGCCACAAACAGGTAGACGTTGAAAGGATGGTGACAAAAGATGGGCTGAAAGCTCTAAACAAAATCGGCTTATCACCAAACCTGCCACCACAATTAATGGCGAATCGTTCATTTGTGGGCCGCAAAGTTGAACTTTATGTCGGCTCGCACACAAAAGACGAACTCAAAGAAGAATTAGAAAGGGAAAACAAGTACCTCAAAATCGTAGAAATAATCAAATTCGGCCACCATACTCATGTTTTCAAAGTAGTGTGTATATCTTTGGAGATGGCCAATAAAGCTACGAACAACGGATTTCTAGCATTCTGAATGCAGATACCACCAGAAAATATCGACATAGAAATATTTATAAATGTTCAGACCTGTTTCCAATGTTATGCGATCGAAGATCACGTCACAAGAAACTGCCCCCTAAAAGACAATTGGCCATACTTTTCGTGAATGCAATGAACAAGTAAAGAATGTATCAACTGCCAGGGCCAGCATCGGACTATGGCCGTTAACTGTCCAAAAAGAAAGGCCATAACAAACAGGAAAGAAGAAGTGGAAAAAGAAGAAACACAAAAAAGAGCAAATCAAACATACACCAATATAGCAAAAGCCACAGTAAAAGAAATTAAAGAAACGCAGGAACAAAAAATTAACATCAACGTTAATGAAGGAACCGGCCTTGACATATTGGCTTGTATAATGTTTGCCTACATGTATAACATAGCACAACCGGGAACATTCGCCGAAACGTTGAACCTACTTTTAGAAAAGAGGGTTGGTCCCCCCCAACCCTCCTTCAGCATTAACATAGGGCGTAACAGCTGGAAAAGCACTGCATGTAAAAGATATGTTAGAGGCGGGGGCCAAACTGGCTGAGGGAGAAGCAGTAGAAGATACTGACGAATCCAATGAAGAAAAAAAAATACTGATAAATCTGAAAAAAGTACAAGAAAAAAAAGAGGAACCCCCAAAAGAAGAAAAGTCAAACTAAGAATGTGCACTGAAACGGATACACAATCAGAAACGGAGTCAGAATCAGGAACAGAAAATTAAGAAGGCTGTCGTTATGAAGCCAAAGACTTCAAATTAAAGATCTTCGTACACGAATCATACCCCTTGCAAAAAGGAACAAAACTAGAGGACATTAAAAAAAGAATAGAAAGAGGAGCATGTAACTGGAACTTTGTTACCGATCACGACGAAAAAAGCAATACAGAAACTGATTGAAGAGAACCGAATTAGAATCTACCCCCAGTGCACGAAAATAATAAAAAAAGGACGCATTCGAAAGGAAGGAAAATGGAAAATAGAAGAACTCCAAAATAAAAAGCAAGTAGGTACAAAAGGAAATATAACAAATTATGGATAACCCGATGAAAAAGCTAAAGATCCTTCACGTTAACACCGACGGCTGGAAAGGCAAAAGCACACAATATGGAAATATTTTTAGGAAACTAGATCCTAACATGATCACAATTTCTGAGTACGGAAAAAAGATGAAGAAACCATGAAAATCTCAAACTTTCACATTTTTTATTTTTTTTTGTAAATGGATTATAGCGGAGCCCCAAGCTATGCCTCAACTTCGGGCACATTAACAACGACCCAAGCACCCCCTACCCTGCAACAACAACAACAAAAACGTATTCATCCACGTTCGGCGCGCACTCTAGCATCCTCCCTCATTTGCCTACCACCCAAGAACCTCCCTTCCCCACTTCCTCTTCGGTTCAGCTTCCGCCATTCGACCCATTGGCTGGTGGGAAATGATGGAGCTCATCCTCTTACACCAGGAAGTTCCGGAAGATCAAAGGACAATCATCGTAGCACAGAGATTACCTCTAAGTATTTTTACAACTTTTAAGAGTCTTCTAATTGATGGGGGTATTTCTGGGTCTTGGGGAAGATTCAAGAGGGCGTTCCTGGAGGAATTCGGGAGTTCACAAATTGAGGCCCTGCATATCTTTCTTGGTACGCAGGTGATGAGGACAGGCGCCCCACGCACTTTCTGGAGCATCTCAAGGCATTGGCACATGCCAAGGGAGCACAGCTCGACCAATTTGAGCCACTCATACAGAAATATTCATGCGTTGGGTGCCAGGCCAAATTAAGCCCCTTATACTAATGTCCTCCCCTGCAAACGTGGAGAAGATGGCAGAGGTGGCTGACGCCTTGTATAACAATCCATTCGTCAGCTGGGGACTTGCAGGCACCAGGACGTTTAGCAATGTAAATAGGGGGCGTAGCACATCTTTGCATTAATACAACTCTAATGTTAAAAACGACACATATGTATCCAATTCACAGGTTAGGTCACTGGGCGAGACTCCTTACAACCGACCAGGACTCCCTCAGGATGCATCCTCCCAGGCTTCGGATCTTTCATCCGTTCTGGAGAAGATGGAGATGGATATTTGGGGCCTAAAGGTACGAACGGTTCTTCACCGAGAGCACAATCGTGATCAGGATGGAGGAGTCAGATGTCATTCCTCCTCCCCCAATAAGGCAACACCAACGAGTAAACAGCAGCACAAGAGGTGAGGCACAGCAGTTTAATTTCCAACCTAGGCCTAATTCCCCCTATCCTGACAACTCTCATGGTAGCTGCTGGTACTACTCTAATTATGGGAGCAACGCTGTCCGCTGTGTTCGGCCTTGCAGATTTTACTATGCATCATTTCATGCCCACAACTTTAATCCTCATTCTGGTCGTGCTGCTTATACTTCTATGTTTCAACCTTCAGGCTTTTGTTGGTATCACCTCAAATTTGGCTCCGGAGCAGAAAAATGCTCTGCCCCATGCAACTACCAGCAAAATGTTCAACTTGCACCTCAATCTCAACCTAACCTTACATCACCACCTCGGATCTTACAAAACTCTACAGATTCCCTTACCCAACTTTCACCTTCAGCACAGGGAACTTTAAAGTGAATTGGCAAGTGATACGTGGGTCTGTCACTTCTGCAACCTCATCTCTTTAGGCTGATCCTCCTCGTGGTTGACACCAGCGCTCAATGTAGTGTCATTCCAGCCTCTTCAGCCGAGAAAGCTTGCACTTCTTGTGATCTTGTCCTTAAAGCTGCCATTTCATCGGACATAAGGACTTATGGGAGGCGTATCCTCTAGCTCTCTCTCTCGGGTTACGTCGTGTTTTCTCATGGACGTTCATTCTGCCTACGTCGACATGCCAATTTTAGGCCTAGATTTTCTTTCCGCGCACGACATTCTCGTCGATTCTCATCACTGCGAACTTATCGACAGAACCACGACACTAACTGTTGTGGGTCATTCTTTCCTTCCACCAGCTCTCTCCTCTCTGTTCGAATCCCTGCAACTGGTCCCCACTTTCAGCAACTTTTGCGGGAGTTCCTAAGCCTCTGTCTGCCTCATTCTAAGGACAGACCTATTAAGCACAATGTGGTGCACATAATAGAGACGGCAGGAGGGCCAGTTTTCTCACGTTCTCGTCAACTGATCCCGGATAGACTTGCTCTAATGAAGCAGGAATTTAAGTTCATGATGGGCCGGGATCGCTCCCCATCCACCTTCCCATGGGCTTCACCGCTTCATATAGTATCCAAGTCTACTCCGGGGAAATTAAGAGCTGTAGGTGACTACAGGCGACTCAATACCTCTACAGTTCCAGATAGGTATCCTCTTCCTTTCTTACCAGATTTTAACTCCGCTCTCTTGAGTTGTTCCATTTTTTTCTCGGCTCGATTTGGTTCGTGCTTTCAACTAAATCCCGACCCACCCTGATCATATTCCTATGACATCTATCACCACTCCATTCGGTTCCTTCGTCATGAACCGAATGGCTTACGGGCTCCGTAACAGTGGTCAGACCTTCCAACGCTTCATGGATCAGGTTCTGAGAGGTCTTCCCTTTGTATTTTGTTATATGGACGACTTCTTGATAGCATCTTCGTCTTTAGAGGAGCATCTTTTTCACCTTCGCCAGGTTTACACGCGTTTAGTTGAGTATGGTATCGTACTCAACACTTCTAAGTGTATCTTTGGTGTCACGCAGCTCTCCTTTTTGGGATACCACATTTCCCCTGATGGAATTCGTCCTCTCAAGGACAAAATTGAAGTTATCCAGGCTTCTCCCTGATCTTCTTCGCTAAAGCAACTTGGTAGATTCTGTAGGATGGTAAACCTTTAAGACAGGTTCATTTCCAACATCTCTTACATTATGCAACGTCTCTACGAATTCCTTCCCAAGTCCAAGAAGAACCTTCCTCTTTCCTGATCCCCCGAAGCTTGCGAGGTTTTCTCTCGCACCAAAGAGGCTATGGCTTCCGCTGTCACCCTGGCCCATCCTTGCTCAGGAGCTCCCATAAGCGTTGCTTCGGACGCGTCCGCTACTCATGTCGGTGCGACGCTACAGCAGAAGGGTGTGACTCTTGGCAACTTCTCGCCTTCTTCTCTAAGGCTCTTCTTCCTTCTCAACAGAGGTACAGTACGTTTCCAGGAAGCCGAAATTCTTTGTACTGCAGCTTGGCACCAAACAGGATACGGTTTCGATCGATCGACTTGAAACCGCTCTCATAGAGGCCGTTCATCTGGAACAGCCACTACCTTTCTCTTCCACTAATACAGGTTCAGTGGTCATCCCAGCCTACCTTCCGCATCCAACTATTCCTTCAAAACTTCCCAACCAACTAGCCCCACTTCCGAACCCTTCTTCGACTCTTTCAAATCAAACTCAACTCTTTTTCCCACCTCTTTACTCGCAAACCCTCCACAAACTATCTCTACGCCTCCCAATTTTTCTTCCCAACTGATGCGGCCTAACTTTTTGTTGCAGGACCGATCGACAGCAGCTGGAGAACACCAAGCGACCAACGCGCAACTTCCTACAGTCGCCTTTTCGGAAGGTCCAGAACAATCGCCACCCCACGCTCCGGTCCTCGCTCGCGCCAACCTCCCTCCTAAATCGAGTGGCACTACTAATCGCCACCTGACCCAAAATCTGAGTCAGCCATGGCACCATAACCCGTTCTGGACGCATTGTAAGGAGGCCTGGACGCTATATAGACTAAATTTTCTGTAAATATCTTGTGTTGGGCGAGCTTTCCCTCGTTGGGGCAGTATTGTAGCGGTCTACACCCCTACAAATGTAAATATTTGCTTCTTACTACATATATATATATATATATATATATATATATATATATATATATATATATATATATATATAATATTTCAAGAAGGGCTGGTTACTCTGACTTAAATCGGGAGATTGGTGCACTCGCTCTCCCAAGTGTCTTAAAATAAGCCATGAGGCTTCATTCTCTTGGCTGTGCTTCATCGGTCACCAGGTCTGTAAAGATTTCAATTGTAATTGTAGCTTAGGCTAAATTTTCTGTAAATATCTTGTGTTGGGCAAGCTTTCCCTCGTTGGGGCAGTATTGTAGCGGTCTACAATACTGCCAAAGCCTGGTAAACCACCAAATCATCCTGGAAATTTCAGGCCCATAACGCTATTATAAACACTGGCCAAGCTATTGGAAAGGATAATCAACAAAAGATTGGTGAATAATCTCGAAGAAAGATCATTAATACCAGAGCACCAGCATGGTTTTCGAAAAAGAAGTAGTACTGAAACGGCGTTGGCAGTCCTAGTTGAAACTATAGCAAACGCAAAATACGAGAAAAACTACACTGAATTGGTGTTGAGGGACGTCCGAAAAGCCTTTCATAAAGTTTGGGGGATAGGCCTCAAATTCAAGATAGGAAGGTTAGAGCTACCGCAGAACGTAACGAAATGCCTATGTGATTACATCACTGACCGAACAGCGTATATTTAATAGAGGGATACGACGGCCCGATCTTTGAAGTCCCACAGGGGGGCTGCATAAGCTCCACCCTGTATAGCATCTACACGATGGACCATCCCAGCCAGAAATACGAAACAGCGAGGTATATTCAGTACGCGTATCACATCACAATAATCGCGAATAGCCCTTACACGCACGCTCGACACAGGGCCAAAATAACAGCTACGGAAATAACCAACATTAATAACTTTGAACGGAAGTGAAAGATCAGAACGAACACCGACAAGTTCTCAATCATTTCCATGGGTAGAAGGAAGACATCCAGAGTCCAGGTGGATGGAAAAGGATACATCTATCAGCACGGGGAAAATGTGCTCGGCCTAAAAAATACTAGAAATGGTTATGGTAAGCACATTAAGGATATAACCAACATGGCAAAAGGGCATCTCACTAAGATGTTCCAAATCAGGGGACTGAATATTAATAATAAAGTCAAAATATACAATGCTATATGCAGAGCAACGTTACTATATCCATCTGTTCCTCTGAACAAACTTCTTAAGACAAACGCGGGGAAACTCCAAAAAAGTGCAAAACTACCGGCACAAGAAGACGTGAACGTAAAAGAATTAGGCACCTACACCAGGAGATCAACCTTCCGGCTACTAATGTATCCCTACACAAGAGGGCAACCCAGATGTGGCTCAAATTGAATAACATATTAGACGAAGAAGATAGAAGATCCCTAGAAATCCCACAAGATTACAGAGACAACAACAAAGGCAACTTTAGGAGCGGGAAACCCGGGTTTGGGGAACCAGCTCCCATATACACGTAACATCGAGGTTGTTTGCAATCGTATTTTAATTAAGGAATATAGAAAACAATCTGCAACAGAACAATAATAGAACCTAGGGAAGAAAAGAAGTGCTGCAAGGAGCAACAAGGAAAATAAGTACCCTAGAAGACCTTACGGTCAATACAAGGCGGGTACTTTTGGCGCAATCCTCGAAGTTGTCCGTTGGCAACCTTGAAAATCACTCGCGAAGATCTTAACGGCGATTTCGCAAGACTTTATCTAGTCTTCACTTGAACTGGTCAACAGATTCACTGTTGACAACTTCCGTCGGAAGTGCGTTCCAACTACCGCAGATACTGTAAGGGAATAATTTCCTCCACAGATCACGGTGGCATCGCTTCAGTTCAAGTTTGAAGCCGTGATTTCTTGTTCTCCCCTCGCTGAGCTGGAAAATATCCCCGTAGTCCAGTCTGTCGAAGCCTCGAAGTATTTTAAACACTTTGATAAGCTGACCACGTAGTCTCTGGTCTCCAGCGAGAACATATCTAATTCCCTTAATCTATCTTCATAACTTTTATGTCTGATAGAGGGAATCAGTTTGGTTGCCCTGGCTTGCATGCGTTCTAATCTCGCGATGTCTTTTCGGAATGAAGGACTCCAAAATTGTACGGCATACTCCAGGTGCGGTCGGACGAGGTAGTTGTACAGATACAGTACTATCTCCTTGTTCCGATATCCAAACTGGCGCTTTATATACCCTAACATCCTTTGGGCTTTCTTCTCCACGTCAATACACTGTTTCGAGAACTTGAGGTCACTGGTGATAGTTACACCCAAGTCCTTCTCAGTGTCGGTGGATTCAAGAGCAGTGCCCTTAAGGAAATAGGGTGATTGGGGATTTCTGTGGCCGATATGCATAACTTTGCATTTGTTTACGTTAAAAGGCATTTGCCACATATCAGACCACTTCGTAATCTTTCGAAGATCATCTTGCAGGCGGGCAATATTTCCATGCTTTGCAACGTTCATACCAAGCTTGGTATCGTCGACAAATTTAGAAATCTTCGCAACCATGTCACCGTCCATGTCGTTGACGTAGATAATGAATAGTAGTGGAACTAGGACACAACCTGGAGGCACCCTGCTAGTAACGGGCACTCACTCAGAAGCCTGTCCATTCAACACCAACCGTTGACGTCTGCCATAGAGCCAGTTTTCTATCCAGCCTGCTACTTTTCCGTCTATGCCCAATGCTCGCACTCTCCGGAGAAGGCGGCGGTGTGGTACCTTATCAAAGGCTTTCTGAAAGTATAAGTAGACAACATCCACCGCCTTGTCCCGATCGTGCTCACTGAAGGCGAAGTGGAAGAATTCCACAAGGTTCGTCAGGCATGACCGTTGCCTTCGGAAGCCGTGCTGGGAACTCCTAAGTAGCAGGCTTGACTCTAAATGCGACGTAATTTTGTCCACCATGATGCTTTCCATGAGTTTACCGACTATCGAAGTCAGACTGATAGGTCGGTAGTTCGACAGTTGGCTACGGTCTCCTTTCTTGAAGATAGGAGTCACCTCCGCTTCACGCCAGTCTCTAGGAACGCATTCGGTCCGGATTGACATGTTTAAGATTGCGCTCAGGTATCGTGACACTTGATCGCGCACTTCTTTCAACACTTTAGGTAGAAACCCATCCGGGCCAGGTGACTTATTCGTCATTAGGTCAGTGATCTTCTTTTTTATTTCTCCTTCGATGAAGTCCATATCCTCCAGCTTTTCCCCGAGTAGGGATCCGTTGGCTGGGGGATGGGACCACACTCTTCAGTAAACACTGAAGAGAAGTAGTCGTTGAAGAGGTTAGCATTTTCTGCATCTGAGTGCTTTAATGTCCCCTCTTCATTCCTTAAAGGGCCAATCGTTCGATGGAAGGGTTTACGGCTGTTTACATATTCAAAAAACTCCTTGGGATTCTCTTTACAGAGTCTCGCTACTCGGAGTTCCTCAGGCCGCTTAGCCGCCCTTATGCTGGACTACACTCTCCTGGCTAAAGATGCGTGAGAGCCTTCAACTTAGGAAGATAGAAGAACGAAGGAAAAGAATCAGTGATAAGAAGAAAGGATATAGCTGGTCACCCAGCACACAACTCTATCTCTTACTTATTCCCTTTCATCACCTTTTTCTTCTAACACACACTGCCAACTCCAATCTTACTACAAACCTTTACTTCTAACTTTTTCAAGACGTAAGACGTATTTCTTGTCGTTATACGGCCGAGCATACGATTACGACGCATTGCTATCCCTAACGGATAAAGCATATCTTGATTTTGCTTTGTAAAGGACGCTAAGCACCGTTGACAGAAAACAGCCTATTCTGGAAGTCTTTTGGTGAATTTCGCTTCACCCTTCAGAAAGAGAAAGATACTTATTTCATCTGTGATTCATATTTCGATGAGGGCTTAAGCCCCTCAATACTCCTGTCCATCGTCCTGCGTGAGAAACTGCCTCGGGTGTCTGTCATTCATTAATTTCGTCTTAACTATGTCGGCCATTTTGAATGACATAATTAAAGGCTTATGTGAAAACTGGTTTGAGGACTAGCCCACAGCGGAATATTTCTCGAAATTCGGGTTAACTGCAAATCCCGAACGGAGAAGAGATCCTCATCGCCCGGCGGACCCGGCCAGCATCATAGAGGGAAGTAACACCCGTCTTTATGTAGTTGAAAGTGGTTTTGGCGTAAGTACCCGAGATTGGGTGTCAAAACTTTATCTGCCGCTGATTCGACCGCTACTGCAATCAAGTCCACCAGGAGTAATTCCTCTTTAGGCTCCTACTCGAGATCCACCCCATCCATCCATCACCCATCATCCTGGTGGCAACTGAGCGGGAGGACTAACTGGGAAATGGACCGGAGCGTTCACTCCAATATTCTAACCATTTTCGACTTTACCTGACCTAACCTTTACCTCCTTTACCACCTCATCGCTTCATTTTTCACTCAAAACAGACAGTTATTACACTTTTTTTACAGAGATAAGTATAATTCAAGAAAGAAGAAGAAAAGGACACAACGAGACCATGGAGACCCTCAATAAGAGGGTCCCCCTTCGGACCTTCCCTAGAATAAAGGCACCTGAAAAAAGCAAGCTTTGCGGGACACTATTCGCCGAATTAAGAGTAGCCCTCGGTAAACTAACCGAGGTTTCCGTCGTTTCATCGCCAGAGGATTTCGACTGGCTCTTGTCTGAAGAGGGAGCCGAAGTTCTAAAATCTATAAACTTCGAAGCAAAGACACCCCCACAAGTGGTAGTCAACCGCAGCATAATCTGCCGCAAAGTTGAAAGCTGGGTTGGTGAACACTCTGCTGACGAAATGAAAAATAAAGTAGAAAATCAACGCTCATGGGCGATCTCAAAGAAGTAATCAAGTTCCGCGACCACCCGCATGTATTCAAAGTGACCTTTTTATCGACCGAAATTGCACACAAAGCACAACGGAAGGACTCCTCGTTTTCAAAATGAGGATCCCTGGATGCAACATAGAACAGGAAAAGTTCCATAGCATTCAGATGTGCTTTGTATGTTACAAGTTGGAGACACAGACAAACACGAACTGCCCTGAAAAAGGAAAACTATCGTGCAGCGAATGCGCCACAGAAGGACACCAACACGACACCTGAAAAAGCACGGCTAAAAAAAAATGTGTGAACTGCAATGGCGGACATAGGACGATGGCCCTAAACTCCCTGAAGCGGAAGGGCATTATAAAGATGATGAAGGAAGAAGAAAAGAAGAAAAAACTGAATACTTACGCTAGCACCATGAAGAAAAGCGAAAGGCCGCTACCAACGAGGGCCTCCCCGACCCAAATGAACTTCACTAATGACGTAAGTGCAAAAATCGCGATTTACATCACGCATGCAAACATGGCTAACGTGGTAAAGCTTGGACGCTATAACCAGGTTCTAAACGGGCTACTGAAGGCAAACAATCTGTCAAAGGTCAGAATGCCCGCGAACACTGAATGCTCCAAGGTATTCAAGGATTCAGTCATTAAGATTAGCATGAATATTATATCTGGATTGGAAGAAGCAATTGAAGCACCCCTATCCGAGGAATCCAAGGAGGAAGAAGAGGAAGACAAGGAAGACAAAGAACAAGACAACGATGAAACCACATCTTCGGAAAGTGACGAGGGTCCATGCACTCGCACACGAGCGACGAAGAGTAAGTAAAAAACTCCTAGTCCTCCACCGAAGAGTGAAAAGCCTAGGCACACTAAGGCTGCCCCACAGGCCAACAAGAAGAAAAAAAGAATAAGAGGAAACATAGGTAATTACGTCTCATCATGGAACTGAACGCACTAAGAATACTGGAAATCAACACCAACGGCTGGACGACAAAAAGGACTCTTTACGGAAACGTATTCAGAGAAATTGATGCATATGTCATATTGATTTCAGAACATGGGATCGACACTATAATTCTGAAATGAAAATCTGTAATTACGATATGTTAGTCACAAATCACTCAAAGAGCGATACGACGGTGCCTCGATAGCCATCAAAAAGGGGATAAAGTACAAGCAGATTAGAAATCTTAAAGAATCCTATCTCGCGATTGAGGTCAAACTCGACATTGAAAAACTGTTCATCGCTGCCGGGTGCCAGCCGCCAGGGAGAAGATACTTACCGATCCATTCTCTTGACGCATCTCCCAAATATATTTGGAATAAAATCAGGCGTCTCAAAGGATCAACTAGGGAAAAAAAGAAGAAAATAGAAATATTAAAAGAAGACGGAACCATCGAAACAAGAAAGAAGAATAAAAGAAATATTCCGACGTTATTGGGAAAAATCTTCATTATATCCGAAGAAGAAAACGAAGATTTTGATATTGAGTTCGAGAACAACATTATAGACCATCTTAACACACAAATACACAGGACGCATCTTTACCACCAGGTGGATAGACAACTCGATGGAGACCTTGAGATCACGGAAGAAGAACTATTCGGCGCGCTTCACTCAATCGATCAGAAAGCCCCAGGGCAATCTGGGCTTACGAAAATAAACTTCGAAAAGGCACCAGCCAACGTCATCGAGAGAATGATAAGAACTTTCAACGCGTGTCTAAATACAGGATACTTTCCTGATGCTTATGAAACGGCAAAAATGATCTTGTGCCGAAGCACAGAAAGGATCCAAAGTTGAAAGAGAGCTACCGGCCAATTTCACTTCTAGATTTTGGCAGCAAGGTCTTCAAGAAGATCCTCAACCAAAAACTGGTGTCTCACCTGAAGGAGAACTCCCTCTATAATACGGGCTTAGAAAAAAACGATGTATGGAGATGGCAATAAATGTTATTACAGAAAAGCTTGCTCAAGCCAATGCGGAAAGAAGTTACGTGAATACAGCAAGTCCTCACTTAACGACGTACTCATTTAACGACGACTCGGAGTTACGACGGCCGTCACGACCGGTCCAATATTGGTTTAACAAAAATCTCTCGAAGTTACGACGCGCGCATAACCTTCCTAGTGCCGAGATTGTCGTGTCGGACTTGTTTGCGCACATGTTTTCGTGTCTTCCACACGAATACAAATTATTATACGAGTATAAGTCCAATCAGTATTAGTCGAAATAAAGAGAATAAGTGCCGTGTGCCGCTAACACGTGACATCATTAATAGGCCTGACGCTATTCGTGACTTCATTAATAGGCCTGACGCTATGCGTCGGCCAAGTTGTCGGTCATTGAGGGGGGTTCGTTCAACGACGGAATCGCCTAACGACGGGGTCGTTGGAACGGAACCTCGTCGTTAAGCGAGGACATGCTGTATTGTTTGTTGGGATGTTTCAAAGGCATTTGGTAAGGTGTTAAACGGAGTATGCAGTTTAAGATCCTACGGTTGGGCCTAGGTGAAAACTTAGAAAGAACTCTGTGACTATGTCATGGAGAGAGCGGCGTATGTCAGTTTAGGGTGCTCGGACGGACCGAAGTTTCCGCTCAATGCGGGCCTGCCGCAGCGGGAAGGGGAGGGGGGTCTGTTCCCCGCTCTCTACTCGATTTACACCGCAGACGTCCCAGCTCCTGTGTACCCCACTTGTCTAAACATTCAACACGCTAATGATTTCAGCCAGATAATCACTTCTCTTTGGAGGAATGCGCCCTGGCAAGCTCGCATGACTGCAACAGAAATCGAAAGATTAAACAACTACGAGGTACAATGGAAGATCAGAACGAACCATGAGAAATTCAAAGTAGTCCCCATTGGCAGGAGACTACTCTAAGATGTCAGGGTGTGGGATAGACGCTATCCTTACCCCCACGGAGTGCAATGTACTCGGAATGAAAATTACTTCATCCGAGTACAGGAAGTACGTCGATGATAGAATTTCTAAAGCCTCAGTAGCAGTCAGGACTCTGTATATGTTTAGAAATCTACGTGAAAGCAACAACATAAAAAGATCTGCAACGCTCTTGTTAGATCTTCTATGTTGCTATACCCGACTTTCGCCCTCTCTTGTGTCTCATAAACACAAAAGACACTACAAACAACGCAAAATAAATGTGTGTACCTAATTACGGGCACACGAAGGCGGGAAAGAAGAAGCCAAGAAGAGCTGCACAGGGAAGCGGGGATGACACCCATTAACAAAGTCATAGAAAACGGACTCGGAAAATGCAAGAACTGGTTAATCAGGAACTGAATGAGGATATCATTCAAATGATTGGCTAGAATAGAAGAGCTATGTGTCGCGCCAGATTTCCAAGCTCCGCTAACCTAGTGGCTGACGGAGACGAAGTGCGGTTTTATGCATGAGGAGAATGTAAGAACCATAAGAAATTTGACAACCAACCGATCAAGACAACAAACTTGATTGAAAAAATTCACCGATTTTGACCAACGCACAACGAACAAGACTATTAAACCAAACGTGACGCGAAGAAAGAAGAAAAGAAGAAACAGAAAACACTGAATTACACATAAAGCAAAATAATTAAAATACAATAAAAACTAAGCGCATATTTAAAGTAATACGAGTATATTACAAAACAACAGTAAATGCGCATTAACGCCATGGCTTGAACATCATAAAATAAAAACTATAACGAAAACAACAAAGGCGCCTAACATCTCTTTGCACCGTACCACACTTCTTTCTCTTTTCACCATTTGTCTATTTTCATCTATATTTCCCACACGCCCTTTTGTCTCCTACACACACACCTACACCTACATCAATTCAAATACAAATTTCTTGTCGATAGACCCCGAATTATTCGTCACGTAAAGGTTGCGGCAAAGGAGGAAAGGTGAAGTGAAAGACTCGAATAAGTCTCCCGCCAGAGAATAACAATCGGGTTGCGGGAATTCTTTTTTCACACGGAAGGTAGTAAGTATCAAGCAAGGGTTGGGGCACTGATACCCGTAGGAGCCCTCTGGGGTCGACCCAACTCGAGAACAAACTGGTTTTCCTCCTCCTCATCCGCGGGGGGACCAAACCATCAAAACCAGAAGTTACACAATTTCTATACGGTGTTATCGACATCCTCATCATGAGACTCGTAGACACAAGCAACGTTTACGCAGCTATTTGCCACTATATGGAGGCCGTGGAGATTCTCGTCTCTGAAATGGCCAAGAAGGAAATTCAGAAGATGTGACTCGAAGCTTCAGTTCCTCAAGAGATTCTCGTCCGCCGAACCCTTATCTTAAGATGACTCGACCCCTTCTTCACAGATAACTCCTGTGAAGAAATCAAGGTAGAGCTGACGAAGCAACAGAAGTGGGCGAGAATTTCCAAGGTCGAAAAGTTTCGTAAAAGGAACGGCATCGTCAAGCTCGTCTTCGAGAGTATCGAGGTGGTGGACAGGGTCAAAAGAAGGGCCTCCTAGGCTTCTACCTTCGCATGGCCCCCGATCAGATTGAAGCAGAGGAGGACATTCACGTGGACCGCTGCTTCAAATACTACGCCATCGAGAGGCACCTTATGAGCGAGTGTAAGGAAACCCAAGTCACTTGCTCTAATTTTGCCTAGTCCGGTCACAATTGGAGGCAGCGCGTGGCTGAGAAGCTTAAGTGTGTCAACTGCAGAGGGGACCACAAGGCCCTGGCCATGAAGTGTACCATCCGCAAAGAAGCGATACGGACGAAGAGGAAACAAGCAAAACAGGCAAAGGAGGCAAAGGAAAAGTCATTCGCAGAAGCGATAGCTACAACGAACAACTCTGGACTCGCAGCGTCAAAGCTGGTGATGCCAAGTGAGGGCCGGGTGAGAATGCCTATGGTCATTTTCGCCAACCCAGCATATCTGGCGAGTCTCGGTACTTTTGTGGGGGAACTCAATCGCCTTCTGCAGAAAAAGGAAGCTGTAGTTCCCGCCTAACCCTGTCTTCCAATACTGTCCTAAAAATACAGTTTACTGACCTTCCCCATGAAGAAGAACCGACGCAACCAGAAAAAGAAGAGTCTGCAAGAAGAGAAACTACCACCAACATTACCCCAATAGCAAACCCAAAAAAGAAGAGCAGGCAAAGGGGAAAGAAGAAAAAGAAAAAAACCACAATTAGAAAAGAAAGGACAAGACACTCCTACGTCGGAAGAAGAAGAAGAGGGAAAAAAAGATGTCGAGAAGCCACTGCCACAGTACCAAGCAGTCCCGCTCACAGAGAAAATGGAAGTTCTTAAACAGGGATTCTTCTTCAACGGAGAGGAATTGTCCTTCAAGGTCGTCGGATCACCTCTCTGTGCTCCCCCTCTATGAAACCCGCGGCATCTAATCGCGGGCATACGGAAAGGGAAACAAAAGTGGCCGTTTCCGCGTCCGTACTCCCCATTGAAAGTTAAGAAACTGGTGTGGGACGACGCAATCTACATCCCTGATTCGTACGTCCAAACCATCAAGCTGGTTAGTAGGAGATGAAAATCTTCCGAAAGTGACTTATACAAAAGTAGTAGTGTGAAAAATTATAACAAAAATGTATCACGGTGATTCAAAAGTGTCACTAGTTCAAATTAAAAAAACAAAAACAAGTGCCACAAATGTTTTATAAGTAAAAATGTCTAATCATAACAATGAAAATAATGGTGGCAGTAATAAGTAAATATGTCTAAAAAAAACTATAATAGAAGTGTCAAAAGTTAAAATTATTAAAATTCAAGTGTCACAAACGTTAAATAGCAATGAAAATAAAAGCGGTCGTAACTTAATCATAACTATATCAAAAACCATATTAATGCCAAATAAAAGCGAGTATAAGATATGTGATGAATAAAAATTGAGTCAAAGGTAAGTAAAAAGCGAGTTCAATAGAAACATTGTGAAAATAGTATAAACTAAATATCATTGTACAAATATTCAAAAAATCAAAAGTGAGTTAGAACACGATAAATTATCATAGTAATAATATCTAAACAATCAAATGTGGGTTAGAACAAAATAAATTATCATTGAAAAAATAATTAATAACCAAATGAATGTTAAGGTTATAAAAGAAAATCAAATTAATAATACTAAATTTATACAAATTGTAATTGTGAATAATTTCTATAAAAAATGACTAGCTGGTCGCCCGGCACGTTTAATTCCTATTACTGTATTTAACTTTCACAAACTTGTGTGTTGGGGTGGAGGGGTTGTCCATAACTATGAATAAAGAATAAAGAATTGTCATTGTTTATTGTCACCTTGAGGAAGCTCCTGAGGTGAGAAACGTCAGTAGTAAAGAACCTTGTACCACTCCAGGTTTCTCTTATTCTCCCTCTCCATTTGTTGTCATAGTCTAGCAATGCCTCTGGGCATTCCCATAATAAAAACCTCCTGGGAAACTTATATATATATATATATATATATATATATATATATATATATATATATATATATATATATATATATATACACATCAATTATTATGTAAAATTCATATGCAATTATCTTACTTAACTTTGTCAATTTAATCTTTCAATTATTTTACTTAACCATGAATAAAAAATAAAGAATTGTCATTGTTTATTGTCACCTTGAGGAAGCTCCTGAGGTGAGAAACGTCAGTAGTAAAGAACCTTGTACCACTCCAGGTTTCTCTTATTCTCCCTCTCCATTTGTTGTCATAGTATAGCAATGCCTCTGGGCATTCCCATAATAAAAACCTCCTGGGAAACTTATATATATATATATATATATATATATATATATATATATATATATATATATATATATATATATATATATATATATATATATACATACATCAATTATTATGTAAAATTCATATGCAATTATCTTACTTAACTTTGTCAATTTAATCTTTCAATTATTTTACTTAACTTTTGTAAATTAAATCATTTTATGTACAACTTAATAATTAATTCATTCATTTATTTTACTTGTCAATTCATTTAACGTACTGCTGTTCCAAACAACATCTCTTAAAATTTCACACACAAACAAACAAACACATGCTTTCAGCTCGACCAAATAGCACACTATTCCTTCTCATTCGACTCTCGACATTCTCCGTATAAAGGTCGGTAATCATTCCTTCTACAATTAGTCATTTACCTCCAAACAAATCATACTTAGTTTAATTCCACTTTCTCTATCAATTCTTTGCAAACGACTATACGAGAGTAGGTCCTAATTATATTTACTTCTCATATTGCAGTCCATAATTCACAGTCCATCATAGTTACCATATTATTCCACCATATTATTTCACCATATTATTCCACCATATTATTTCACCATATTATTCCACCATATTATTTCACCATATTATTCCACCATATTATTTCATATTTATTTCACATACTTCAATTCTCTTCGCATCTTGTTACTGTAAATCATATTTTACAATATCCTACATTGTATACCTAATCCAGCTTATCTCATTGTACATTCGTTGATTTTATGAATATATTTATATTTGTTTAATTGTTTTTCTTAGAACCCAGATCATTATTTCAAAATTGATTTCGCTGTCGTCTTAGGCCTAAAAATTATCAGGCGACAACTTCGATCAAACAAATGTATGGTTATGATTTTCGAAACGCTATTTAGGCTGATTTATTAACAGAAAATAAATAACATGAATAACCATATACTATAATAGACTCCCATCAAGACATAATTTAGTAATTTGGGGGGGGCGCGTTCCCATTAGTTTTCTATCAATCAAAATATTTTATAATGATTTTTTTTCTTTTTAGCATTAAAATAAAATAAAAATGCTATATAATTTGAGAAGTGGAGCAAGAATACCCGAAATTACGGAACAAAATAAGGGTAGGGACATACTGGTTGTTATTAAGTTGTTAATTGTCATGTTGTTAGTTGTAACAAGTTGTAGCAAGATGGCACAATCTTTTGAGTTGAGACGGATAATAGACATTGCTCTTTTTCGCGGGGGGGGGGGGGGGAGGGGGAGGGAGAGACATAGCATTTAGAGGATCTTCTCGAAAAGAATTGAAGATGAAAGAAATGGAAAATATTTGGTTTGGTAGAACTGTTTCTCGGTGGGATCCTGTTCTGAAAGAACATGTGCTAAAGATGAAAGAATTGCACCAGAAAGGAGGAAGACTACATGTACACTATCTATCTGCAGAGACTCAAAACGAATTTGTTTCTCTTTGCTCAGAGCTTGTTGCACAACAAATTCTCTTTGAAAGAAGCTTCTCGAAATACTTTTCAATTATGGTAGATGCAACAGCAAACTCCTCTCATGTTGAGCAAACCGCCTTTATACTACGATATCTTGTAGAAGACGATTTTTCATATGTTATCGAGGAGCGATTTTGGGAGTTTATTGATTGCAGTAACAAAATTGGAAACGATATTGCGAAAATGGTACTGGAAACGTTGAGAGAGAACGACATTCCTTTCTCAGATTGCAACGAGCAAAGTTACGACAATGGATCCAATATGGCGGGAAAATACAAAGGGGTACAGGCACGTCTTCCTTTTGAAAATGCTCTGGCATTCTTTTCACCTTGTGGATGCTATAGCGTACGAGAAGTGCAGGCGAGCGGCTTAAAAGCTTTGTTTGAATGAGTCTTTTTAGACTCAGGATGGCCGAGTGAATTCGCCGTTGGCTAACAGTGGTCCAGCGAAGTGGGAAGCTGTTCGCAACTTGTCTACGCTATTTTTTTTCTTTGCCCCCTTTCCTATTCCCTCTATCTACAATGGTGCCCAGACCCGGGAGGGGGAGTGTTAGCCCTTGGATAACATTTCCAAACGAGCTCTCTTCATTTCTTCAAAATACGCTCCGCTTCTAGGAGGGGGGGGGGGGGGTTGTATAGCATACGAGAAGTGCAGGCAAGCGGCTTAAAATCTTCGTTTGAATGAGTCTTTTTAGACTCAGGATGACTGAGTGGATTCGCCGTTGGCTAACAGTGGTCCAGCGACGCGGGAAGCTGTTCGCACTCGTCTACGCTATTATTTTTTTCTTTGCCCCCTTTCCTACTCCCCTCTATCTACAGATGCCAAACTTTAAATTTATGTGGAACACACTCTGCTAAATACTGTGCTGAAGCCATCACCCTTTCCGGAACAATTCAGACAACATACACTCTTCAGATCCAGTCCACGACGTTGGAAGATTCTTCTGAACAACACAGAAAATCAATCGCTTTACAACAAGCCCGATACAAGATGGCATTCGAGAAAAGATTGTTTAAACTATAATCAGCAAACCTTACCTGCATTCTGGCTGAACTTGAAGATCTGTTGACATTAAATCTGACACAATTTAGTTCAAGATTTTGGCACCAATTGAAATGCAACAAGATTCTGCAAGCAAGATAGGCTACGGTTGATGTTGAAGTCACAAATGTCAACGAGTTGATACCAGGTTTGAAAAATCTTAGTGGGAACTGAAAGAAAATCGGGAATGAAGCAAAACATGTTTCATCAAGAATTGGGAATGTAAACTTGAAGGTAAACTTCCACGAAAAAATCCAATTTGATCATGTCATCAAAAACTTTCCTGCCATGAAAGCTCGAAAAGCATTATTCAGTATATGATTATTTTGTAATATATTTTATTGTCCATTGTACAGGATGGCCCAGAAGTCGCCCTACTATTAAAATAATTGCTACTAATGATATATTTCGTTCTGAATTTTATATATTTTTTTATGTTAAGAAATTGGTTACTAATATACAGTATGAATACCTGCAAAAAGAAATAAATATTGTACCCCCTGTACAATAAAGTATATATGTGCCTTTTGTTTTTAAATCCTGGGGAGGGGGCCCAAATTTTGTCCTGCACCGAGTACTATTTATCCTCTTGGCCGCCCTGCACTGAGGGCATTCAGAACAAACCCTTTTCACATCTTCAACGGAATAAGGAAGATTTCTCACTCTGACAAAATGAGTTAGTCTCGTTGCTCCAGGATGGCAAAGTCGAGCGTGGAGCTCAGATAGTTTCTCATTATTAATAGTAGCTCCACAATGGCCATGAGAAAGAGTGTCTGCAGAAATGTTGTTTTTACCAGGACGGTACATGATATCATAATTGTAGCACTCCAATTCGATCCTCCATTGTTGAATTTCATCATTCTTGATTTCTCCAAGCTTATTCGTATTAGACATAAAGCTAACAGCCTGTTGGTTCGTAACTAAGGTAAAAAATCGTCCTATCAAGTAATGAGACAACCATTTTACAGATTCCACAATTGCACATGCCTCATTTTCTACTGCAGAGTGTTTGCCTTCGAGGGCGTGAGGGTACGATAGAAAAAGGCAACTGGACGGCTTGCCTGATTTAGAGTAGCAGTAATGGCTGTATCGGAAGCATCAGTCTCAACTACCAAAGGAATAGTTTCATCAATCGAGTGTACAACAGCCTTCCCAATCTCTTCTTTGAGGCCATCGAAAACTTTCAGGACCTTTGATCTCAGAGGAAAAGTGTCAGTGACAGCAAGGGGTCTGATCTTGTCAGAGAATCGGGAAACCCACTGTAATTAATTAGAAAACACACCAATAACACGGCGTAAGGAAGTACTGTCTTTAGGAATTGGTAATTCTTTTAATTGACGTAAACGTTCCAAATCTGGTTTTAGAGAGCCGTGGGTTATTGTGTAACCAAGAAAATCTATTGATTTGGTAGAAAAGACACTTATTCTCGTTGAATGTAAGTTTAAGGAACGGGACAGCCTCTTGAAACTTCACCATATTTTCATCATGCTCCCGCTGGGTTTTCCCCGCTACAACAATATTGTCCACATAAGCATAGGTTCCGTGCAAGTTGTGTTCCTTAATGATGCTGTTAACAATTATTTGGAAGCAAGCAACGCAGTTTGTAACTCCGAATGCACTCTGCGGAACTGATAAGGCTTACCAATGGCTTCGAGGGCAGTATATGGCTTGCCCTTTTACCGCATAGGTATTTGGTGATAGGCACTTTTCAAGTCTAGGGAACTATAGTACTTGTAGTGAGACAGTTTCGTGGCAAGGTCGTCTATTCTTGGAAGAGGGTATGCATCCAAACGAGTGAATCTGTTAATGGTCTGGCTATAGTCAACAACCAATTTCTTTCGATGGAGCTTATTCGATACAACAAGAACTTGGGCCCTCCATGAAGATGTGCTCTCTTCAATAACATCATCTTGTAGCATCTTGTTAATTTCAGACTTTATGAACTTCTTATCATCATCTCCAAACCTCCGAGATTTTGTTGCAATGAGGAGTAAGACTTCAACAGAGATGGGGTGTATCCACCAAAGCAGACAGTATACTTCAAGTGGTAGGGTTAGAGATATTTAGATCTTCCTTGGAGCCACCAAAGTCCACCGTAGCACTAAGTGCTGGCTCATTAAATCTTGACCAAGAATGATATCACAACCCAAGTTTGGCAGCACATAAAGCTTTGTATTGTGGTAGCATTCACCCTTCAGATTGATGTCAACCATGCAACGTCCTTTTAGAAAATGTAAGTGATGAAGAGGACATAAATACGCTTCCAGTCGCTGGGACTACCTTCAACTTGTGCTTCTTGGCATAGCTGTGTGAGATGAAAGATTTAGAGCTCCCTGTGTCGAAATGAGAGGTTGTTTCGTTATTACCAACCAAAACACACACGATACCTCACTGTAGTAGTCATGCGGAAGAGGCAGACATGACAGCCATAATATAAGAGTTATTGGATGCAGAAGGAGAAAATGAAGTAGACTGGTACACTTTAGCAAAATGTCCCTGCTTATTACACTTATGACAAGAGACGTTTATTGCAGGGCACTGTCCACGATTGTGATGCGGACCACTGCAGAAATAGCATCTGGACTTTGAATTGGTAGCAGCACAGGTCCTATCAGCAGAATAAGCAGTTTCAGATGTTACAGCAGCGCAGGTCCCATCATCGGTGCGAGCAGGCTCGGATGTCTCAGCAGCACTTACACCAGAGACAGGAATAAAAAGAATAAGACTCTTGAGGTCTTCTGAGTAACGTCGAGTTCCCTGGCTTGATCAGCAGCCATACTTAGGTCCAAATTTTTGTTTTCAAACAATCGTTGCCTGATTGTATGAGAGAACAAGCCATTGATGAAAGAATCCCGTATGTAGCCATCCCGATTCTGCGAAGCAGTTATAGCTTTTAAGTTACAATCCTTGCTAAACAGCTGAAGCTCTTGTAGGTACTAGTCTATTGTCTCCCCTTCATACTACATACGAGTAGCTAACAAATGTCTCGCAAACATTTCATTTTGGGGCTTGACATATAGTTCTTTGAGATCTATAGCTGAATCATAGGTAGTACACTCTACAATGTACCCATATACAGTTCGCGAGACAAAATTGATCAATGTATCCAGCTTTTTAGGATTAAAGTTTTTGATGGATTGCAGGAATGCCGAAAAAGTACGATTCCAATGATTCCATTCTCGTGCAGTAGTAGGCGAGTTGGGAGATACATCCAGGCGTTCAGGTCTCAGGAATTTATCCATCTTCAGGTCAGACGCGTTTGTTAGTTGAATAAATTGTAGGGATGAAGAAGTCTTGATACCTTTCCCTAGGCTTTATTCAACTAACCAAACATCAACACGGTATGTAAACAAAACATAAATAATATAAGTAAACATACCCATATCAATTAGGTTGACATACCCAATTAGTTATAAGTAGACAGCATAATATATTGTAACTCATCAGGCAATTATAGATGAACCTTAGATCACCACAGACGCATTCAAACTAAGCTTTTAAAATCCTCGCTTGTACTTCCTGGCACGTTCCACAACCTCCTCATAGAAGCGGAATACAATTTTAAGAAAATGAAGACGAGGAACGCCGCTTGGAAACGATATCAAAGGCGTAACGCTCCACTCTTGTTTCCGGGCACCATTGTCTGATGATTGTAGGAAAAAAGATCAAATAAAATAGTAGAATATAACGTGAGGCGAGTTGCGAACAGGTTTCTGCGTTGCCTGATCACTGTTGGTGAGTGGCATTTCGATTGCGCCATCTTGAGTCTCTGAAAAGACTCCTTCAACCAAAACTTTTAAAACATCCACTTGCCCTTCTCGGAGCGCTAAACTTCTTTACTAAAAATATTCTGTTAAAAATATTCTCAATCACTTTAAATTCATCACCCATATTTAGTGATATTGAATTGAATTCTTATATTTCTAAGTTTGAAAGTACATATGTCTGTTGTCAGTATACGACTGAAAATGGCATGATAAACCCCATACCGAAATTGCTGTCACTATTGAAAATTACGCTCATATACAACGGTTTTATTAGCATTTATTATTGCCCGACCACCTCAAACTGTGGAAAGGCCCAAAGGACAGAATACCCACCAGGTAAACCTACCAGAGGGACCAGGCATACCCCAGCCTACCCAAAATGTGCTAAGGCCCAATGTAGAGAACACCAGTGACGAGCCCCCCCCCCCTCTTGACTGAGCCCAAGAAACATCAAGAAACCCCTATCTGCCGGTACTACAGGAAAGGATCATGCAAGCACGGAAGTCTGGGCAAAGCATGTAACTTCAGACACCCAAAACCCTGCCGCAAGCTCTTGACGCATGGTACGCACGATGACCGTGGGTGCAAACTGGGAAGAAAATGTCCCCAGTTCCACCCACTGTTGTGCAGAAATTCCATTAGGCACAATATATGTCAGGTCGAATCATGTAAATACCTGCATGTCAAAGGAACATGGAAGAAAAAAGAAGTTGAACATGACCAGACAAACTCAGCTACCGGACCAGATAGCACCAGTCGCAGTCCAGCACCAGAGGTACTACCAGACATGAACACCCATTTTTTAGAGATGGCGAAAGGGTTACAAACCACAATGGAAACCTTATCCAAAGCCGTAGAGTCGCAGGGCATGATGCTACTTGCTCTTATGCAAGACAAACACAAGCACTGGCCACCACTTCCGGCACAAATGCCACTCAAACCAATGTTCCCTTGGGCACACATCGCCCAAGCCAATTAGAGTCCATCATAATGTGCAATATTCAGGGTCTCTATCCTAAAAGCAACAGGAGCAAAGTTTCCTTTTTGGGAGACCTAGCAATAGAGGAAGATCCAATGTTTATTGCACTGACCGAGACACACCTGACAAAGGATGTGAGAGACTCTGAGATAGCTATAGCCAACTACACTCCTTTTAGAGCTGATAGAGAAGAAAGACGTCAGGGTGGTGCAATGATCTATGTCAGAAATGACCTAGCTGCACACACCATGACACTGTTATCCCACTCAAATGGAGTAGTAGAACTCATGGCCCTACAAATGACCAGTGTAAATTTAACTATCATTAATTGCTACCGTCCACCTCAATGTAGCCTAACAAGTTTTATAAGTGCAATGGATGGCCTAACCAAAGTTACCGCTGCCACCCCTCCCGCCATGTCGGATATCATATTGTGTGGGGACTTCAACTTTCTTTTATTAGTTGGCCAGAAGGTAGAACGTGCGGAGGTACACTAGAAGACCAAGCTCAAGCCAAACTCCTTCTGGAGATTGCCGACAAACTGTTCCTCAACCAACAAATAATGAAGCCAACAAGACAAAGGAACATTCTCGACCTCTACTTCACCAACAATGAGAACTCTATCAGCAACTACAGGGTAGAGAAATTAATCCTCTCAGACCATAACTTAGTACTAGTCGGCACAACTTACAAGAAGAGTAGGACATCCCCGGGACGCATGCCGCTGCCATAAATGTCTCCTTTTGCATGCTTAAAATTCTTTAGTAAAAAGGTAGACTGGGAGCAGTTGAGAAAAGAACTCACGGAAATAGACTGGAAAACAGTGCTGCAAGACCCTGACCCTAATAAAAAACTGGATGCACTGAAAAGCACGCTACTGGGGGTGTGCACTACTTATGTCCCAAGAAAAAGTGAGAAAAAAGATCGCAGCCGAACCATCCCCAAAAATAGAAAAATACTTATGAGAAATCGAGCAAATCTCAACACCAAACTGAGAAAGATCAACAATGCAGTCTACAGGCTCGCAATCAGTCAAAAGATAGTGGACATAGAACAAAGGATCAAACAATCACACGAGAGCCAGAGGAAGAATGAGGAATACCAGGCAATAGAAAATATAAAGCGTAACCCAAAATTCTTCTTCAGCTACTGTAAGGAATTCTCCAAGACCAGATCTCAGATTGGGCCTTTAGTGAATGAACAAGGAATCACTACTGATGACCCGAGAGATACCTGCAAGCTGCTAGCAAGCCAATATAATAATGTGTTCAGCACACCAATGGCGCAAGCAGTTATCCATGACCCCACAACTTTCTTCACTGATGGGACAACCAATCAGAACCTTCTCACATATATTCAGGTCACGATTGAAGACATCGCCAAAGCAATAAAGGAGTTAAGGACAAACTCCGCTGCTGGACCGGATGGCATTCCTGCAATCCTACTTCGGAATTGCAGTGAAGTCCTAGCAGTCCCGATCCACATGCTCTGGAAATCCTCCTGGGACACAGGCACTATCCCAGCACTACTCAAGGAAGCCACAATAAGTCCAATATTTAAAGGAGGAGACAGGACTCTGCCGAAAAACTATCGACCAGTTGCCCTCACATCCCACATTATCAAGGTTATCGAGAAGTGTGTAAGGGACAAACTCATCGCACATCTCGAGATGAACTACCTTATAAAAGAGAGTCAGCACGGATTTCGAAAAGGTAGATCCTGTCTCTCAAATCTACTGACGCACCACGACTGGCTGCTAAAGAACCTATCGGAGGGGAGGAATGTTGACGTAGTATTCCTAGACTTCGCCAAAGCCTTCGACATGGTCGACCATGGAGTTCTACTTCACAAAGCAAGGGACCTAGGCATTGCGGGCAAGCTAGGAATGTGGCTTCACAACTTTCTGTCAGGCCGCACCCAAACAGTCGCAGTGGATGGCCATAGGTCCCACAAAATTAAAGTTAAAAGTGGGGTCCCACAAGGTTCGGTCCTTGGCCCACTCTTATTCATAATTCATATGAACAACATGAGTAGAAGTGTGGACTCAACCCTCCTATCCTTTGCCGATGACACCCATATCAGTCGTGCAGTAATGGAGAAGGAGGACGTGTGCCACCTACAAGACGACCTCAATGCTGTATATGCCTGGGCTTCCGATTGCAATATGCTATTCAACGAAGATAAGTTCGAGATGATGAGATATGGCATAAACCAAGCATTGAAAAACACTACCGACCTCTACACGGAGAGAGGCTTGCGGATCACGCCAAAACCGCACGTAAAATGTCTGGGGGTTCATCTAGGGGAGGACGCCACTTTCCAGCACCATATCACGGAGACCATTAAAAAGGCTCGGGGGATGGCTGGCTGGGTACTGCGAACTTTTACCTCAAGAGACCCAGAGATAATGCTAACCCTTTGGAAGGCACTAATCCAACCCATCATGGACTATTGTAGCCAACTCTGGTCCCCACACAAACGAGGAGACATCTAGAGGCTTGAGGCTGTCCAAAGGTACTATACCAGGCACATTAGAGGGATGAAGGACCTCAACTACTGGGATCGACTGAAAACACTAGGTCTCTACTCCCAGCAAAGAAGGAGGGAGAGGTATAGGGTCATCTACACATGGAAAATCCTGGAGGGCCTAGTTTCTGACCCTACACCCTCAAAAATCAAGCCATATTTCAGTGAGAGGCATGGGCGCAAGTGTGAAAGACAGACAATCCCACCAAGAGCTCCAGAGAGGGTCAAGACCTTACTTGCATCCAGCCTGGGGTATGAAGGACCAAAAACCTTCAATGCTCTCCCAAAAGATGTGAGAGGGAGGACCAATTGCCCGGTGGACAGCTTCAAAAGCGCACTGGACAAGTTTCTGAGGATGGTGCCGGATGAGCCATCAGTGCCAGGGTATACCACCATCAGAAGGGCCCCCTCCAACACCATAACAGACCAACTGGACCTCGTGAGAAGGGACAGTAGGACTGGCACTAGCGGTAGATCACTACGGCTATGAGGACGGACCTCAAAACTTCTCCAAGTAAACCAAGTAAGTAAACCCTAATAATGCTAACCTGCATCCGACATTTATCTCAACTATTTTCTTACAGATCCCTCATAAATATTTAGGTAGATCCACTCTTTGGTTTTCCCTTTGAGTTAAATATAAAAAAAAATAACGGGGAATCCTTTCCAAAGTTCACACTAGTTCTCTTCTTAGTCCAATTTAGATATCTCATGAACTAGTTTTTAGTTTTCTAATTGAGAAATTAATTCTATCATAATCTAACATAATTTCAAGGGATTCCAAAATCCATAAAGCCTTATCGTAGGTCATCTCAGTCAATCAAAGAGTCTCTGCAAAAAGCATCCATCATTCCTATAAAATGCATCCACAGGATTGCGCCCAGAATACTAATTCTAAAGCATCACCAATCAAAGCATGCTGTTACAATATATGCACCAATATTACAGTATGTACATTTGGCACAACCCCCAACTCAATCCCCCACCATAATCTTCTTTCCACACACTCTCATTAAACTTGGCCTTAAACACATTTAAATTTGGTTTATACACAACCTCCTGCGGCAAAAAAGCGTCCACAACTCTATTGGTGAAAACATATTTTCGCAAATCCTGCACACACACAATTTGTTTGTTTTTTAAATTTCAAGTGGTGACCATTAGTCCCATTATTATACTTCAAACCAGAAAAACGTGCCAACATCCATTTTATCTCACACCCCAAAGTGCAAAATGTTAAATCATAATCTCTCTCACACACACACTTTTCAAATGAGAACATATTAAGTCCCTCTTCTCACCATATCTACATAACATAACATAATTTCACGGATGATAAAAACCACAGGGGCCTATCAAAGGTATAGGTTGTTAGGTGGTTATTGCGCCAATACACTAGATAGCTCAGGTTACAATAAACCCAAAGACCTATATTTTTGTTATACAAGCGGAATGAAGTTAATTGTTTACGGGAAGTCTGAATTTGCAGACGAAATTTCCTTAGGCCTAAATCGGCACCGTCGTGGGAATACGTGTACTAAAACAAAGAGATACGAAAAATATATATTATGGAATGAACAGTTACAAATTAGGTTAAAGTGATGAAATTGTGTGGTAGGTATATAAAGGTGTGAAGATGTTTTCTAGTTTGCCCTGGTGTTAGGGCATCACTAGCATTCTTCTTATTTGTATTTTTAATATTAAAAATTCCACCGTCATCAAAGTAGCTGACTGTTTTTGACAGCCAGTTTCCTCCGTTATAATATATATATATATATATATATATATATATATATATATATATATATATATATATATATATATATATATATATATATATGTATTTGATTATTTGTGTTTTTCCTTCGAAGCATTCAAGCCTTTCAAAGGTTACTCTTATGCTGAATCTCAAGTTTCGAGTCTTAGTTTCTCTTTTATTTGGGCACTTCGCCTCTTTTTATCGTTTATTTTTAGTTGACATGATTTTACTTTCAAATGGGAATTGGGAATTGGGCACTTCGCCTCTTTTTATTCTGAAATGTTAATTATTTTTCGATCAATTGGTTTGGGCACTTCGCCTTTTATATTTAAAGTTAGTTAAATTTTTACTTTATACTATGTTTATATTGATTAAAAAGTGAAATTATACAGTTTATAATTGGATTGAATTTTACGCGGGTAAATTAACTTTGCATGAGTTAATGAGAATTAGAGTACACATACGATGATTGATAATTAGATTGACAAATATTAATTAGATTATAGTTGAATGTTAAATGAGTAAATATTATAAATGTATGATAAATATTTATATGGATTGATAAATAGATTATATAGTTAAATGGATTAGGTCAATATTAAATAGATTGTATGGATTAAATTGGATACATAAACAGATTACAACGGAGTTGGAAGGATCTGTAAATGAGAGAAGAATCACGCATTAAAACGAAATTCTTTCGGGACATATTTAACTAAAATTTACTATTCAAGTATTACAGACCTGTTTACTGAAGCAGCCGAAGAACACGAATGAACCTCGTGCTTGATTTTAAGACGCTTGAGCGAGAGCGGGAGTAACAATCTCACAAATTAAGTCATGGTTACCAACCCTTCTTGAAATAATATATATATATATATATATATATATATATATATATATATATATATATATATATATATATATATATATATATATATTTATATAGTTATGATTAAATATTTCCACTTGTAGGGGTATAGACCGCTACATGGTCATCTGCATCTGTCAAACCCCCCCCACAAAATGATCCATAGGATTGTGTCAGATCATGCATCCACAATATACAATTAGACCCATTCTCAGGAATGTGTCAAAAACAAAAAGCATCATCATCAAGACTCGTCAAAATCCAAATCAATCATAATATAGAATAATAAAAAACTGCATCCTTAGGGATGAGTCCAGAATACCCCCCCCCCAAGTTAACCCTCCCTCCCTATATATTCATCTAATCTCCGTTCGAAAATAATCTGGTTTGGACTGTCTACTGCTTCGGGGAAGGTATCTTTGTTGCCCTCCTTTGAAGTCACTCTACTAGGTTGATATAATGTCTAAAGTGTTGGGACCATTCTTGTATACACTAGTCTAGATATGGCCGGCTATACAAGTTATATAGTTAAAGGACAATATCTTACCCTTGTAACTAACATTCCAGTGTCATTAACTCTTTTGGTTGATATGCTCTAAAATTAAACAAATCAATCAATCAACTAACATTCATTTTAATGAAGAACAGCACTCTATTCGACCTGTTTGGGTTTTTTTTTGCCTCAATATACCACACATTGCTCAAGGTGTGATTTATAATAAGTTTTATTATCTGATACTAACTTTTAATTTGTAAACGTTACATAATTTTGAGTTAAAAAAAGTTCCCAAGAAACAAGGCTTTAGATTCAAATAACAAAAAAGTCCTCATGATTGCTTTTTGAACTTTCACCAAGCGTTTTTCGTTTTTTTTTTTCTCATAAATCGCGCCAATACAAAGACAATGTTTTTAAATGACTTTGGAGAACAAAGTAACTATATGTATTTGACGAATTTTCAACAAGTTTATTAATAACTGTTGACAAAATACTTGAAATATCACTATTTTTTTAATTAAATTTAGATAAAAAAACAACAAAGAGCTCAGCCAGAGAAAGTGCAATGAGATTTGTATAGAAAGTGATGATGGTAGAGAGGAAGTTAAAAATAATGTGAGGTAGGTAACAAAAGCTAACGAACGTGCCATTGACTCTCGTTAACATGCATCTTAAGCCTAAATCTAAAAAAAAAGCGTTACCCATTATAGTTCTAATTTATACTATTTCCTATTATGATTTAACTCAGCCACTGGTCTTAAGCTAGCATAACTTCAAATCAATGGTTGACAAAATACACAAGGGCCTATCAGAGGTCAGATCTGAGTCAATGAAAGACCCTCTGCAAGAAACCCCCCATCATTCCTGTGGAATGCATGCAAAGACCTATTAAAAACTAGGTAAATATGTAGATTATCGGCGCGAATGATGGGACGTACTATTTTGTCCGTGTTCCAAAATGTTTCACGTTTTTGGAATACATTTAAGTTGACGGCTTGTGTGGGGGTAAACACAATGGGGGGACTACACTACGATGATCCTGAGTTTCATTAAATTGGGGGGGTCTGGGGGGCACAGCCCCCTAGTATTTAATCCTAATTGTTTATAGAATAATAATTTGAAAAGGACTCAAACGCGCATGAATATTCCGACACGAGTGAATGATAATATTTACACATATATTTTTTGGTAATTGTATAGACTATGGGCCGATCCTAGGCCTAGTTTTTTTTGGGCTATTTTTGGCTACTTTTCGTTGTTAGTTTTTTAGAGATGAAATCGAAGAATTTTATGGCGATTTTCGTTTTTATACTGGGGGGCTGTGCCCCCCAGACCCCCCCCAAAGGATTGAAACTCAGGGTCATCGCAGTTTTATCCCCGCGGCGAGCCGTACCCAACAACGAGCCGACGCTCAAAATAATGGTTAATACTTACGCCAGACGGGTGGGTAGAGTTTACCGGCAGCAAGCCAGAATTCGGTAAGATGTTCGTATCCTTCAGATGACAAATTTGAATAGGCTGCCCATCCGTCAGATACGACTGTCGTGCCCGGCAAAATCCACTTTTTTATCGCTGCGAGGAGGGTTTCTCGATTTCGATTTGCCACCGAAACAATGAAAATTCTCTTTGTTTCCCATTCGAACCCTCCCAAAACCCACTGCCCTTCCACTACACGGCCCATGGGCTTCGAGAAACGCAACATATTTCTCGTTGTCGGTTAAAATAGCACCGAAACGTTGAATAGGTAACAAACAAACTTAACACGAAAATGAAAATTTGACAAATGAGCGGGAAACGGCGTGGGTGTTCGTTTAAATATGAGAGATGCGGACGGAAAAGTAGAGCATTGTTCCCGGAAATTTCGTGACTTTTTTTTTACTGGAATTGACCATTTGTGTTTCTTGAACTACACATATATAGTAATAAAAACACTAATACTGCACGCATCAATTTGGAACAATAAGCAAAATGAAGGTCTTAAAATAACCTTTTAAACAAATCAAAGCAGAGAAATCAATACGGAACAGAAAATATGAAAAAATCGTGTTTTCATCAGAATTAAGACGTGACACTTGATTAACAACACCGAAATATGGTTTAATTGAACATTAAACAATGGGAAATTAAATAAAAACACTAAAGAATGTCAGGCATAGGGTAGGTAGGATATATAGAAAAGAAATGAGGGGGAAAAAAACATTAAAATATAAGATAAACCAATTTTTGATTATTATAAAAAACACAAAAAGCCTTGAAACAAATAGAGCTTTCTGATTGGTCATTTATGAAAATGAATCCAGATCTGTGATTGGCCAGTGCGATAGCAGAAAAACAATGAAAATAGCCCAAAAAGGAACTAGAGTCGCATCGGCCCATAGTCTACACAATTACCTATTTTTTTCGGCCGGGCCGCTAATCTACATATTTACCAAAAACTAAAGCATACAGTTACAATATATACATTAAGGCTCCTCGGTAGCGATCGGACATGTTCTCATCGAGTGCTCTATTCAGTGATGGTTTTCATTCTTGATTTTTCGGTATAATATATATAAGGGTAAATATGTAGATTAGCGGCCTGGCCGGAAAAAAAATTTGTGTGTAAATATCGTTCACTTGTGTCGGAATATTCATGCACGTTTGAGTCCTTTTCGAATTATTATTCTATAAACAATTAGGATTATATACTGGGGTGGCTGTGCCCCCCAGACCCCCCCTAATTTAATGAAACTCAGGATCATCGTAGTGTAGTCCCCCCATTGTGTTTACCCCCACACGAGCCGTCAACTTAAATGTACTCCAAAAATGTGAAACATTTTGGAACACGGACGAAATAGTACGTCCGATCGTTCACGCCGATAATCTACATATTTACCTATATAAGTTCGGGAAGATAGTTAACTTTTAGGGTAAATATGTAGATGAGCGGCCCGGCCGATAATATGTTCTATTTCGTCTGTGTTCCAAAATGTTTCATGTTTTTGGAGTACATTTAACATAACATAACATAACATAATTACACGGATGACAAAAGCCACAAGGGCCTAACATAACATAACATAACATAACATAATTTAACGGATGACAAAAGCCACAAGGGCCTATCAAAGGTCATCCGTATCCATCAAATCCCACCCATATAATGCATCCATAGGATTTTGTCAGATCATGCAGCTACAATATACAATTTAACAATCCATAGGAATGTCCAACCATGCATCTACAATATATAATTTAAAGCCTCCATAGGAGTCTGTCAAAAACAAAAACAAAATCCCCCAAAATATACAATAAAAAGAAACTGCATCCACAGGAATGAGTCAAGAAACATATCCACATACCAAAAAGTAAGAAATTAACCCTCCATCCCCATATAATCATCCAATCTGCGCTTGAAAACATTCAAGTTTGGGCTGTCTACAGTCTCAGGTGGCAAACTATTCCAATAATCTACCACTCTGTTAGTGAAAAAATATTTTCTAACATCCAGTCTGCACCTCTGTTTTTTAATCTTTAAGTGGTGGCCTCTAGTTCTATTACTACCTTCTAACTCAAATAACTTGCTGAAATCTAATTTATCCATCCCAGAAAAGATTTTAAAAAGCTCAATCATATCTCCCCTCACACACCTTCTTTCAAATGAAAACATATTTAATACCCTCAGTCTATCTTCATATTCAAGGTGCTTCAGGGATGGTATTATTTTTGTTGCCCTCCTTTGTACTGACTCTAATAAGTTTATATCATGTCTAAAATGTGGTGACCATGCCTGTATACAGTACTCTAAATGTGGCCTGACATAAGAGTTGTATAGTTTAAGGATGACCTCCTTACTCTTGTAGCTAACATTTCTTTTAATGTAACCTAGCACCCTATTTGCTCTATTTTTTGCCTCAATACACTGCTTTGAAAATTTCAGTGACCTATCTACTACCACTCCTAAGTCTTTCTCATCTTCAACTGAATTAAGCCAATATCCATCCATCTCATAGCTAAATTCCCTATTATCTCTCCCCATGTTAATAACTTTGCATTTATTAAGGTTAAAAGTCATCTGCCACTTCTGAGCCCAAGCTAACAGCTTATCTAAGTCACCCTGCACTTTAAAGCTACCCTCAACCTCTTTGACTACAGCTGCCAATTTAGTGTCATCAGCAAAAATTGACACTTTGCTATTTACACCTTGCCCAAGATCATTTACATAGATTATAAATAATAAAGGGCCTAAAACTGATCCCTGAGGTACGCCACTAATAACATTCCTCCACTCTGACCTCACTCCATTCAGTACAACTCTCTGTTTCCTATTTTTCAGCCATTCAGTTATCCAATTTAAAACGTTCCCACATATCCCATGCAGCTTTAATTTATGAACTAGTCTTCTATGTGGAACCTTATCAAAAGCTTTGCTGAAATCTAAGTAGATCACATCAACTTTCTCACCCCTATCTAATTCTTTAGTTACATAATCCATAAAATCCAGTAAATTAGTTAAACACGATCTATCTTTTCTAAAACCATGCTGAGCATCATTAATTAACCTGCTACTCTCTAGATGATCAGAAATTCCCTTCTTAACCATCTTCTCAAGAATTTTACAGACTATAGAAGTTAAGCTTACTGGTCTAAAGTTATTTGGGTCCTCTTTGCTTCCCTTTTTAAAAATTGGCACTACATTTGCCAATTTCCAATCATTTGGTATTTCTCCAGACTCTAGTGATCTAATAAATATCTTCTCGAGAGCTACTGCAATACTTTCTACACCTTCTTTGAGTATCCTAGAATGAATGTTGTCAGGGCCAGATGCCTTACTAGTATTTAACTGAATTATAAGCCCTTTAATTTCTTCTCTGTCTATATTAATAGAATTTATCACTACTTCCCTTGACCTAGAATTATCATCAATTAATCTAACTGGTTTCTCTTCTGTGAATACTGAAGCAAAATGATCATTAAGGACCTCTACTATTTCCTCATCAGATTCTTTCAAAACCCCTTCATATTTAATAGGCCCTATTTTATCACTGTTAGATTGATTATTGATTCTATAATAGCTAAAGAATTTTTTAGGATCTTTATTATTATTTTTAGCTAAATTAATTTCTGCTGTCCTTTTGGTCTTCTTAATAATCTTATTTAGTTCATTTCTGGTTGACCTATAATGGTTTAAATTATCTAAACTACTCTCACTTTGTAATCTCTGGTATGCCCTTTTTTTCTCTGAAACTTTATTAGCTATTTCTTGGTTCCACCATAATGGTTTCCTACATTTCTTCCTAATAGACTTCATCGGAATACACTGTTCCTGAACCATGTTTAATATAGTCTTAAAAATATCCCACATCTCATAAGTATTCTTTCCATGGAATTCTATATCCCACCTAATCTGATTTAGCATGCTGCGTAATTTATCGTAATCTCCCCTATAAAAATTTGGAATTTTCGTGGAGTTTGTCGTTGTTCTACCCTTAACTATTAGCAAATTAAACCGAACCATCTGATGATCACTGTTTCCCAATGATTCCCCTACACTCAATCCTTGAACTAAGTGATCATCATTTGAAAGAATTAGATCTAATATATTGGCACCCCTTGTTGGCTTATTAACAAATTGGATCAAAAAGTTATCCTCAAAACACTCCATAAACTTACAACTTGCTCTATCTCTTCCTATCATATTTTCCCAGTCTACAGAAGTTAAATTAAAGTCACCAAGAATAACTGTATCTTCTTTGCATCCTTTACTTATTTCCCTAATCATTAACTCATCGATACAATCAGTCTGTCCTGGTGGTCTATAAAAAGCTCCCAAGTGTATTTTCCTATTTTTACCAACCTTAATATCTATCCATAATGATTCACCTTCTCCTTGCTTTATAGAGTTATTTAGATTTGAAGAAATGCTATTTCTGATATAAATAATCAACCCACCACCAGTCCTATCTCTCCTTTGACTAATGTACATAGTATAACCCTCTAGTTCAAATTCACTGACATTATCATTAAATATATTTTCATTAACCCATGATTCAACTATACATATTATATCTATATCTTCATGAATGATATAACTAAATAATTCATCCTTCTTATTTCTAAGACTACGAGCATTTGTGTAAAGACAACTCAGCCCACCTATCCCTGAAGCACCTGAGGGCCTATCTCCTCTGCATCTCCTTTCTCTCTTTCCCCGACCCTGTACTCTTGTATTTCCCTGACCACTATCACTACTCAAGTAGTTTAACCCTAAAGCACTTCCATTAGCCTGCCTACCTTCTACAAATCTGTGTTTGCTTCCTTTCCCTGCCTCACTTTGAGCCATTAAATTTCCCTGACCACTATCAAAACCTAGTTTCCCGCCTCTAAAGACCTAATAACACTATCTAATTCCCGCCACAAAACCTCAACCCCATCTCGGCTCAGATGGAGTCCATCCATCGCATACAAACCCTTATTCCCATAAAACCCACTCCAAACATCTACAAATACCAATCCTGACTCCTCGCACAAACCTTTCACATATTCATTCAACCCCATTGCACGAGACAACCATTCCATCCCCACATCCATTCTGGGAAGCACACCTGAAACAACGCCTTTTACTCTACTTTCACACATCCTTTCAATCAGCCTTTTATACCGCTGTCGTAACTCACAAGTACCCACCTTCTTTACATCGTTTACTCCGACATGTGTAATCACAACTGCTTCCCTCTCACACCCAGACACCAACCTATCATACCTCTCACACACATCATTTACACCAGCACCCGGCAGACAAACTCTCACTCCCTTCCATTTACTTTCATTCAACTTCCTATCTAAATACCTAATCTGAGAGTCACCCATCACAATCACCTCAGTCATTCTCCTATTCTCTCTAGGCCTAGTATTACCCTCCCTCCTGCTCTCACTCACTCGACCTCCTATTCTACTTTCAGGCACGGCCACACCAGACAAATCTCTTTCAAATTCTTCCTCTCTCAGGGCATCAAATCTGTTAGTTAGCCTAACAGGTTTCATGTCCCTCTCATTCACACACCTAACCTGTCCTAACTTATCTATTCTGTTCACTTTCACCCACCACTCATCATCACTTACTTCACTTACTGCTTTCTCTCCAGTCCCTGTTCTAGGCCTAACTTCCTCCCTCCTGGTCCCAATCTGACTCTTCAAACGTACACTTGCATCTCTTCTCACTTCAGACACTAAATCATTCAGTCTCAAGCATTCCGCACGTAATCGACTCACCTCCTCAGTCAAAGCACATACACGGCACTCAGACACATTCACTCTCCTCTCTACACCACAGACATCGCACACTACATACACACTACTTTCAAAAGGCATACTCTCTACATCCAAACAGTCAGCCATACTTAAACAAGAACAATAATAGAAACAAAAACTTACAAACAACAAGAATTTGACCCCAATTTGTGCGCGCAAGTTTAAAACCTGCTAATCAAGATGGCCCCGAAGTAAACAAAAGTCACTTTCTCACCAAAACAAAATAACCACAATTTATACAAAATAACCACAATTTAACTTTGTTATATTAACCAAATATATGATCTTATAACTTAATATTTATGTTTATGTCACACACCAAAGTATATCAAATAATCAAAATATTCTGAGAGCTCTACGAAACATGTGCTACCTGTTCGAAGGTCAGTCGTAGACTGCTATCAAAGGTCATCCGCCTCCGTCAAAACCCACCCACAAAAAGCACCATCACCAGGGGAAGACAAAATCAAAGTCCCCCACAATATAATATAACGGATGACAAAAGCCACAAGGGCTCATCATAGGTCATCCGAGTCAAGCGGCCTCTTTTTCAAGGCACCCAAACTCCCAGGAAAACTACATCCAGAGGATTGCGTCCAGAAACAAGGGTATCACCAATCAAGGCTTGTCAAGAACTAAATCATGCAGCTATAGATATATACAAACAATATTAATATATACAAAACTTAGGAACCATCACAACCTTCCCTTACCATAAACTCATCCAACCTACTCTTAAATACATTTAGATTTGTACTACCTACTACCCTCTGCGGCAATTTGTTCCAGAAGTCTACCACTCTATTGGTGAAAAAATATTTTCTTAAATCCAACCTACACCCTTGGTTTTTAATTTTCAAGTGGTGACCTCTAGTCCGATTTCCATCATCTAACTCAAAAAACTTGCTAACATCCAATTTATCTATCCCGGAAAATTTTTTAAAGAGCTCGTGGGGGATTAAACACAATGCATGGGCCGCACTACGATGATCCTAAGTTTCATTAAATTGGGGGGGGGGTCTGGGGAGCCCAGCCCCCCAGTATATAATCCTAATTTTTATAATGTTTTTACGTTTACAGAGGTGAATGCTTTAACTACATCATGTCAGCGCCTTTAATCGTTTTGCAAATTATAATAGGGGTTGGGGGTTGGGTATGACATCAGAAATGACACGGGTGAACGATAATATTTTCACAAAATAATTTTTTCGGGCTGGGCCGCTCATCTACATGTTTACCACTTTTAGTGTTAGATATAATATTAAAGAAATTTTTGGTAAATATGTAGATTGTCGGCGCTGCTGAAAAAGTGGAGTTTTGTTTGTTTATATTGTTCATCCCTGCCTGAATATTCATGCACGTTGGAGTCCTATTTGAAATATACCCAGCGCCATTTTTTTTTTAATAAAAATGCCCAAAACTAACCAAACAAAAAATGCTATACTGGGGGGCTGTGCCCCCTAGACCCCTCCCCAATTGATTGGAACTTAGGATCATCATAGGGTGGTCTTCCCATTGTGTTTACTCCCAGATGAGCCATTCCCTTAAATTTACTAAAAAATATGAAACATATTGGAACACAGACGAAATAGTTTACGTTCCATCATTCGAGCCGCCAATCTATATATTTACCAAATATTTAATTATATTTTAAATTAAATCTTGAAATGGCTCCTGTTTGGTGAAATAGCTCTAGTTTGGGTAAATGTTGCGAGTATAGCCGGATGTGATTCTGGTAATTCTGAAGATCCATACCCTGTGAGCTTTCCCGCTCACATTCCCATAATATTTATTCCACCTCCCAACATGTTTTCACCCAACTGTGTGATTAACTTGTTTTATTACTTGTCCCTGAGGGCGAGCAGGGGGGTATGGGGGGGCTATGCCCCCCATATAGCAACCCATAATACGGTTTGTGGGGTATGGATACCTTCTACAACTTGCACAATCTTCTATCAAGAAATGTGAAGAGAATTTGGTTGTTGTGTTGGTAGTATCATGACAGACAATGCAGCAAACGTTACCAAAATGCGGAAACTGCTAGAAGAATCAACTGAACAAAATATCATCTCCTATGATTGTGCAGCGCACCTAAATCTACTGGCTCATGCATGACCTAGAAATTGATAATGTGATTTTTTTTTTTTATTTAAGGGGGTATCTGGCGACTTGATAATTTGAAAGAGCATGTGTGTTTTGTAGTCAAATACTTCAGGAATAATCATTATGCAGGTGAAAAATGCCGTCAGGAAGGTGGTCAGCGTCTGGTCAGGCCCCAAGATACTAGATTGAAAACTATGTCAGACTGCCTCAAGATTTATGTAAACAACTGGCCAATTCTAATGAAGATCTGTGAAGTTGATAGGGAAATGATTGATCCAGCTGTAAGGAGTAAGGTATCCAATATTGGGCTCAAATGCTCTGCTGAGGAGCTATTGGCTCGATTACAGCCAATAGCTAAGGCTCTAGATCAGGTACAAAGGGACAAATGCACTATTGCTCAAGCAGTCAATATTTGGAAAAAAGTTATGTGACCACTTCAAAAACAACCAGCAAGTGGAAAAACTGGTGATAAAAAGATATTGGACAGTTCATTACCAAGGCTCATCTTCTTGCCAACATGCTTAATCCTTCACTTCAGGGGAAGGTACTTAATGAAGAAGAGATGAATATGTCAATGAGAAATATCCAGCACTTGTTCCCATCATCATGAAGTTTTAGGCAAGATCACTTCCTTTTTAATCATTTAAGTTTACAGAACCTGTGATGAAGACCATGTCAGCTACTGAATAGTGGGAGTCTCATGCAGGTTTTGTGGGCAGTGACATTCTCTCAGCAGTGCATCAACTTATGACTGCTGTAGCCTCGCCATCTGAAGTAGAACGAGTCTTCTCCTCTTTTGGACTAGTACATTCCAAGCTGAGGAACCGCCTTGGTACAGAGAAGGCAGCAAAACTTGTTTTTCTTTTCAAGTCCATGAATAAACACAATTCTAACAACAAGAATGATGCATAATTGAAAATATGTTGTAAGTAACCAGTTAATTTCAGATGAAATAATGTAATACTTTTCTAATCCATGTCTCCATGATTAAACACACGATGAGGATATTGCATAAAAAATATGTTAGATTCAGTTAGACTCAGAAGAAATTTAGTCAAAAAAGGGGCAAAATGTATTTAATTTACAATAAAGAAATAATAATTTCAGTTGTATAAGTAAGCTCAGACAAAATTTAGTTAAAAAGGACAAAATATATTAAATTTATAATAAAGTACTAATTATTTCAGTTGTATAAGTAAACTCAGAAGAAATTTAGTTAATAAGGACAAAATATATTTAATTTATAATCAAGAAATAATTATTTCAGTTGTATAAGTAGACAAAAGGTCATTTTTATTTAATTATGCTATATTAAAAAAAAAATAATTAGTGTGCATAAAAATATTTGCTTATTTTTTAATTTTTCCTTATTTTTAATTTTTATATGATAGTAGTATGATTTAAATCATGGATTTTTATAAAAAATCTTTTGATTTAAATCTTGATTTAAATCAATGATTAAAATCAACCTGATTTAAATCAAACAACCCTGGTCAAAACCCACCCACAAAATGCATCTATAGGATTGTGTCAGATCATGCATCTACAATATACAATTAGAACCATACGCAGGAATGTGTCAAAAACAAAAAGCATCATCATCAAGACTCGTCAAAATCCAAATCAATCGTAATATACAATAATAAAAATGCATCCACAGGAATGAGTTCAGAATACCTCCCAAAGTTAACCCTCTCCCCATATAATCATCTAATCTGCGTTTGAATACATTCAAGTTTGGACTGTCTACCGTCTCAGATGGCAAACTATTCCAGTAATCTACCACTCTATTTGTGAAAAAATATTTTCTAACATCCAACCTGCACCTCTGTTTTTAATTTTTAAATGGTGACGACCCCTAGTCCTATTACTACCTTCCAACTCAAATAACTTGCTAAATTCCAACTTATCCATCCCAGAACAGATTTTAAAAAGCTCAATCATATCTGCCCTCACACATCTCAAATTTTCTATTATTGACCAAATATCATTTTAACAAGGTTCATTAAACCCCTATGGATGAGCCTCACTCTTCTGCAGTTATTATTCTAATCTTTATAGAAATTGATCCGGTCAGGGCGATCACAGTTCATGAGCAAAGGATAGATGTTGCAAAATCCCCTCATACCTTATTACTAATATATTTATAATTATATATAGTGCCATTTAAAACCTTTTTACAGGATATTCCAGATTAAAAAGAATAATAAAATGCAGAAACCCTTTTCTTTCATTCTCAATGATCTTAAAATTTTAGAATTTCTCTTAATATAAATAGTTTGTTATTCATAATATAATTTTAAGAGAATGCCTGAGAATCCACTTCGCACTGTGACAAGAGAAATGCAAGAGATTTTACCTGGTTTATTTCTTGGACCTCATTACGCTGCTTCAAAATGCAAGGTAAGAATGAAATTTGTACTCATCTGTACATTTATAAGCATAGGTAAATGTGTGTAAATGGAAAGAAATGCTTGAATACATATGCTTATTTTAAAATGGTAGTTGTGTGGCTCTTAAAGCAGTGTTTAGTACTTTCAGCTACAGTCCACTATTCATCTTTCTTTGCCCTCTTGTCTCATTCATCCTATTTACCAGAAATATTTGATGATAATGATATAGTCCCTCACTACCACCGACACATCATCTTAATGAACTTCTCCCATAGATCCAACACTTTTGAAACATCTGGGAGTTTTTTTATATTTTACAATAAAGCCTTGCCACCACCCCCTAGTTTTAAAAGGGGGGTTTCTCATGCTCATTTAAAACCCCCCACTTTTTTGTGGGGGTATCAGATAATGACAATGAACCCAATTGAAAAGAGGGGGGGGGGGATGGTCTTTACTATTTGTTTATTTAAATATTGCATTATTCATGTTATATTTAAATTTTACCTATTCTTATGATGTTTGTTCATGTTGAGAATATCTTTCAAATATTAATTAAAAAAATGACATATTGCTTACTCACCTAAATGCAATGTTTATTTAGTTGGCTAGCACTGAAACAAATTTCTGAATTCACAACACTGAGATTACGCAACAAATCAGGTAAAGCAGTAGGCCTAGAATCTCTACCTGCCCGATAAATCCATTGCTTCACATTCTTCATCACTAATTGAAATATAAGTGTCACTATCACTACTATCATTTGATTCATTGTCACTACATGGGTTTGAAGTCATGTTTTTGCCTTGCAGGTATAAACAAATCCCCGCCTACAAAGTGTTTTTATTGGTCAGTTGAGAATGTCATTATAAGACAGACACTTCGAGTAATGCTCAGGAATGTTCATAGCGTACACCGGCAAAATTACAGAACAGAAAAACAACCATTTATTTCATGATGATAAACCTTTCATCATCAGAGACACACGCAATAGTAGGCGTGATGAAAGCTCTTTTGTCATTTGTAAGGAAGGGGTTAAGTTCACCAGCTGATCCTGGCAGAAATTCTTCTCATTTGAGAAGAACCAAAAGTTGCCATGCTTGAGGGGATGTGTCAGTTTGTTCACAAGCTTTATAGCACACTCCTTCATCTTCTGCTACAGTAACTGGTCCTTTCTCATCTTGCCCACAGTTGGGTGCCTTTCCCATCCCATTGTTGCAATACACAAAGGAGTAATCTAGCCTAGTATTAGGCTATAGCATGTTTATGGCAACCTTTGCACTTGTAGGCAGTTGCCAGATAGGCTTGTGGCGGACAGTCTCAGAAACCACCCGCCACAAGGCCCTGCTCACTCGCCCGTGAGATGCTGTTAGATCAGAAGGAGGCTCAAGGAAACATCAATAATCAATTTATTTTATTAAGAAGAAACACTTCTATATATATATATATATATATATATATATATATATATATATATATATATATATATATATATATATATATATATCCCTATTGCCATTACAGTCACAGAAAAAAATTATATACAAAATAAACAAGAAGACGCAGAAAACATGGTAAATTTAGAATAAGAGCATACAAAATAAATTAATTTGTACTTCAAATAAGACATTATTTACACAACCTCGCTCTCCCATGCAAATGCAGTTTTGGCCCAACCACAACTACAAACCACCACTAATTTGCCCCTGGGCAACCCCTTTAAAGTGAGCACTTACTCTCCTCTAGTGGGGGGGGGGAAGGAAAGGATACTGGTGTCTGGCTAGATATGCCCCATCCTCAAGTCATTCTCGGTAACAACAGACCAGGGAGAAGGACAGATAGGGTCTCCAAAATCGCATCATACAGAGGTCTCTTGGCTCCACACTCCGAAATGAGAGCAATCAGGAGCTAGAAAGAGGGAGGGAAATTACCCCCTGCTTGCTCCTTAATGGTCTTACGTATCCTCCCTCCCTTATATACATATATACCCCCACACACACACACAATATTCCTACTAATACATCCCTGGCTTTGCATCAAGCTCCACTTGTTTGCCTGCACTGGCTCATAAACAGGTTTAAAAAGTCTTTTATATACATATAAATACACTAGAGTGGGCACAGGTGGGTTGAGGCAAAAAAAAAAAATCCCCCTAAAACTACCACAGGCTCTTTAAAAAAAATCTCTTTCTTTATCTCCATCCTGTTCCTGGTTATTCCTGTGAATGGGTAGCAAAATGTCCCCTTATCTCTCTCCTAAGTTTGAGTATCTCGTATTCAGTTATTGTCTTTGGTTGTAGAATTCTGCTCTCTGCTAAAATTTTGAGATTTGTAGAATTTTGCCTTGGTTCATTTATAATAATTTAGTACGGACAAATCTAATGGCAGTGATAATTTATTAATAGATGATGACAAAAAATCCAAATAGCTTTTCAGGGCTTAATTGATCCTAAAATAGCCAGATCCTCAATATATATAGATTTGTAATTTGACTTGAAATTTTCAAAATATATATATAATTACTTTTTTTTAATTCCCAAGTTTAACTGGCATTCACATCCATCACACAAACTTTCAATCACTTCTCCCATAACTGTCTAGTAATCTGCGATCCACAATTCAAACAAATCGCCTCCTGACACTGCCCCCTCCCCCCACTCCCCACCACCTTAAAAATGATGCAGGTTTATTACTAAATAAAATCTACCAGAGCTCTCACTAGCTCTGTTATGGATAAAAGTTCTGGCTCAGAATGTTCTGAGGTGGTCCAGACATGTAAGAAGGGTTGAGACTGAATAGGCTAGTGTTTGAAAGATTGGTAGGCCACATACAAAGTTAATTGATTATGTAAATGAATGTTTGAAAGAAAATGGGCTGACTAAAGAACATGTATATGATAGGTATGCATGGGAGTAGGGGGCTTGTAAGGGACATGATTGGATCCCCTTCTGGTAGGGCATGAACTCAGACTGGATGAGGCAATACAGTCAGATAGGATGAGGCACTACAGTACAGTGCCCTATTACTATGAATATGCAATTTAGTTTGAGAAAAAATGTTGGTTGGCTTTGTGCTTGGCAAAGGATACAAATATTGGAAGAGTTGGGTATTGTTTGGTAGCATTGATTCATAGCAACCCTACCTCATTAGAAAGCAGTTGAAGCCTTTTGTGTGTAAAACTAATAACCTGAATAATTGGTATAAACAAATAAAAAAAATGATCTACCTTTTCTAGAAAGTTTTTGTAGCATTTGTTTACTTTTTTTCCCCTGGCAGGGCTCCCTTACCAAAGCTTGCAGCCATAATGAAATAATGAATGCCAACTGGTCTGGGCTTTCTCAGTGATCTTGCACCACATGTGTGAAGGTTTTACTTTAGCTATGCTTATGTTGAGCATGTTTTGAATATGTATTGAGCTGTCTGGTTCCTAGTCAAAGTGATATTTGAGTTCGTTTTTTTTAACAAAAGTTTAATGCCTGCTTTCTTCCTCAGTTGGGTCTAAGCAGACATGATTTTATTCATTTTTTTGTTTAGGTAGTAAGGAAAACTGCACCGTATCTAGTGATGGTATGCGATTAGTATATCAATGAGTACCCACTGAATCAGGTAAGACAGGAATGCTCTTCATCAATGCCGAGTGAGTGACTGCATCTAATAGACCAATCAAAAAGCCTTAAAAAGAAGTGTATCTGCATACAGTGCAGTTTTCCTTACTAAGGTAAGATATAACATGCCCCCATGAGTGTGTGAAAATGATCCTGTGTACTGCTGTAGTGAGCTGAAAATCTATACTCTAACCCCAATCAATCCAACCCGCTTCCTACACTAATTCGGACATGAGAAATTGAAGGAAAAATGAAACAGATTGTATATACAGTCCTTTATTTACACAAGTATGGCAAAATATATTTGAGATCTCTTTACAATATATACAAAAAAAAAATCCTATCTTGTGGTGAATATTATCAATTCACACTAAAAAACAAACAAGATAAATGAAAAAACCCCCAAACAAATACAATCCTTACAATAGCGGCCTAACAAACACACCAACCTCCCCCCCCCTCCAAGAAAAGCCCTCCACGTTTTTACCCCCGGGCAAAAGTTCTGCCAACTGCCACTCGTATGGGCACAATTGTTGCTTGCGACTTAAAAAGGCTCTTGCCTTCAAGCTTGGTATAGCCACACGATCCACTCACGAATTGAGGCTATACAATTTATTGTGCTGTTGGTATTGAGGCTATTAAAACCCTCCTTGTCCCAACGGGGCATACAATGAACTTAATTAATTGCTTCACCAATCCTAGCCACTCCCTACAAATAAGAAGGAACAATTTCTAAATATTTTACATAAAATTTTAAATAGAATATGGCTACTGGAAAGAGAAAAAAAATACATGTTAAACAAATCATGAAATCAAATATATATATATATATATATATATATATTTTATATATAAAAAAACAACATTCACATATACATTCTTACAGAGGGAGGAAGAGGGTATTGGAAAAGGGGTGGGAGAATGGCCCCACAAACACACTGACATTTGCTCCACCACACTGTGATGTGTAAAAGTGATGGTTAAAATAACCAATTGATACAGTTCTTTTCGGGGACTGTTAGTTTGGACTATTGGATAGTCATTTGTAGTGTGGAGGGCAAACTCTCAGATTTGTCAATGATTTGTGGCTACTGTGTTGATTGTTGCCATTGCTCTCCTGAGTGGTGATTTAGGTTGGTTGAAGCCTTCTTGTATGAGTTGGGTGATGTTGGTAAGCACAATGGTTGTCAAGTATAATAGCGGAAACTGTGTTGGGAGGTGTCTAGTGGGCTGTTTTGGTTTATTTTGCAAGGAGTGATTTGTTTGGTGTGAGGATAGGTATGATGTGACTATATTTCTAGAAATTTGGAATAGTTGTATGTGGGAGCATGATTATCTCTTGGCCAAGGTGTTTTAAAGGAATGTTTGATATGTTGTCAGGTTCCGAGGCAGGATATGATTTTTCCTTCGGTTTATTTATGGCTGCATATGTGAGGTCAAGAATTATATTGTTGATTTTTTTAGCATTTGTTAAATATTGATATTTAAATTCCCAATCTTTTAATGATCACTAAGAGGTTTATAATTTATTTTGCTCATGAAAGTAAACTTTATTTATATTTTAATATTTTGCCATAAATTCCTAGTTATTTAACAAAGCTATAAAGAATTAAAATATTCATATTGCTAATTTGTATCATTAACACAATTGCATTGTTTTCTACATTCAGACAACAGAACTTGATGCACCCTCTATACAAGCCATTCATCTGCACAACCCTCATCTATATTAGTGCCAGCATCGCACCCAACCCTTGCTAAGTCCCACTTAAACAAGATAAAAAATACTAGGAATAATGCACTCAGGATGAACTCCAACTACACCAACCCCACACCTACATGCCTAAATAAAAATACTCCCACGCAACATTCGCTTGGACATGATCGGAACCCAACACCTCAGCAGAGTACTGAACCCAACCACCTAGACAGAAAAAAAGCCCCGGCACACTACTTCCAACACATTTTCCAGAACCTACCCCTCCACCACCAAACCATAATCTAATTAAACATCCACACCACCCTCACCTAAACACCTCAATACTCTATGGCCAAACAATACCTTAAATTAACCCCCACCCCACAATAAACCAATCAGAGAAATCACTACAACAGATACAAAGTCAACTAACACAGACCCCACTAAGATAAGAGCATTTGACTTTATTCCAACATTACAAACAAAATAAATCTTGCCCCATCACCAACCTCGACGGATGCAATCAACATGCTCACAATACCTCACTGTCCAAACCTTGGACATGTCCACAACATCTCTGACCTCAAGGACCTGTGGACCTATCTTAGGGATGTAGTGGCCGAGGTAGATGGGTCACAATAATATAGTTGTAAATTATATTTTTACCCTAAATGAGGGTTGTATTGCACTTAATGTGTTAGGAATTTAATCACAAAGAACCCTTCCAAATTTAATTTCAGTTCAATAATCTCTTGCTTCATGGCATCACTCATATTATTTGCATCAGAGCCAAGACTGAGGCCAATTTTATTCAGCCAAATTTTCCAGAGAAATTTTTGTGAGTACCAATATCTACTTTACAGTAGGGTTTTTTTTTTTAAGAGTAAAAATTATTTCAATTTCCTAATACATTTTATCAATTTTCTGAACTTTATTTAACAAAGTTTACTTTATTGCCCATTGACTGATATTCAGAGTTAGCCCTCCTCTCCAGAAATATCAACTCTATAACAGGTTGAACCCACAAGTTGGAGGATTTTTGATAGGTGTTGAGTGTCAGTGAATATTTTAGGTTGTTGCTTTGTAAGGTGCCTGGATGATGGCTCACTCTAAATTAGGCTAGGATGAATTACTATGGCATTTCTTGACAGGTTTAATTCTCTGTTTGCTCTTGATTGTTTTTGGTAAACAATTGTGGATATGATGGGTTCCCTTATGTTGTGGTGTGACTGGGAGCAATGAAGAACAATTCTTCTGAATTATAATGGTAGTGTTACTTTATTGCTGCTTGGGGTATTGGAGTTTGTGATACGGATGCAATAGTAAGGGTAGAAAACTGTATGCCTATCACTTTGTGTACAGAGGAAATATTTTAGTTTCTGAATATAGGCTGATTATGGGTATTAGCAGTATGCAGCTAATGATTGTTTTTACTGTGTGGGGTGCCTGGCAAGGGCTACAGAAGAACGGTTTGCATAAAATGTAGGTAGTAGTTTCTTTGTTCTAGGGTGGTTCCTGTCAAGGCATTGTTTTCTAGTGGCTTTGTTGCAGATATTTGTGCAGTGACAGCCATATGTGTTGTTGGTGAAGCCTAGTTTGTGTTATAAGCCAAGAGTGATTAAAAGCGCTTGTTAATCCATTGATTGCTGAGTACCTAAGGAATTTCAGGTGGTAGTTTGAAATTTGTTCCAAGTCTCCTAAATTGTATTTAAATTGAAGGCTCATTATTTTACTCATAATAAATAGTTTCCTTAGCTGGCCATTCATTCCTTTGCAAATATTTGATTGGCAATTTGGGGGGTTATAATGAATGTAGGTGTGATAGTTGAATGAGATGTTTGTAGAAATTTTTTATACCCTAAAAATATAAAAAAACAGCATTACTGCTAATTTCTGTAATTGATTTACTAATTTGGAGCTTATTATGAACTAATGCCCCTCATGTCAAAATGCAGATAATTGACTCCCTTGATTTCCACCAAAAGGATTCTCAAGTCTCTCAGTCAGACTTTGAATGGATCAAATCATGTGAAAGTCAAATTGCTGTCCACCATTACAGTTTCTGATCAATCAAATAAATCATGCAATTCTATCTGCAACAGAATCTAGCAATTCCTGCTAAAGGAAAAAAGATTTAAAAAAAATAACCTACAAAATAGAAATGACTCTCCCCCCCCCCTTCCCTCAGTGTCATATTGATCAAAGGAAGCAGAAAAAAAGCTCCGGGTAGAATTAAGTCATTGTAGAAAAATCAAATGAAAAATTGGGGAAAATAGTCCCCAAATTCAGCACATTCAGATAAGCATTCACCACTTCGCGATAGCCTCCACGATGTTTTGCGTGTACATATCCTGTGAGGAAGTTTGAATACAATTTTTTGTAGTTGGTCTTGTGGGTAGAGTACAGTGGGGTCTCTTTATACACAACTGATCCATTTGTGTGTTCCATTATTCAATCCTATCTTTAAATGGGGATATTCTGCTTCAGGTCTCACCCAACCTTTACATAAATGCTATATTTTACTAAGTCTGGTTAATTATTTCATTTGCTTTAACACTTTTTATTTTATCCTTGTTTTTAGTTGTCTTTTGATTGTTGCTTTTTGCCATTTTATATTCCATATTAAGCTACTGGCATACTATTTTTGTGTTTATTTATGATTTCCATATTGACTTTTCCCCTCACTTCTCTCCATCCATGGTTATTCATTCTGTGATCTTCAGCATTTTGAGTATTGATAGGGCTACTGGGGCATTCAGTGTGAGCTCAACCAGAAACATTGCAAATTAACACTAATTTCTCGGATTTTCCTGAAATTTGGTTTATAGGAAGTTTTGTGGCCCTAAACCCATTTCTGAAATTTTAAGGTCAATCTGACCAAAGGAAGTTTTGGGGCCTTAAACCTATTTCTGAAATTTTAAGGTCAATCAAACCAAAGGGAATTTCGGGTCCCTAAACCCATTTCTGAAATTTGACTTAACGGTTCAGGAGATATGGCCTTGAGCATTTTGAGGTCACTAACATTTGGTGACCCATAACTAGGATAATAATGATCATAATTATATAAAAGTATATATATTTAGAATCATAAGAAGACAAGGAATCCAAATATGAAAGTTTTAGAACTCTTAAGTTGCAAAATAAAAAAAAAATCATATATTTGCTCAAATTTGAGGTAAAAAAAATTTATAAATGAAAAAAATTAAGGTAAATGCTTTGGCTATTAGAATCAGTAAAAAAACCATTTGTTTATGCTAGTATTTTTAAGGGTAATTAACACATAAGTGAGCACTATATTTTTAAGTTATCCATCAATTCTTTCTATTTTTCACACTTAAGTTAAGCTCTTAGAAATTCAAATTTTATTTTTTTTTGCATATAAAAAACAGTCAAAGGTTTTGGCTATTAGAAACAATCATAAAAAGGTTGTTTATGCTATTACTTTTCATGTAACTAACTTATGTTGACACCATATTTATAAATTACAAATCAATTTAGGAATTTATTTTAGCTATCAGTTTGACTTGACCAAAATCTCTAAGACTAAAAAAATATTACACTGATAATCCTCACTGACGAAATAATTACAATAATGATAGGGAAGACCTGTTAACCTAATACAATTTTGGCATATTCCATACTTTCATCAATTTCTTTCTGAGGAAAAATATATTTAATTCTGCTGCTTCTTCTTAGTGTAGGACAACTCATGACAGTTAATATATGATGTCCTGGCACTGCACATGAATCCTTATTTGCTGGATAATGATATGCACTTGCTCCTGATTACCCAGATATCTGGATGTAAAAAGTTCACTGTGTAATCATCAAACTCCTCACAATATTCCTCCACAATTCCAAACCAAACTTGCCACTCATAAATGCAGCTAATATACTCTCCTAGTTTGATATATTTTAGGTTATCAACCATTGCATGTTCATTAGTAATATGACTTTTCCTTGTTTATGGGATCAAATCTATGATATTTCTGAGTTCCCAGAATAGCCCTACTGTCCTTGAATTGATGTTCTAACCGTTGTTCTGCATCTTTCAAGTCTTTTATTGTCTTGTTCAAATTTTCTTCACAAAACTGAAACATGTCTTCTGGTATAAGAATTTGCCTCTCTGTAGTTCTCTACAAACTGGCACGAGCAGTAGCTCTCTTCACTGTTCCCCCAATCCCATCACATGCATTTTTGCCAAAGAAGTGCCATTCACAAGACAAACCCAAATCCTCTTCATGGTAACAGAGATTTGTGAAGTTGTATCTGTTCTTATATTGGCCAGCACATCCATCTGAAAAATAGTACATCTTCTTCAGTTGTGGGCATCTGAATTTAACATAGTTCATAAGCTTTATTATAAATGAGTAAACCATTATAGTGTTGTGTTTTAGTGATGGAAATAAGAAAAAGTAAAATGGTTAAGTTCCCGGTCTGCAAATGATCTATAATAGATGTGAATTGTCCCAGTGTAATCCTTGGGCAGCGTCTTGGACAATGAAAGAATAATTTTCAGAGAAATCACCTAATATAACTGCCTCGCTCTGAAGTGGCAGTGTTTCTTTCAACTGTTTTAAGTACTGTGATTGCTGCTATGCAACAAAATGATGGTGAACCATGCAGGATATTTCCATGCTTAATGATGATAAGTATTCATGAAGTGGCTCCACTTTGTCTACCAGTGTACAACGGTCAAAAGTCACCCATTGCTTGTAAGATATTTCATTTGGAGCTGATTTTACACTCAAGCAACTCAAGAAAGTTCAGAACACCCTCTTCTCTGGGGCAATCCTTGCAAAGTTGCATCATGCAAGCCTCTCCCTCTCTCTCTACTGCAGCCACTGTAATCCATAAGATCTTTGTATGAGAGACCTTTTTCTCCCAATGCAGCCAGCTGTAATTTTAGGTTTTGATAGTAAGTGCAGACACAGACAGAATGAATCCCACCACTACTGGCAAGCACACAATATGATGGCTGTAATTTAGAAAATGTGGAAAATCCTATTTCGGGATGACTTTCACACAATTCTTTTTGCCAGGACACATACAACTAACCTCATCTGACTCATAGAATCTTCTAACTATATCTTCAGATATCACTTTTCCTTTGCTCATTATTGGAATCTTTGGAAGGATTCAAAATTCTGATTTTACTGAATGGCTTTTTTCACCATATATGTTGGAGTTTGAAAGAAAGTAGCAGTTTTTTCAAGTGCGTATGTGGAGAGAGTCAATATTTGTAGTTTGTGATTATGACATTTGCTCTCCAAGAATGAGTGTTTCAATTCATTCATTGTTTCTAGATGTCTTTCAGATTCTGTTTCAGGTTTTGAAGATCATTTACCCCCTTGCTAATATGAAACACCATAACTGACTTCTAGCCTCTTCTTCAAGTGTTTCTGGGCATCTGATAGCTTACCTTCTGAAAAGAACCAAAAAAGAATATATTTAAATTATTATACAGAGCAAAATTTGCATTTTGTCTACACTAAAGAGCAGCATTAAAAAATAATTCTTCAAAGTAAAAGCTTGCCAATTATCAATTTTGTTTTATACAGTACCTTAAGTTCTATTCAATGGGCCATATAGATCAAACACACCTTTCTGGTGAAATAGAAAATATATTATCTTAGTACTTATTTTTTTTGACTGGTGTTTGGTCCAAAAGTATCTAGAACTGGTTCAATTTAAGTTGAAAGATTTTCTTCAACCAAGCAATCACTGTCCAGATCTCAAACTGAGAGATGTTAATCAAATCACTGATTGAAGATGATTCAATTGAATCTTGCTCACTCATTGTTTTCAGTGCTTCTAAGTATTGTGGGGTTTTTCATTATTAGTGTCCAACAGTTCACACACAAAAATGAGTGTTTTTCAATCTTCCAGCACATTTTTCAATAAGCACATCAGTCACTTTTCTAAGATTGATTGTTATGCGCTTCTTGTGTTTTTTAGTAGGGTCTTGGCAGTATTTCAAGTGCCGAACCATTGTATTTTGGTGAAGAAGCCTAATAGCCCGAGATGTAGATTTCACTAAGTAATTTATATAAATCTGTAATTTTAAGATATACAATTAGATGAAATTTTTAGAATATAGTTATACACAATATTTTAATTCTTGATATTCTTTGAGGCTGTGAAAAACTAACAACCCACCACACACACTGCTGGCTGAAACTGTACTAACTTTTAACCTAGGAACTAAAACTATCTGTTAATTCTGTACAAGTAGCAACATGTTGCAACAGGATTATTTAAGCTACATGTGAGCTTTGTCTTCCCCTTTCACTACATTAACTATATATTATTGGCTCCCCCTTTCACTACATTAACTATATATTATTGGCAGTGAATTACAATTTTTATTGAACTCTTAGAGTTCAAGATCAAATTGATATCAAAGCTATAAAATTTCAATGAATTAACAAACCATTTTTAAATATAGTGTTCACTTATAAGTTAATTCCATGAAAAATACCAAGATAAACAACCTTTAAATGTCTGTTTCTAATAGCCAAGAACTGTACCTTTGTTTTTTTATATTAAAAAAAAGGTAATTTTAATTTCTATAGGTGAAATTAGGAGCTTATGTTAGTTACATGAAAACTGCTAGCATAAACAACCTTTTTTTTTTACTGATTCAAATAGCCAAAACATAGGCCTTCATTTTTCACATCTATAAAATCTTTTCAATTGGATACCCTAGATGTCAAATCTTGGCCTGAAATTTTTGCAAATATATGATTTTTTATTTTTCAACCTAGAGTTCTAAAACTTTGATATTTGGATTCCTTGTCTTTTTATGATTCTAAATATATATATACTTTTATATAATTATAACCATTATTACCTGAATTATGGGTCATCAAATGTTAATGACCTTGCACGTGACCTCAAAATGCCCAAGATCATATCTCCTGAATCATTGGTCAGATTGACCTTAAAATTTCAGAAATGGGTTTAGGGCCTCAAAATTTCCTATAAACCAAATGTCAGCAAAATCTTAGAGATTAGGGTGTTAGGCACTGGTTGATCTGACAGAGAACTGCCCCTACTACTTTGTTTTATCACTGCTTTATTCACTCAAAGCTTCTCTATCTTTCCAAATTTTCTGCAACCACAGCTGAGGTTGAATTGCACCATTGATTCACCACACTGATCTTCCTCTAATGATTGCTACCTTACATATATCCCCTATTGAAAGCTTGCTTGTTGATACCACTTGTTCTGTGATGTGCACATGGTATGTGCAAATCCAGCATTTCCCTCAGTTGCCAATCACTCTCATTGCATCCATGGCCAATCTCAAAGAGTCCCTATGCCACTGAGACATGTTATGGCATAAGCCCTTTTGGTTTAGGAGTAGGGCACTACTTCAGGAGCTCAATGTAGCTCTCAGGATTGTGGCGCCTCTGTTCTGCCTATGATGCCACCCTGGAGGGTACCACCCTTGAGTATCTGTCACTGCATTCCCAAAGCCTCCATAATGTTGTGGGAGTATTGTATCTGACTCATTGAATCATACTTCATTTCACTCTGGATCTGTGCCAGTGTACACTGATGGGTCCATTTCCAAAGAAGTCAACAGCCTCCATGCTCTATCTCCTCTCCTTGAAGTCAGCAGGGCTCTACCAGGTGTTGTGTCTACTTTACAGCTGAGTTGGTTGCAATACACCACTGTCAGGGAGATAATTCAGTGTACCTTGTTCAGAGACTGGATTGGGATCTATAGCCCCTTACAAAGTGTCCTGAGTGCTCTTGGTGCATTAGAATCTCCGCACTCCCTTAGAATGCTTGGCTCTTGAATGCTAATGTTCAAAATGGTGGACACACACCTTAAGTGTAATTCTCAGTCTAGGTATCTTGCTTCAGCATATCCCAGTTAATCAACTAAATTCTCTAATTAAGTCCTTCAAAAAACAGCTTTGACCTTTGCTTTAAATATATGATTAAATCATAATTACATTGTTTACTTTATGGGACAAATAAGTGTTTGATTATTAAAAAAAAATTACAAATTCCTTTTGTGATCTCATAAAAAGAGGGGGAAAAAACCCATCAAAATGACATAATTTCCAAATTTGGGGATATATGTAACCCAATCCCTTCCAAGCTAAATGCTTATACTCTTCTTTCACACACAAAGGCAAAAGTAGGGTTAAAAGACAAAGGGCAAGTGGTGAAAATCCTACCCCCCAATAAAATAAATGAGGGGGGGGGGGCTCCCACACACATTCACTACTCAATACACCCTGGTTTGCGATTATCTTTAATGTCACAGTTTCCATAAGTTAGGCAGATGTTGAGATCATCTGCTGCTGGGTTCCTGGATGTGTAGGAATTGTAGGGAATTAATATACTGAAGGCATCAAATAGTTTGCAAAGGCTGGGTGACCAGACCAGTGTTTCACCGTTCCTTACATGCCAAGAATCACGCTAGCCATCCTGGATGGCTGATGGGAACTTAAAGTTGAGTGCCATTGTGCCTTGATGGTTTCAGGTTGCATTCTGTCATCTTTAAATTGGGTACTCACTGGATGCACCGCCATTTGATGGAGCGCTCCCTGCACTTTACTGCAATGATGTTTGGCTCTTCTTGTTGAGTTTCCTAGTCTGGGAATCTTCAAAAACATTACCTGTCCCAGTACCTGGACAATCACCCTAGTACTTAGGGTGAATTTGTGCATGCCTGATAGTGTATTTCTTGGAGGAGGCTGGCCTACTCCATTTCATTTTACTTTTGTGGGGGTGGTCTTCTGTGCCGCTTGTAGGAGGGCCTGCCTTCTGTTGCTTCTTTTTGTTTGTTTGTTTTTAACATAAATTATTAGTCAGCTCAATTGATTGCAGTGACTTATGCCCATGCTAGAAGTCACCAGATAGACTTGTAAAAAAAAAGGCACGGATCATTCTATTACCCATTTCTCCTTTGCCCCACCCAGTTCTATATATTCACATCCTTGTATAGATGAGCATGTTTGCCCCACGTTTCTTTTAACACAGAACCCTACCACCTCATCTCAATTTTCATTTTTTTCCCCCCAGGTGTGCCAAAAAGGTCCACTTCTTACACATCTCATCCTGTCAACTCTTCCGTCATTCGTATCCCCTATGACCATTGATCAGAGGCCATTCCCAATTTATTTCATCATTCACCTGCAGGGGTGGGGGGTTACCCTGTGTTGATTTTTATGCCTGTTACCTATAGGAGTAACATTTCCTCCCACCCTCAGGTGCCCCTGGTCATCTCAAACCAGATTAAAACTACCTCAGTTTTACCCCCTTTTTTGATGGTTCTAGGAGCTAGTTATCCACCAGCTTTAATCCAACCAATCTTGGCCAGGAAGAGGGTGGGGAGGGGGGGTTGGTTCATCCCACTCTCTTGATTCCCGTTGGGGTGGTTTTTAACATCTCTTTATACTGCCCCCCCTCCTCCCCAATAAAACAAACAAAAAACAAACACTACAAGCATTAGAATAACTTAAAAAGAATAGCTCTCTTTTAATAATATTAATAATTAATTAGTTCAATCATTATATTATAGTAAGAATAGATCACTGATCGAGAATGGTGGGTACCCATGATACCCATAACCTGTAGAAGGAGAGATGAATTATTATGAGTCATTGGCAGAGAAATAACCTTAATTTGATACATATTTGTTGAAATTATAAACATAAATATGAATTTTGAATAAAATAATGATAAGTAGCATTTATTTCTTGAAAAGAAATGTAATTTTGAAAAAAAAACAACAAAAAACCCCGGGTTTTATTCTTGTTTTTTTTTCAAATCTTGGGTTTTCAAAAAACAAATGCTACAAGCACTAGAATAACATAGAAAAAGAATAGCTATATCTATTTTTATATAATATTAATAATTACTTAGTTTAATAATTATATTATAGTGAGAACAGACCACTGATCGAGAATTGTGAGTACCCATGATAGCTATAACCTGTAGAAGGAAAGATGAATTATTATGAGTCAGTATCAGAAAAATAACCTTAATTTGTTACATATTTGTTTAAATTATAAACAATAAATATGTATTTTAAATAAAGTAATAATAAATAGCGTTCATTTCCTGAAAAAAAAGAAGAAAGAAGTGTACAGTCAACCCTCGGCTATTCGCGGTTTGTCATCCGCGCCTTCAACTATCCGCTGGAAATTTGGGAGGGGGCCTTAAAATTCAAAATTTGCGCCATTTCCAGACATCCGCGGAAACCTACGTAAGTGTTGGTTGGCCGAGACGGGTCGACTCCAGCCAATCAGCATTCAGATCTCACTCGCTCGATTACAGTATGTACAGTATATGTACCGATTTCCCACGCTCCATTCAGTACGCTTGTGTCCCATGTGTGTGAGCGGTGATTTGTGTATTTGTCATAATTTTGCGTGTTTTATTTCTCATTTTTCAATCTTTTTACATCCTGAATAATTCTTGCTTTTTGCACCTTAATATTAACTGCCTAAGCGCCCTGCATCGTCTAGTGTTGCTAAAGATACGCTTAAGCGTGCCAAGAAAGTGATGAGTTTGGAGAAGGAGGTGAAAGTGTTAGATAGGTTGAAAGAAGGCAAGAAAGAGCCCAAAGTTGTTCGAGAGTTTGGCGTGAACGAAAGCACAATTCGATACATTTTAAGCTGTGGAAAGGCTATTAGAGAGTCAGTGAGTGTAAACCAAGTGATGAAGACTAGCAAATCAGTGCGTGATAAGGTTCTTGTTAGGATGGAGTCTGCTTTAATTATTTGGATTTCTGACGCTCGTAAAAAAGGTGTTCCTTTGGATACTAATATCATTTGTGAAAAGGCAAGGCAGCTCTATAAAACAATGGATGAACAGGCATCAAATCCTGAAGATGGTGACAATCCCAAATCATCAATGTCTGAAGGCCATCGTTCATGTGAATTTCAAGCCAGTAAGGGCTGGTTTGATAGATTCCAAAAAAGGTTTCAACTGGTCTATCATTGCATGGCAAAGCTGCATCTACAGACCCTAAGGTAGCTTCATCATATCCCAAACAACTGCAGGAAATGATTAGAGAGAAGGGTTATAAGCCAGAACAAGTGTTTAACATGGACGAAACTGGTCTTTTTTGGAAAAAATGCCCAAAAGAACTTACTTGAAGATTGAGGAGGCCAAGGCATCCAGATTTAAAGCAATGAAGGATCGATTAACTCTTATGTGTGCCATTGCTGTTGGCTTTATGAATTAATATGGGAAGCATATTACGATGTTTGGGAAGGGTTGGGGGGGGTGTTTCGGGGGTAGCGTCAACTATCCACGTTTTTTCAATATTTGCAGGGGTTCGTGGTCCCTATCCCCCACGAATATGGGGGGTCGACTGTAATTTAAAAAAAAAACAAAAACAAACCCAGTTTTATTTCCAATGTCATTTGAAAAAGCCCCCTCTCCCCCCCAAAACCCCCAGTAATAAAACCATGATTTGCCAATCATGCTCCCCCCCCACCCTTTTCTTTTCCTTATCGCTCCTTTTACACAGTTTAAAGGGGGTGCTAGATGCCCTTTTGGCTCCAATACCAGTGATTTTGTCACCCCAGTCACAAGGCCTGTAGGAGGATCTGTGCTATATATCTCCCACACATATTCACTTTCTTTACAGAGCTTTCCTTACAAACTTTATGCGTAATACAACCTTTTGTTGTCTGAGTCTGGGGGCTGTACACTCAGACTTGTGGATGAGGTTGGACTCCTCCTTTTTATTTCTCTATGGTGTTGGCCATATGTTCCTCCACTGATGGGGGTGGGCCTTCCTGCTCCAACCCGAAGCTTGCTTCCTTCTTCTTACTTTTGCTTTGTTGTTGTTTTTTTTGTTTGGTGTTTCTGGTTTATTTTTTATTTTAATGGAGCTTAGTTTTTTAGGTTTGTTATTAGTTATGATGACTTATGCCCTTGTACACAGTCAGCAGATGGGCCCTAAAAAGAAAGTCCGAACTGGTGGATATTTGCGATTTTTACCTGCCCCCATTGCCTGGATATGCAGGTTCACTACTGATTGTCCCTTTCACTTGGGGTGGATTTGTGCACTCCTGAATATGGATTAGGGGAATGGCAGACCTCCTCCACAGTCTTTGGGTGTACACTCAGCTCTGTTAAGGAGTGGGCCTCCTTACAGCACCTACACATACCTTGTTTTGTTTTGGCAATGTTGTGTGTTCTGGGCAGCTGTTCTCTTGTAGGCAGTTGCCATAGAAGATTTCTTGAATTAAAAAATATTGTGAAAGTGTTGCCAACCATTTTTTTATGGTGTGAAATTTTCTTATAAAGACTGATTACTAGTTTTTTTTAGTGTATTTGTACTGAATGTTGGAATGTTAGATGATACGAGTCCTGTGTCATTCACTGTTTTTTGTTTTTTTCTCGGCTATCATTACAAGGTCCGTATACTGCAACCACTTGAAATTTCACTCCTGTAAATATCAGCTTCACCAATACAGTACTCATTCTTTGCCAGATACTTGACCGTTGAAATTGAAGATACAATGATGCAGAATATTATACCCCACGTAATTAAATGCAAGGATTTTATTGACCACTGCCTGAGTACTGGCGGCAAGTGTCTAGTACATTCTTGTGAAGGTGTTTCCCGAAGCCCCTCAATCATTATTGCCTATGTTATGGGAAAAAAGTTGATGACATATGAGTAAGTAGTTAATGGTATTTTTTTTAGCTGTATAGATCGTTATATAGTTTTATGTACTTTCATTTCTTATATATTTAAAATACTTTAGTTTGGGAATATCTTATCATTTTCACTATAGATTATAATTTTTCATATGATTTTAACCTACAAACTCAGTGTAAATTGGTAAATCAACAAAAGATAGCAATATAACATTTGCATAAGTAATATTATAAAAGTAGTTTTTTTCCTGATTGATAAAATTTAAACCAATAATATTCGCTTAAAATGAGTATAATAGATTTTCTAGACTGTGATTTGTCTGAGAAAAAGGTTTCTCACATTGAAGAGGGCATAGATCATCCATTGAAATTCTAACCTATTTTGAAGTAATGTGTGTATCGCCTAGAGAAGGAAATCCTGTCCATTCAGGCTACCTATTGTCTCTCATTTCGCAAGGCTAAGGACTTAGTGCTGCCTAGGATGTCTTTTTTCTCAGTTTTAAAAAAGGCACTCTCTTCCTGGATCCTCCAGGCCTAACTGCACCCATTTGGAACCTTTCTGTGGCTTCTACTCACCCTGGGGACTCCCCTTGTAGAGCTGGTGGCACAAATGGCTCACATCCAGTCTCGGTAAAAGCAGGCCTTCACCCCTCCCCAATCTGCATGCCTCCACTTAGTTGTTAGATTCATAGGAGGCAACACCCCTGAAGTTGGTTGTAAGGCCCTCTTCCAGGGTTCCTTAAGCACCAAAAGAGCTTTGACTCCTATGCTCACATCCAGTGCTAGGCTGGGTGGCTCGAAGATGGTGGATCCTCCAAAGGAGGGTGTCCATTCCATGAGGAAAGGACTTTCATGGTGAGGCCAGCCTTATCTGGTAAGTCCTCAATGGCGGCAACACCTTCAGCGCATTGTCCGGCCAATAGCACCTGGAGTTCTGTCTCTGGGAACCATACAGCCATTCCTGTGAGGTTCTCCAATGGAATTGCCACAGACTTCAGGCCAACTGGGATGAGCTGTGGAGGCTCATCTCCCATTCCCAGTTAGCAATATTTTCCAGGAGACCATGCTGGGCACTTGCCCCCTGCCCACACTCCTGGGGTATAAGGATTTCGTAACCACCACCGTGGGATGGGGACCAGGCGGCTGGATGCACCATTTACACCCAGCATAATGTCTCCATTCTTCTCTTTGCTTTAAATACCTCATTTCAGGCAGTAGCAATACAGCTGCACCTGATAGGAGGTATAATTATTTCTGTGTACATTCCACCATCAGTCAACTTTGATGCAGGAGACTTCAGCTGCACCCGGGCAGAGTTGCTGAGGCCCTTTCTACTGCTTGGGGATTTAAATTGTAGACACCCCTCTCTGGGGAGACTACTCAATCAAACTCATTGGTCAGGTCCTTACCCACCTGATGGATGAACTGGAGATAGGTGTCCTAAATGTGGATGAGTTTATGCCTCACTACCCAATAACTGCTTTATTTACCTGTCTTGATCTATCCCTGTGCTCTCCGGATGCGCACTCTGATTTTGGGTTGGTGGTAGTCACTGACCTCCATGCTAGGGATTACTTTCCCTTTTAAATATCACTTTCTGGACTGTTGCTGCCTGAGAGACCTCACGGTGGTGCTTGGGTGGGCACACTGATCTGCATTACAGGAAATGACTGATTTCTCTTTCCCATTCAAGTTTAGGTTGGGGGATGAGGCCATTGAGTTCTTTGGTAAATTGATCAGCATGGGACTGCATACCTTAGAATGTCTGGTCTTTTCACACGCCACCTGTTTCCATGGTTGTCAGCCGAGTGTGAGAGACACCTCAAATTTTAAGGGTAATATTTACATGTGCTATAAGCCCCGCCCGATCAATTTCACTGTGGGTGAATTTTGCTGACCTAGGGCTACGTTCCTGGTATGTTTTGAAGCATGCCTCTGCTTTTCCTGGCGAGCATGTGTCTTCACTTAACAGGAAAACTGCTCTAGCAGAGGTGTGGAAGTGACTACAAAGATTTGGGTAAGTTTTTGCAAGACCTCCCTCTCATTCTCCGGGAAAATGGGACCACAATCTCAGACACTGCGTCAGTGACAGATTTTTTCGTGACCCCCAGCTTAGCCTCTTCTCCTTTCTGACAGCCTGCATTTTTACCCTACTTCCTCACTCCCCCTACAACTTTCTCCGGTCAGCCTCTAATTCCACATGGTAGATGCCCACCAATTTCCTCTCACTCAACTATCCCGAATCAGGGCTGAAGGGAAGGGGCAACATTCCCTCACCCTTGAACTCCCACTTGGGGTGGTGGGTTTTGACAACCTGCTTCATCCCCACCCACACCTTCCTCATTCTCCCTTCTATCTCTATTCATTTTTACGCCATGCCCAAGGCAGAGCCGCCAGGCCACTAGGTGGGAGGAGTGGCCTCAAATGGCCGTAGTTGGCTCTGTGTTCACCTCTCGCAGAGCGTGCTACTGCAGGTTACAATTATAGGGTAACCATGCCCAATGATGATATCAATAAAAAAATCTTAGCACTCTCCCTCTACCTTCCACTGTAACACCGATAAAATATACCCCTGCCCTGTGCTTTCACAGGGGACCCTCCAAATCTCTTCACTCGGAGAGGAGACTTGAGGCTTAATTCTCTCCTTTGCATACGGGTGCAGTGGAGTCCTCACTCACCCCCTGAGATAGACATGGTCCTTGAGGTGACTCAGCCCAAGATGATCTGCCCCTATGCAGTCTCCTTCTCAGACTGGACGGGTCCTCAGGCCTCACTAGGAGATGAGGAATCTCCTACCCCATCTGATGCTCCTGTAATAGGCAGAACCTTCTCCATTTCAAAGAAGGATCTTGCCGATGCCCGCCCATCTGGCCTAGTAGCTATCCCCATTGTTGGAGATAGAAGCGTGATTATTCCCCTCACTCATCTCCTAAGAAAATAAAGAATAGAAAAAAGACAAAAAAAAGACTTGGGGCTCCTCTTCCTCTGTGGGAGCCACAGGATGGATGGTGCTGCTGCCGTTTCAGTATGCAACCAAGCCAAGATCGGCACATCCGGCTCCAGTGACCCCCCTCCCCAGGTGTGTCGAGTCCCTGACTAAGACCAATAGTGCAAATGCGCAGAGCAGATCTTTGATTATGTTGAGGCCCCTCACTCTTCACTCAGAGGCTACCTCATGTTTTCAAGTCTCTGCTTCAAACGCTTCCTCGGTTTTTGCTCCACTGATCCATCAGAGGAAAGCCTTAGCTAGCATGATTGGTAGAGAGCCGAAGGTGACCCGTTGCTCGTAAGGTAGCCTTCTGGCAAATGCATCAAATCCCTCCGAGACAGCCATGATTAGTGCCCTTCAAACACTGATGGCACGCCGGTGAGACGCCACACTACCATGAACTTCATGAAAGTTGCCTACGGGTGCAGGAGACTTCCCATCACCCCCTTCCTTGGAGTCACCATGTGACTCCATCTCAAATCCCTGCAGTCCCGCCTTTGCTTTCACAGGGGACTGCCAGGAAATTCAGCAGGCAGCCCATAACTGGCTGCTCCAAGTTGAAACAGCTTGGTTAGGCAAACCCCCTTAGGAGGGAGAGGGGAGAAAGGCCCCATCAACCACTTCCCTCTAAAGACCTGCTAGCCCAAATATTAAGTCTAGCGGGGGTGAAGGCCTATGCTCCCCCAAAGAACATGGACAAAACTGACATGACCTGTGATGTCATGGAAGGGGATGGCCAAATGGAGGGCCCCCCCCTGAGATAGACATGCTCCCTGATGCAGCCCAGCCTCAGAAGGTGGGGCTTTCCGTAGGGGCAGATTCGTGCTCGGTATCAAACACTGAGCCTGATTCTACTCCTGTGCTGGGCCCTCGCCAGAAGAATCAGGCTGCTAAGACATCACAATCAGTGGAGGGATCTCCTCCTCCAGTCAGTGCCCCCACGACTGCTGGGACCTTCGCCATTTCATGGCACCCCGGTGAGTGTGATGCCGCACTCTACCATGAACTTTGTGAAAGGAGTAGTTTATGCGAGGGAACTCGTTGACTACTCCATTGAGGACATCACCCTAGAGCTGGCCGACCATGGGGCGGTCAAGGTCGAACGTATGATGAGAAAACAGGGAGGGGCCTCGAGACCCACCCCTACACTCTTCGTGACATTCGACTGTGACAAGCTCCCTGAGTCGGTGCATGCCGGTTGGTACCTCTATCACGTGAAGGCATTCGTGCTGCGGAGGTGCTATTCTGTCACTGCTTTGGCCATACTAATCGCTCATGTAGATGTGCAAAGTTGGGGTCACCCGAAGTCTGTGTAAATTGCTCCAAGGTCGCACACGATAAGTCCAAATCGTGTGTGGCCAAGTGTGTCAATTGTGGAGAGCCGCACCCTGCTTCTTCGAAGCAATGTGGTGCATATATCCTTGAGAAAGAAATCCGTTCAGCCCCAGGATCGACTCTCATTCCGCGAGGCTAAGGACTTGGTCCTGGCACGCAGGGCTCTGCCTGGGACATCATATGCCTCAATAGTTAGAAAGGCACCTTCTGCTCCTGGCCCATCCAGGCCAACGAGCATGGTTGTTTCCGCACCTATTCAGAGCCCTTCTGCGGGCTCTACCCAACCTGGCGCTCTTCTGGTAAAGCTGGCGGCAAAAAGGGTTCATACCCAGCCCCGGCTAAAACCAGGGCTCCCCCCTCTTCCCCCAGCGTGACCGTTTCCCGTAAGGCGAAACGGCCACGCGCCTCCACCGAGTCGTTAGACTCACATGAGGCAACACGCGTGAAGATGGTCGCTAGGCCATCTTCCGGGGTTCCTAAAGCTGTCCCCCGAAAAGAGGACAGCAACAAAGAAGCTTCGGCTCCTTCGCCTACGCCCCAAAGTGGAGCGAGTGGCTCGGAGACGGTGGTTCCTCGAAAAGATGGCCCCTCGCCTCTGAAGCCGCAATGCCCGCCTAAGGTTTCGAGGCGGAGGGAGGAAAAGACTTCCATGGCAAGCCCAACCTCCCCCAATAAGTCCTCGAAGGCGACAGCGCCTTCAGCGCTTTGTCCGGCCAACAGCGCCTGGGGTTCTGCCCCCGGGAAGCGTACGGCCATTCCTGTGAGGGTCTTCAGTTCGAGGAGGGCCCCCGCGTTTCCTCCGAGCTAGGCCAAGAGAAGATATTCCTTCAATGGAATTGCCGTGGACTCCGGGCCAACTGGGAGGAGCTGCGGAGGCTCGTCTCGTCCCGCTCCCCGTTAGCTATCTTTTTGCAGGAGACGTTGCTAGGCGCGTGCCCCCTGCCCGCCCTCCCGGGGTACAAGGGTCTTGCGCCCCTACCACCGTGGGATGGCCGAGCTGGGGGATGCGCGGTTTACACCCGGCATGATGTCTCCGTTCTTCCTTTCTCTTTAGATACCTCCTTTCAGGCAGTGGCTGTGCAGCTTCTCCTGGATAGGAGGTATACTATCATTTCTGCGTACATTCCACTGTCAGCTGACTTCGACGCGGGGGACTTCCGCCGCGTCGTGGCACGGTTGCCGAGGCCCTATCTCTTGCTTGGAGATCTGAACGGCAGGCATCCTCTCTGGGGAGATTACTCCATAAATCCCAGGGGACAAGTCCTTGCCGATCTGATCGAAGAGCTTGAGATGGGTGTCCTAAACGTGGATGAGTTTACGCATCACTGCCCGAGAACCGCTTCATTTTCCTGCCTTGACCTATCTTTGTGCTCTTCGGATGCACAGCCTGATTTTGATTGGGTGGTGGTCGATGACCTCCATGGTAGTGATCACTTTCCCATTCAAATATCATTTTCAGTGCAACTGCCGCCTGAAAGACCACCTCGGTGGTGCTTGGCTCGGGCGCGGTGGCCTGCATTTCAGGAAATGACTGAATTCTCTATCTCAGTCGTGGAGTTTAGGTCGGTAGATGAGGCCGTTGAGTTCTCCGGCAACCTCATCGCCGTGGGCCTGACTACTATTCCTAGGACGTCTGGCCGTTTTTGCACGCCAACCACTCCCATGGTGGTCGGCCGAGTGTGAGACGGCCCTCAAACAGAAGCGTTATGCCTATATGCGCTATAAGCGCCGCCCGAACGATTTCACTGTCGCTGAATTTCGTCGGGCTAGGGCTAGGTTCCGGTATATTTCGAATCACGCCCGCCGCTCTTCTTGGCGTGCATACGTGTCTTCACTTAACAGGAAGAACCCTTTAGCTGAGGTGTGGAAGCGAGTCAAAAGGATTCGGGGCAAGTTCTCGCAGGACCTCCCTCCCGTTCTCCAGGAGAATGGGACCGCAATCTCGGACCCCGCGTCCGTGGCGGAATCCTTAGCGACCGCTTTTTCCGCATTCTCTAGCCGTGATGCTGCTCCGCCATCATTCAATGCACGTCGTGATGTCGCAGAAGGCTGGACTTTACCTCCAGAGGCGGAGAACCCTTCAACGACAAGTTTACTGTTAGTGAGTTGCGTTCCGCTCTCGCTTCGTGCGCGGACACCGCCCATGGTCCGGACGATGTCCCGTACGCCATGCTTCGACACCTGGGTGAGCGAGGCATGGCCTTTCTGTTAGATTTGTTCAACAGGATCTGGGTGGAAGGTCTTCTCCCAGACTCCTGGCGAATCGCTACTGTGCTCGCCTTTCGCAAACCGGGAAGAGATCACTCTACTCTGACCGGTTTCCGCCCAATCTCTCTAACCTCTTGCTTGTGAAAGTTGATGGAGAAATTGGTAAATGTTAGATTAGCCTATTTCCTGGGCAGCGGAGGCCATCTGTCTTCCATACAGTGCGGCTTCCGCAAGTTCCATTCCACGTCGGATGCTCTGCTCCGACCTGAAAATGCCGTCTGCGAGTCTTTCCTTCGTAGACAGCACTACGCCATGGTGTTTTTTGATCTGGAAAAGGCCTATGATACCGCATTGCGATACGGTATCATGGAGACTCTCCACACGATTGTGGCGAGGGGACGCCTCCCAATGTTTATATCTGAATTTTTGCGAGATCGTCGATTCCGCATACGGGTGGGGGGAGCCCTCTCTGGCCCAAAGGAGCAGGAAGAGGGTGTCCCGCAGGAAAGTGTCGTCAGTGTCACACTCTTTGCCCTGAGCATCAACGGCATCACCTCGGTGCTGCCGGAAGATGTTCTCGCTACGCTCTACGTGGACGACCTTTCGATCTCTTTTGGCGCGGCCCAGATGCCAACTCTGGAGCGTCGACTCCAACAGGCATTGAACCGCGTCTCTCGCTTTGCCGAAGCGCACAGGTTTCGGTTTTCTTTGGCCAAGACTAAGGTGATGCACTTCTGCCGCCATCCACGGCTTCACCCCCACCCAGATTTGTTTCTTAATGGGGTGTGCCTGGATGTGGTTGAGTCACACCGTTTCCTTGGTCTTGTATTCGACCGACGCCTCACCTGGGAGGCTCATATTCGCAGCCTTAGGGTCTCCTGTACCCGCGCCATGGACATTCTCCGTTCCGTGACGCTCAGCGCTTGGGGCGCTGATAGGTCTACTGCCCTACTTTTTTATCGATCCTTTGTTCGTTCGAAGCTCGACTACGGATGCGAGTTTTATGCATCCGCAGCCGAGCGTTTATTGCGGAAGGTGGATTCAATCCACCACACCGGCCTTTGCCTTGCGCCCCCTGCCTTCCGCACTTCCCCCATTGAGAGTCTGTTGGTCGATGCTGGAGAGATGTCACTCGCTCTGCGCCGCGTGCAGTGCATCACCCGCCTGTACGCGCGAGCCCGGTGCCTCTCTCAGTCACCAACAGCTCTCACTGCTTCCGCAGCTGATCTCGATGGTGCCTATGTCACCGAAAGACGCCAGTCATACCCTAAGCCCTTTGGGTTTAGGGCCAGGAAACTCCTTCGAGAGGTAGATATAGCTCTCGCGCCGGTGGCGCCCCTGGTTCTGCCCAGGACGCCACCCTGGAGGGTACCACATTTGGCTATTTGTCGCCACGCCTCTGCTCCCAAAGCTTGTACTGCGCCGGGAGTATTGCGTTCGACCTTTTTGGAGCACACATCGTGTCACGCTGGAACCGTGCCAGTGTATACGGATGGCTCCAAGTCCGAAGAGGGGGTCGGCTTCCACGCCGTATCCCCTCTGTTTGAAGTCAGCGGGGCTCTACCAGGCGCTGCGTCTGTCTTCACGGCCGAGCTGGTGGCATTAGACCACTCGGTACGCGAGATTACGCGACGTGCCCGGTTTGGAGCCCGGATTGTGATCTATAGCGACTCACAAAGCGCCCTGAGTGCTCTCGGGGCATTGGAATCTCCGCATCCCCTGGTTCCCGATATCCGTGACGCCACGGTTTTGGCGAGCCGGGTGGATGTCGAGATTATCTTCTGCTGGGTTCCTGGACATGTAAGGAATTGCGGGGAGGAGCGTGCCGATAAGGGCGCCAAAGAGTCCGCGAGGACTCTGTGACCGGACCAGCGTTTCGCTCTTCCTCACACTGACTACATGGCAGGAATACGGGCAGCTCTTTGGACTGCTTGGCAAAGAAGATGGGAGACGGTCGAAGGGAACTTAAAGTTGCGTGCCATTGCGCCGCGACTGTTTCCATGGACCTATCCCCCAATGTCGCGGCGGCTTCAGGTTGCTTTCTGTCGTCTTCGAATCGGACACACTCGTGTGACGCATCGCTATTTGATGGAGCGCTTGCCTGTGCCCTATTGCAACGACTGCGTCGTCCCCCAGACTGTTCGGCACATTCTTGTCGAATGTCCCAGTCTAGGTGATCTTTGCGCACGATACCTGTCCCGGTACCGGGATGGGCGGGGTCGCTACCGCCTGTCCCTTGTACTCGGGATGAGTGCGTGCACATCGACTGGTGGACTTATTGTCTTTTGGGGGGAGGCTGGCCTTCTCCCTTTCATTTAAGCAGGGTTTGTTTTTTTTGTGTGGTTTTCTGCATTTGTTTTTGTTTTTTTCCTTTCCCCCATTTAGGGTGTTTTTTTTCTTCGTTTAATTTTACTTTACAGTAGCCTAAAACTAGGCCAGTTTTAATACGGCTACTAATGCCCAAGTAGGCAGTCGCCAGATGAGCTCTTAAAAAAAAAAATGGCATGGCAGCTCCTGTTGGGGGAGGGGAGAAGTGGGTCCATTCCCCACCCTCCACTCCTAAAAAGAAAAGGACATAAAAAAATGACCAAAAAGGCTTGGGGCTCTTCTCCCTCCACCGGGGCCACGGGGACGGACGAGGCCGCTAACATCCTTGAACGCGACCAAGCCAAAATCGCCATGTCCGGCCCCGGTGCTCGCCTGGGTAGGGAATCCCAAAATAAGACCAAAAGTGCGCAGAGCGGAGCCTCGATTACGTCGGGGCCCCTCATTCAGAGGTTACCTGGCGTTTTGGGGCCTGCTGGCTTCAAACACTTCTTAGTTATTTGCTCCACTGATGGAAGCATGTTGGCCAAGGGCAACATGATCCATCAGAGGAGAGCTTTAGCTGGTAAAATTGGTAGAGAGCCGAAGGTGACGCATTTCTCGGACGGGAGCCTTCTGGTGAATGCAGCAGATCCTTCCAAGAAGTGCTCTTCGGACACTTGATGGCACCCCAGTGAGTGTGATGCCGCACTCTACCATGAAGTTTGTGAAAGGAGTAGTTTATGCGAGGGAATTCTTGGACTACTCTATAGAAGATATCACTCTAGAGCTGGCCGACCATGGGGCAGTCAAGGTCAAGTGTGTGATGAGAAAACAGCGAGGGGCATCGAGACCCACCCCTACACTCTTCATCACGTTCGACTGTGACAAGCTCCCTGAGTCGGTGCATGCCGGTTGGTACCTCTATCACGTGAAGGCATTCGTGCCGCGGAGGTGCTATTCTGTCACCGCTTTGGCCATACTAATCGCTCATGTAGATGTGCAAAGTTGGGGTCACCCGAAGTATGTGTAAATTGCTCCAAGGCCGCACACGATAAGTCCAAATCGTGTGTGGCCAACTGTGTCAATTACGGAGAGTCGCACCAAGCTTCTTCGAAGCAATGTGGTGCATATCTCCTTGAGAAAGAAATCCTGGCCATTCAGGCCCAGGATCGACTCTCATTCCACGAGACCAAGAACTTGATCCGGGTGCGCCTTGCTCTGCCTAGGATGTCTTACGCCTCAATGGTTAGAAATACACCCTCTGATCCTGGCCCATCCAGGCCAACGAGCACGGTTGTTTCCGCGCCCATTCAGAGCCCTTCTGCGGGTTCTACTCAACACAGGCGCTCCCCTGGTAAAGCTGGCGGCAAAAAGGGTTCATACCCAGCCCCAGCTAAAACCAGGCTCCCCCCTTCCCCGAGCGTGACCGTTTCCCGTAAGGCGAAACGGCCACGCGCCTCCGCCGAGTCGTTAGACTCACAGGAGGCAACACCCCTGAAGTTGGTCGACAGGCCATCTTCCGGGGTTCCTTAAGCTGTCCCCCGAAAGGAGGACAGCAACAAAGGAGCTTCGGCTCCTTCGCTCATGCCTAGTGGTGGGCTGAGTGGCTCGGAGACGGTGGATCCTCGAAAAGAGGGCCCCCCGCCTCCGAAGCCGCAGCGCCCGCCTAAAGTTTCGAGGCGGAGGGAGGAAAAGACTTGCATGGCGAGCCCAACCTCCTCCAATAAGTCCTCGAAGGCGACAGCACCGGGGGTTCTGCCTCCGAGAAGCGTACGGCCATTCCCGTGAGGGTCCTCTGTTCGAAGAGGGCCCTCGCGTCTCCTCCGAGCTAGGCCTGGAGGGCATATTCCGTTAATGGAATTGCCGTGGACTCCGGGCCAACTGGGAGGAACTGCGGAGGCTCGTCCCGTTCCCCGTTAGCTATCTTTTTGCAGGAGACGATGCTAGTCGCGTGCTCCTTGCCCGCCCTCCCGGAGTATACAGGTTTTTTGACCCCACCACCACGATATAGGGGCTGGGATGCGCGGTTTACACCTGGCATGATGTCTCCATTCTTCTTTTCACTTTAGATATCTCCTTTCAGGCAGTGGCTGTGCAGCTTCTCCTTGATAAGAGGTATACTGTTATTTCTGCGTACATTCCACCGTCAGCTGACTTCGATGCGGGGAACTTCCGCTGCGTCGTGGCACGGTTGCCGAGGGCCTTTCTCTTGCTTGGGGATCTGAATGGCAGACATCCTCTCTGGGGAGACTACTCAATAAATCCCAGGGGACAAATCCGTGCCGATCTGATCGAAGAGCTTGAGATGGGTGTCCTAAATGTGGATGAGTTTACGCGTCATTGCCCGAGAACTGCTTCATTTTCTCTCCTTGATCTATCCCTGTGCTCTCAGGATGCACAGCCTGATTTTGATTGAGGAGTGGTCGATCACCTCCATGGTATTGATCACTTTCCCATTCAAATATCATTTTCAGGGCAACTGCCGCCTTAGAGCCTACCTCGGTGGTGCTTGGCGCGGTGGCCTGCATTTCAGGAAATGACTGAATTCTCTATCTCAGTTGAGTTTAGGTCGGTAGATAAGGCATTGAGTTCTTCTCCGGCAACCTCATCGCCGCGGCCTGATTACTATTCTCAGAACGTCTGGCCGTTTTGCACGCCGATCACTCCCGTGGTGGTCGGCCGAGTGTGAGACGGCCCTCAAACAAACGTTATGCCTACATGCGCTATAAGCGCCGCCCGAACGATTTCACTGTCGCTGAATTTCGTCGGGCTAGGGCTAGGTTCCAGTATATTTCGAAGCACGCCTACTGTTCTTCTTGGCGAGCATACGTGTCGTCACTTAACGGGAATACTCTTCTAACCAAGGTGTGGAAGCGAGTCAAAAGGATTCGGGACAAGTTCTCGCAGGACCCGCCCTCCCATTCTCCACAAGAATGGGACCACAATCTCGGACCCCGCGTCCGAGATTTCCTCATTCTCTATCCGGGATGCTGCTCCGCCAGCATTCAATGCACGTCGTGATGTCTCGGACTTTACCTCCAGAGGCGGAGAACCCTTCAACGACAGGTTTACTGTAAGTGAGTTGCGTACGCCATGCTTTGACACCTGGGTGAGAGATCACTCTACTCCGGCCGCTTTCTGCCCAATCTCTCTAACCTCTTGCGTCTGCAAGTTGATGGAGAAATTGGTAAATGTTAGATTAGCCTTTTTTCTGGACAGCGGAGGCAATCTGTCTTCTGCACAGTGCGGCTTCCGCAAGTTCCACTCCACGTCGGATGCTCTGCTCCGACTGCAAAATGCCGTCTTCGAGGCCTTCCTTCGTAGACAGCACTACGCCACGGTGTTTTTGGATCTGGAGAAGGCCTATGATACTGCATGTCGATACGGTATCATGGAGACTCCACACGATGGGGACGAGGGGACGCCTCCGAATATTTATATCTGAATTTTTGCGAGATCGTCGATTCCGCGCACGGGTGGGGGTAGCCCTCTCCGGCCCAATGGAGCAGGAAGAGGATGTCCTGCAGGAAAGTGACCTCAGTGTCGTACTCTTTGCCCTGAGCACCAACGCCATCACCTCGGTGCTGCCGAAAGATGTTCTCGCTACCCTCTACGTGGACGACCTTTCGATCTCTTTTGGCGCGGCCCAGATTCCAACTCTGGAGCGTTGACTCCAACAGGCATTGAACCGCGTCTCTCACTATGCCGAAGCGTACAGGTTTCGGTTTTCCTTGGCCAAGACTAAGGTGGTGCACTTCTGCCGCTATCCACGGCTTCACCCTGTCCTAGACTTCTCTCACTATGCCGAAGCGTACAGGTTTCGGTTTTCCTTGGCCAAGACTAAGGTGGTGCACTTCTGCCGCTATCCACGGCTTCACCCTGTCCTAGACTTGTTTCTTAATGGGGTAGCCTGGAAGTGGTGGACTCGCACCGTTTCCTCAGTCTTGTATTTGACCGACACCTCGCCTGGGAGGCTCATATTCGCAGCCTTAGGGTTTCTTGTACTTCCGCCATGGATATTCAGCGCTGATAGGGCTACTGTCTTACCTTTTTATCAATTCATTGTTTGTTCGAAGCTCGACTACAGATGCAAGTTTTATGCATCCGCAGCCTAGCGTGTATTGCAGAAGATGGATTCGATCCACCACACTGGCCTTCACCTGGTGACAGGTGCCTTCCGCACTTTCCCCATTGAGAGCCTATTTGTTGATGCTGGGGAAATGCCAGTCGCTCTGCGCCAGGAACAGTACATTATTCGCCTGTACGGGCGAGCGCTGCGCCTCCCTCATTCACCACAACTCTCGCTGCATTCGCAGCTGATCTCGACATTGCCTATGCTGCTGAGACACGCCAGTTATACCCTAAGCCCTTTGGATTTATGGCCAGGAAACTCCTTAGAGAGCTAGGTATACTTTTCATGCCGGTGGCCCCCTGGTTCTGCCCAGGACGCCACCCTGTAGGGTACCACCTTTAACCATTTGTCTCCACGCCTCTGCTCCCAAAGCTTTTACAGTGCCGGGAGTATTGTCTTCGGCCTTTTTGGAGCACACTTCTTGTCTCGCTGGAACCGTACCAGTGTATACGGATGGCTCCAAGTCCCAAGAGGGGGTCGGTTTCTACGCCGTAGGACATTGTCACGCCTGTACATGTAGGAAATTTCGGGGAAGGAGGCCGCCAAAGAGTCTGCGAGGACTGGGCGACCAGAGCAGCGTTTCGCTCTTCCTCACACCAATTACATGGCAGGAATAAAAACAGCTCTCCGGGCTGCTTAGCAAAGAAGATAGTAGACGGTTGAGAGGAACCTAAAGTTGGTGCCATTGCGTTGTGACTGTTCCCATGGACCTACCCCCCCCCCCTCCTCTTCAATGCCGCCACGGCTTCAGGTTGCTTTCTGTCTTCCCCGAATTGTACAGACTCGCGGGATGCACCGCTATTTAATGGAGCACTCGCCTGCGCCTTATTGTTACGACTGCGTTGTCCTCCCAACCTCTTCAGCACATTCTTGTTGAATGTCCTAGTCTGGATTGATCTTCGTGCACGCTACTTGTCCTGGTACTGGGATGAACGGGGTCGCTACCGCTTGTCCTGTGTACTCGGGACAGATTTGTGCACACTGACTTGTTTTTGTTATTTTGTAGGTCTCACATTCCTGTCCCGGAAGGAGGCGGGCCGGAGACCAGACACCTGAGCGTTCTTGTTGCCTTTTTCCTTTTGTTTTGTTTTGCATATTGCTATTTTAATGTAGCCTAGTACTAGGCTGTCGTGAGTACAGTGACTTATGTCCAAGTAGGCAGTCGCCAGATGGGCTCATAATTATTTTTTTTTTAAATATTCTCTAACCTCCTGCCTGTACAAGTTAATGGAGAAATTAGTAAATGTTAGACTAACCTTTTTCCTGGACAACGGAGATCACTTGTCTTTCACACAGTGCAAGTTCCACTATACGTCGGATTCTCTGGTTCTACTGGAAGATCCCATCTGCGAAGCCTTTTCCCTGGTTCTGCCCAAGACGCCACCCTCGAGGGTACCACCTCTGACCATTTGTCGCCTTCTTACTTTTATTTAGTTTTTTTTTTTTCCCCTATTTTATCTTATTCTATTTAGTTATATGGTTTTTGCTCATTTTTTTAAGTTTTATTTTTTAAAATCTAGTCTAGTATTTGGTTGTAGTATGATTACCGCCACATTTGCCCTAGTACACAGTCTCCAGGTGGGCTCTTTAAAAAAAGAAGAAATTGTAGGTCACATGTTCCTGCGTCGGGCAGATGCGGGCCTTTCCCTGACGCCGGTGTGTGCTCCTTTCTTGGTTTTGCTTTTCTTCTACTTTTAGGTCTGGTGTCTTTAACTTATTTTAATGTAGCCTAATATTACGCTTGTAATTAATTAATTACGTCGACTTATCCCCTTGTAATCAGTTTCCAGATGCGTGCTAAAAAAAAAAAGATTCTAACCACCACTACCCTAATGGGCATAAATCTGGCTAAAATACCCATTTGGGAACCCATCTGTTTAATAATCCGTGAATCGGGCTAAATATTCTCAGTTGGATTAGACACTCTTATCCTAAACTCTTAAAAAATAATTTGCCTGAGTTTATTCCACTGATCTGCACTCCTTTTCGAGGCGTTTTATTTCTCCGTGGAGGACCTATTGATTTATACCGTGGGATCTGAACCAAGGGTGTCTGCAACATATAAATAGCGCCATGAAGTCAACCTTACTCGAGGCCCCATCTGGTGTCTTAACACACCGCTTGTCGCTTAACAATTTTAAGTTGTGGCAGAAGTTAAAAAGCATCTTCTTTTCACAGGGAAGCTCTCGAGTTTGTGCGATTGAAGCGATTTTGTGTTTGTCCAAATGATCATTTTATACAACAATTAAAAGAATATGAAGTAATCTACAGGGCAGAGCAGATGGCTCTACAGGGTCAATGCTCGCAACAGAAAGGACTGTTGAAGCGAAAACACGACCAGAGTGAAGAAGAAGTGCAATCCTTCAACCTTTCGTGTGAACCGATGGAACATATGACTTGATAATTAATTGGATGGTTATTTTAGAACTTGAAACTAAAAAGAAACATTTTCATATATTTTTGTACAACTCGGTTACTTCTCAAAGTGAGAATGGTAGCCATCACGCCCCCACCACACTTTCTTTTCTTGTCCCTCTTTAACACTCCTCGAGTCCTTTCTTGCTTAAGATCTGTTGCCCCTTGTCTTTTTGTTTTGAGGGGGTGAAAAAAAGGCAGATTTTTGTATCAACGTTTTTAACAAATTGTTTTTTTTTAACGTGGTGAATAAACCCTTTTTCCAGATTTTGTCCATTTACATTCATGTTGCCGTTTGATTTTATATCATGGAACAGGAGTGAAAGACTATGTTGGGTCAAAGAAAGACCACGATTCTTTGGAAAACAATTGGTTTATGCGTTGTCCACTAATGTGAGATGAGCAAACTTTTTCATTGCATGAATTCAACATGAGAGGATCATCTTATCCCAGGAACAATGATTCAATCGGAATAGACCATCAGAAATTATGTAACAGTGTTAGTTAATTATAAAAATGATCATCTGCATAAACTTATCACCTTAAACATTCACTTCATCCAGATACAAATTTCCCAAAATCTCAATATTGAAAAATAGGATCCAGGTTTTAATTATCTCCAAATATTTTTTTACCTTATGACCCCAAATTCAAAAAGATCTTCAAGTTAATGGGTGTAATACAGCTCCCAGAGTACATGTGAATCTTATTGGTAAGTGGTTCTACCATGGTGGAAGGAATGTGCCAAGGTAAATGGAACGCCACAAAAATGTAAGATAAACACTTAAAGGAAGAGAATTTTTGCAGTCTAGAATTTTGAGTTTAAAGGGTGTTTCAGAATACAATGTCAGCGAATAAACTTTTGTACTTATACTGTTTTGAGCGTATTCGATTTTCCATTTGTAGTCACGTGCACGCTACATAAAAGTTAGTATGTCGAACGGTAACCATTTTACTTTTCAACTAGGTGGTTTTTGTTTTTTTACAATATAATCGTATGTGGTTTTACATTCTCTTTTGAATGGTATAATTGTCAAGGTCCTCCCATGGTTAGTCCGGCAATTATTAAAATAAAACTAACTATGGGTTGGATTGCCCAACTTGTTGAAAGGTTTGAAGGTCGTAAGTCAGAGTAATTGAGAGCGCGCGACTTAGCTCTGTTGACCTTGTTCCACTTTAGGTGTTATAGGCGGATAAACATCTGAAATCAACAATTTTAATCCCCCTTCCTCTCTGGGACCCTTTATTTCCTCAAGGGTTGTTCCCAGAGAGGCTCTGGCCTTCTCGTGGCGAGGGGGATCAGCCCTGGGACCCTTAGGGGTCCCCTGGTGCTGCAAACCTTTTTTCGGACTGATTCTGAATTGTTCTTTTCTGAAGGTTGAAGGATGTTGGGCATCTCCTCCGCCTTCGCCTGCCGATGCCCAAGGAGAAACTACCATTGGCCTTTTTTTTCCGCGCGTAGGATAACTTGGGCAGCCTCTTCGGCCTATAAAGATGGTGTGGTGGACCCGTATCCATTTTCCAAGAGGACATACCAGGCATAACTGAGAGTTGTAGTAACGCCGCGCCCTCCTTCTCACGTCTCACATGGGCATGGAAGGTACACACATCTACAACAAGGGCATTCTCTGTCAGATCAACCAGTGCCTAACACCATCATCTCTCAGAGTTTGCTGAAATTTGGTTTATTGGAAGTTTTGGGGCCCTAAACCCATTTCTGAAATTTTAAGGCCAATCCGACCAACGGTTCAGGAGATATCACCTCGGGCATTTTGAGGTCACTAACATTTGGCAACCCATAACTAGGGTAATAATGGTCATAATTATATAAAAATATATATTTAGAATCAAAAAACGTCAAGGAATCTAAATATGAGAGTTGTAGAACTCTAGGTTGAAAAATAAAAAGATCTAACATTTAAAAAAAATTGAGATCAAGATTTGACCTCTGGGGTATCAAAATTGAAAAGATATAGGTGTGAAAAATGAAGGCCTATGCTTTGGCTATTTGAATCGGTAAATTTTTTTTTTGTTTATGCTAGCAGTTTTGATGTAACTAACATAAGTGAGCGCCATATTTATAAGTTGCCCGTCAATTCTATTTATTTTTCACACCTAAGCTCCTAAATTGACCTATAGAAATTAAAATTACCTTTTTTTAAATATAAAAAACAAAGGTACAGCTCTTGACTATCCTGGCATACAAGCATTGGATTGGACTTGCTCCCGACAATGCCCGCACATACATACATAGGGTAACACAGCATAGACAACATGGAGCACCTCTTTCCCCTCTGCCGCCATTTTGCAGTTTCTGCTAGACGCTGGCATCGTCCGAAGGCCCACATAAGCCTACACCATCCCAAATGTACTCGTCTACTGGGCTGGGGCGGAAATCCGGTCCGCAGCGGCGCCCTCCCGAAGACTCTTCGGAGTTTAAACAACACGCCGGGCCCTTGTAGGCCTCAGTGGTGAGGAGTCCGAGGAAGAATGTGATGTTATTTCTATTTGCAATGGCTTCCCATAAACTTAAAACTTTCCCTTCTTGTGCCAAACATTCTTCAGCTCCCCTTGCTCGCTGGATCCTTATACCAACGATGTGGACCCAGATTTAGATTATCCCACTTTCTGTTCATAAGTTCATCATCTGACACCCGACTTGCAAAAGTGGATGTGTTTGACGTTACTGAATCATTTGAACCCTGCTGGTTGTGGTCAAGGGGTCATCTCTGAACATAATCTTTTGCCAAATCTGTCTTCGATTCTCGATGTTCCCATAATCGTTTCGTCCCATCCACATTTGAATTTTGTCACAAGTGTCGTCCGTTCAAGCGAATTAAGGGACTGACCTCGCCAGTCTCCAGAGTAAGCTTAGTACCCAACGCGGAACTGCCCTAGTTTATTAAAGCTGTTACCTTCGTGTCCCGGTAAGCCCCTACGTCGAACTACCCAGATGTTGCTCCAATTGTAATTAATTTGGACATGGTCGTGCTTGTCGGCACCTCCGTTCCTGTGTGAATTGTAGTTCTGATTACCATGGCCCTGAATTCACCAAAACACCGTGCTGTGCCAACTGCGGTGTTGCCCAATATTCTTATATAAAAAGGAGGTCCTTGCTTTGCGCGACTGTGTTTGGACTTGAGAGAGGCTCGCCAACGTGCTTGAGCACAAACCTCGCCTCTTGGCCGTCTCTTAGACGTTTTGCGTGAAGCTGGACGAAGCCGACTATCACATTTGAATTCCTACACGCCTGAAGCATCTCTTCGCTCATCTACTGTTAGTATCAGAAGTATTTACGATATACCGTCGAAGCATCGCTCTCATACTGAGATACCTAGTGTTGCTCCCCTCTTCCCGACAGCTCTAACTGGGACCGCCGCTCAGGGTGAGACACTTGGAGACAGACATAGGTGGGCGCGATAACGAAAAAATGTATCAGGATAATCGATAACGTGATAAATTTATCGCCCGATAAGGTGATAACATAAATCCAAAATTCTGTTGGCCTTATAAGCTTCATCAACTTGTTTTGCCTTGTCAGGTTGAATCCTGTTCTGTCTCTTCAGGTTGGCCTTGGAGTCCTTGTTCACCTTCACCTCGGTGATCTTGAGGAGGCAGGACAAGCACTGGAAGATGTAGCTGTCGCCAACCTACTTCCCAAGGATTGGCCAGGGTGACTGAGGCTCAGAGTCAATAGACTCCGTTGAGTCTCTGGCGTGATGCGGGCACAGTCTCTTGCGACGCCATTACGAATTCAATACTATAAAATAGCAAAGCAATGCACTTCTAAATTACAATAAAGGATATTAAAAAATAGCACCGAATAGTGCATGCATTCATATACACGTGCACAAAAAATTAAAACGGAAGAAGCACGGGAACATAGGGAAAAAATCATCAAATAACTCGTAAAACCGGTAGCGCGCAGTAGCAACCCTTCGTCCAACAGCTGGTGAGAGACTGAAGCTGAGCGAACGTATTGAGAAGACGTCAAGACCGGCCGACCCGCACTCCGTTCAGTATACGTTCGGTTCCCAGCTTGGACCTACCTATTTCTGCCTCCAAGGCACGCACGGCTCATCCCTGTGCTAAACTGGAACCAAAAAACTGAGATTATCGCTAGTTTGGAACCAAAAGTATCAGCGATACCGATGAATCGATAACGCGGAAAAAGATATCGGATTAACGATATCGTTATCGCAATAACGCCCACCTATGGAGACAGACTATCTGAAAGAATCTATATCGAGCAGTGAAGGCTCTTCTATCCGGCCCCGTAGTAACAAGAAGGACCCCCTCACCTGGGTCATCGGCCACCAATAAGCGGGCAGCCTCTAAAGCTGTCTCGGCTGAGCCTTTAGAATCTTCAATGGACTCCTCTGCTGCTGAATATTTTCTGCCCTCAAGCCCGTCCTGCCATTCACATGACTTAGGTACCTTACCAGTCCAAACGGTAGCATAAATTTACCCAGTTCCTTTTACTTTGTCCAGCTCGCCTGTTCCACCCACCCACTCACCCATCTACTCATGGTCCGATGGAAGGAGATGATATTCCAACATCACCAGCCGAGGTTGTTGGATCAACCCCTCAGATATTGAAAGCACCCTCGGCACATGATTTCGGATCTACCGCTCGAAAATCTCTTCTCGACCTTCCGTTTCCACCGGGCTGTGCCCCCAGTTACAGGCAGAGGGCCTCAGCCGGTTTCTCGAAACCATCGGACACACCACACCCCCTGTCACTGTTCCTTCCAGGAGTCTCTTTTCCTTCTATAGCAGGCTCTTCGTCTCCCAGGCACGACCACAAAGGAGAAAAATATATCTATTGTGCTATCTAACCGTCCCACATAATATCCTCCATTTTACAATTGAATTGTTAAGGCCTGTAGATAGAGGAAAGTAGGAAAAAGGGCAAAGAAAAAATAATAGCGTAGGCGAGTTGCGAACAGCTTCCCGCGTCGCTGGACCACTGTTAGCCAGCGGCGAATCCACTCGGCCATCCTGAGTCTCAAAAAAGACTCATTCAAACGAAGCTTTTAAGCCACTCGCCTGCACTTCTCGTACGCTATAGGCCTTCTTCTCAAGTGGTGAGAACTCAGTTCTTTTCACGACTCTCCACCCTGCTGTTATTTGTCTTAATGAAAACAAACTGGGTACACGGCTTTTTCCGGTGATACCCAATTTTCGTAATTTCAACTCTGCTCCTGTATTAGTTATGGTTTCGTCCTCTCGCCACGTATCTCCCCTCCCTCATTACACTGCCACCCAAGCTGTTGCTCTGAGGGATTTTCTTACTAGGCTTTTTAATGTTTACTCTATTTACCTCCCTCCTTATTTGCCATTGTCAAGATCCGACCTTTTTGAACTTGTAGATGAGTTGCCCTTCGTTTTTATTACGCGATTTTAATGCCCGTCACCCATATTGAGGTGACATCATTCATAAGGCAAAATACAGCGTTTTAGAGTTTTATTATCTGACTTTCTCTGCTTTTCAAACGTGTTATTTTACCTCGTATTATGTCCAGGCGGATTCTTTAAGTTGTGTTGACCTGTCTTTTTGTTCCCTGGATTGCCTCACTGATTTTCGATGGTCAGTCTTTGATGACCTCCATGTGAGTGATCAAAGTAGGATTAAGTTCTTTCAGGAACTACTCCAATCTTCAACATCCCCAACCCATGTCGCACCCCCAGACACAAATTCGATTTTAAAATGCCTATATGATGTAGTAATTAGACACACAACATAGTTTTAGCAAAACATTTATTTTCATGTAAGTGCCACAGAATTATTTGAGAAAAAATCAGAACACAAAATTAAAAGAATTTCAATATCATTGAACAATGCAATAATCTGTTTTAAGTAATCAGACACTGTGTACAACAAATGAAGCTGGCCATGTCCTTGTTATGGGTGTTAGAAAAAAAATGTCGATTACCAACTAAAACTGGTAGGCAAAGGAGATTCAGGAAAAATGGAATCATACATATTTCCACAGAGGGCTGTAGTAGTTCTTCTTTTGCCTAGCCATGTCTTTGCATACGGCAGTGGATCCCACTGCCTGCATGGTGATCCCACATACGTGATGAAGAGGAGATTGGTTGTGAGTTTGCTCCTGTACTCTGTAATGGTCATCTTCATTGAGCTGAACCCTCTTTCACAATCTGCATTGCTTGCAGACAGTGTGTCTACTGCCATAAGCAGCTTGTTCATCTGGTTAGGAATGCTTCTTCTTCTACTTATCTTGTGCTCCACGAAACCGAGGTGGTCCTCTTTTTCATTCACATGTAGGACCTGACTTAAAGCCTTCACCTCTTCAAAGCGAGGATTGTCAGGTTCGAGGACTTATAGCGGTATATATATATATATATATATATATATATATATATATATATATATATATATATATATATATATATATCTTAAATGTTCACCAACTATGGTTGAAGAAATGACTGGCACCAGCTTAGGGGCGCGACGAGGTCCTAACTTTTGAGTGATGGGTATCGTTGCTGTGATTTATTAATCTGACTCCGAAGATCACTAATTTTCAGACGTTCTTTTGCTTGGCTGGGCTTACCGAAGGCTTAAGGCAAAGATGGACTTACGAAAATAAACTTTATTTAGATAACGAGTTATATTATACGCGGCGTGAATACGGGATAAAGGCGAGGCAAGACTCAGTGATTTAACCGGGAGCGTGAAAGATAAGTAATGGTAATCCGACTAATAATGATTACGAGTAGTCTGCTCTGATCTCTAACTTTCGATATCTCTCTTATTCTGATTCTTCTTTATATATATGCTCGAAATACAGAGGGCGTGGCCAGAAAGGACCCCGGTCCATATTAGGAGTCTCAACTCTCTACCGCATGGGCGGAGCTAAGCTACCTGTACACCGTGCCTACATTTTGGATGCAATGTTTAACGTGTCATTTGATATGCTTCTCGCTATATCGCCTCGTACGGTCAGCAGCTGTATTTATTCAGTCTATTTTATCTAGAGACACGACTTAGGGAGCTTTATCAAACAGGTGTTCGAGCGTTTGGCCTTTGCTCCCTTTGAGTCTCACGACCTCATGCTTAAATTGATATATATATATATATATATATATATATATATATATATATATATATATATATATATATATATATATATCTACAATCCAATACAATATTGAATCTTTAGATTACATTTTAGTAAGGAATACTTGGATAAAATAGAACCAATTCACGTTCACTTTGTGGAGGTGTTTTTAGGGCCTATTGAATCCAGCACCAAGCCTATTTATGGTGTAATTCTACCACAACAGACCGACATTTGATTGATGAGGGTGTTATAGGTCTCTCTTCGGTTGGCTGTGACACTGACCTGTGTTCCTAACAACAACAGTATCATCTTCGGCCTCTCTTTTTCTCTTAAATATCTGATCAATTTTTCTTTGCATTTTGACACTTTTCTTTTCTCCATTCAACAAGCTTGAGCATCTGATCTGGCGTTTTTGTTGTTTCTTCCTTCTGCAAAGCCAAGGCAGAGATTTAAAATTCCATCGCATATATTCTTAATCACTTAGAGATGGTTTACTCAATAACAATGCCACTCTAAAAAGTGGTCACAGGAAGTGCTTCCTAAAATTCCAATTCCAAAGATGTCATAATAGACCTACTATCACTGGTAACATTGTAAAACTCGCCCGTGAGAGCTCACCCATTTTACGCAACCACTACTACCATCACTACAATGCGGACTGCCGAGCCAAGCGCGTGTACATTGTAAGCTAATGTTTGAAAATGTTCTAGTCCAGCGCATTACTAAATGCATTTGAACACGTAACAACCTTACGTGTACACCTTATATGGGTGAAGGGTTCTTATCCATCATCATGGCGCGTCGGTAGTCCTTCCCTTTGTCAAACCTGGCGGAGACGGGATAGAGGCAGATCACTACTGCCCTATAACTTACCATCTGTTGGAGTAAGTTGCTAGAGAAGATGGCGTTGGGTCGCCTGAACTAGTTCCTAGAAGCCAATCACTTACTGTCTCCATTTCAGTGCGGTTTTCGCAAGGGTTATAGTACCCTTGACCTCTTAGTACGTTTCGAGGGATCGGTCTTTTACAGTCTCTAATTCAAAGTTTCTTAGCATCTCGATGCTTTATGGTGCGTGTTGTAGACACCTACTCTCACCTGCAACTCCAAGAGGAGGAATGAAAGCTTGGTCTGAGAAAGTTCTGTTCTTGAATGATGGTAGTGTACCATCACCTTCTTTTAGTTCCTCAGGGCAGCGTTTGAAATGTTTTATGTTTTGTAATTGTGATCAATGAAATCATTTACTCTTCCCAGATTGTGTATTGGCGATCCTGTTCGTCGATGATTTGGCACTATACTGTTCCTCGCCTCGCCTTTCATCAGTATCACGTCGGCTGCAACTGGCAGTCGATGCGGTTTCGAAAAGTCTACAACTTAGGGGGATTCCTCTTTTCCACAAGCAAAACTATTGGAATGTATTTCCCCTGGGGTAGAGGGGCTCTTGTTTCGCTACCTACCTCTCTACAAGGTGTAGAGATAGAGTTCGTCTCTGAGTTCCGGTTTCTGAAGGTAACTTTTGATCCCAAGCTATCCTGGTTACCACACCTACGCCGTCTTCGAAGGGGCTGTCTGCGGGCTCGAGATATTTTTAAAGTCCTTTACGACACGCCGTGGGGCAGTGATCGTCGTACACTGTGGTAACTATACACTGTTCTCGTTCAACCCAAATTGGACTATTGGGGCCAAATTTATTCCTCGGCTTCCCACTCAGCCCTTGAAATGCTGAATTCTACTCACAACCTAGGAGTTCGTCTTTCCAGTGAGGCTTTACGCACTTCTCACGCCAATCGTCTTTACTGTGAGAGTGGGGTGCCACCCCTGCCCCCTCATTCGACTCCATATCTGTATGCGATACCTTTGTCGTATGCAGCAGGCCCCCTGTATTAGAGGTTTACAGATGCCTGTATGCTGCCGAGTCAACGGCAGCATTCGCTAGGTTGCCGTCTTTAGCCGGCCCCTTGAACCTTTGGAAGGAGATCATCTCCAACCTGGGTGCTCTAAGGGTCCTTGCCCTTCCGTCGTCGCCGACCCCTAGTTTGCGACTCCACCTCCCAAAGTTTATACCAACATGTGGAGCCTGGACAAGTCGTCCGTGGACCCTTGCTTCCTTACGAGCATGTTCCTCGAGCATACGACTTACCATATACAACAATACCTGATAAACACGGATAGCTCTATAGCAGGTACTCGATGTTATTAAATGCGTACAAGTTATAGGGGTCGAAGTATATGAGTGCCGAACGTTCTTGTGGTAGGCTTCGGGGCAGGGGGGTGAATTTGTTTGACCGTGGCTTGAGATTTGGTAGGCTGGGTTTTAAAGGATCAATGCGGACTACCTGTAGCAAAGAAATCTCAAACGGAGAGATTTTGGACTCTTTATTTGGGCAAAGAACTCGGGTAGCTTTGGACCAAAGAAGGATTTGAAACTGGCGTGTGGTGTGTTTAAGAGGGGCTTATTACTACATGGCCTCTCTCTGACTGCGGACTGACTGCCTCGCTTACTCGCTTTTGTCTGTTTGTATGTCTTCTTACTTTCTTACGCTTTTACTCATTCATTCTTCTCGCCTCGAGTAAAATACATATATTATTTACATTCATGTTTTATTAACTCATGTCTTTCTCCTATAAGTGTTTCTCGCTATTCTAGATGGGTTAATTATTACATGTCATATTATTTTAGTAATTAATGCGTGTGCCCAATTTCAGGATTTGATAGGTCCACTGGGCGGGTATTAATCTAGCCTTTAAATATTATAATCCCTTAAACCAATTGATGATGGCCAGGAAACCCAAAGAACATCATAACATAGGAGTTTATGCAATACCATGCAACGATTGTCATAAAGTTTATATAGGGGAAACGGGGAGAAATCTAGACACGAGATTGTACGAACACAAAAGAGATATTAGAGTGGGCAGCGAAAGCAGTGGAATATTTTGCCATGTTAGAGACAAGAATCATACGATCGGTTTCAATGGAAGTAAAATGGTATTTAAATCGGCCAACTATGTTAAGAGAAGAATCGTAGAATCGAGCTTGATATCGTCAGTTCCTAATTTAAATCTATCTGAGGGTCAATTTTCTATTAATCCTGTAATAAGATCGCAAATAAATAAAATAGTAAAATGTCAGCCCTTCAATATGTTTAGGCCTAATCCCCCCCCCCCCAGATTAGCCACAAGTAGGGGATTGGGGGAAAAAAGAGGGGATCAAATTGTCTTCGGAGAATTTGGTTTAATTCCTCATCTTTTCTTGCGATATTGCATTAATTTTCATCATATATATATATATATATATATATATATATATATATATATATATATATATATATATTTATATATATATATTTTTATATATATATATATATATATATATATATATATATATATATATATATATATATATATATATATATATATATATATATATATATATTTATATATATATTTATATATATATATATATATATATATATATATATATATATATATATATATATATATATATATATATATATATCAGGGCTGGGAACTGAAATGAATATCGATTGGAATTTCGATTCGAGTTCTCTATATTTTTTCGATTCAAATTTTTCGGCTTTTCGATTTTTCAGTATGGATTTGGATTCGAATTCGATTCGAGTTCGAGTTCAGTCTGCATTTCAAATGCTTAAATCTATTATTTCCAGAGTTCCATATGATTTTTTCTCGTGGAATATAATTTATAACAAAGTAACTTATAAACCTTTTTCCCTCTTATTACACGTTTTCCTTGAGTTAAGGTAAATTCGTTATTTATCTGTTATTTCTTGTTTACTATAACTATCCATATGTACCAGATGCTGAAATTCATTGTGTACTTTTCTATTGAAATTAATGGGTAAAATATTCGCAAAGTCCCAATACATGGAACCGTATGTAAGGATGAAAGAACAGCAGTCAAATGGAAGATTTTAATGGGATGCTACATACTACATTTTTTTCTCTATTTTAATATTATGCAATATAAAATACAGAACCACGAAGCATTTTTTAACATTGTGCAAAAACACTGGTAAAACATATATTACAAATTTCCATTATTATATTGAAATATTATCCAATAAACATACAGAATACAAATAATATCTTATAAGAACAATTTAAGCTCTTTTAAAAACAAACTTGACAGCCATATGGAGCATACATAATTTCAAGGTAAATCATGGAGTAGGTTTCAATTATATCCTAGTACATATCTCATTAGTTTATGTTATTATAGCTATGTATTTAAGACAAATATGGAATATTACATATGATATAAGTATGAATTAAACTATATTTATTGATACAACTACAAGTAAAGTAAGACATAAAAAGTAAATTGCAAATTTATACTACACACACACACACACATATACTCGTATATATATATATATATATATATATATATATATATATATATATATATATATATATATATATATATATATATATATATATATAAATGGAAACATATAATGTAGAACAGTTTACTGCATATTAAAATTTGAGCGAACCACCAAGATATTTTCTATATTTTGTGGTAATAAACTATTTCGTTGTGGCCTTAAGATTAATCTAAAAGTGGAAAACAATCTTTCAACAGACATTGCGTCATCGGAACTGCATGAACGACTCCAGCTAGCTCATGTAGCTCTGCATATTTAAGCTTCATAGAATTCCACCATGTAATAAGATTACTATCTGGTGGGGTTCTTTCAGTGTTAGCAAAGTTTTTAAGAGCCGATATAACATTATGATTTCTGAGTGTGGCACTTACTTTGCTTTTTCCGGCTGCTTATTAAGTGCCTTCTCCAAATCAGTTTCGTGTGAGTTAGTTGTAGTAGTAGGATCCAAATCGTTCTACTCTTCAGATTCAAACGCACCATTAAGCAATTGCAATTTCGTGCGCAATTGTCGTAGATGTTCGATGGCAATTTCTTGGTCTAATTGGGAAAGCAAAACATTCTACCTAGGATCTAAAAATAATGATGCTACGAATGGTTTAGAACTAAATAGTTCTTTTTCTCGAATCGTCATTGCATCATGCAGGCTGCGAGAAATAGTGCATTGCATTTTGGAAACTTCACTTTTGCAATGGAACCAAACCTTATAAAAGTCACCTGGAGTAAAATTTTGCTCTTGCAATTGCACAGTCGCAATCTTTGCTGGCTCCAAAGCTAGTTTGATTTCCTTTAACTTCTCCCAAGATTTATGAGAGAGTTGCATATCACTTCCTATAATTTCAATAAATTCGTCAATGAATGGTTTCAATGTCAGTAAGCGTGCAATCATGTCAAAAGTAGAGCACCGGCAGGTGACCCCATCAATAATGGGCATACGATATTGTGTTGATTTTAAAACAGTAACTATAGCAGGTACTCGCAGTTTCTTGGCTAATGTTCGTGCCTGGGATAGGGTATTTATACAAGAACCCCTATTTAAAGTGTCTTTTATAGCAAGCTAAAAAGTTGGGCAGCACATCTAACAGAATAAACATTGTGAAACACAGTATAATTATTTAGTTCACTATCTATATTTAATTCGTTAAAATTATCTTCATAGGCTCTATGATCACTGGCACTATTTTCACTGTTTTCATATGACATATCTTGTATAGCTTTTACCATATTTCTTGCATTGTCAGTTGTAACAGTATATACTTGATTGGTATTCAGCTCAAATTTTTGCAAGACTTGTATTACCGTTTCTCTCATTTGTTCTCCAGTATGAGAGCAGGAAAATTCTGCTAATATAGGGTTTTAGATGAATATTGCGTCAATATTGTAGATAGCTCTGATCACAATAAACATCAAAACCTATATTTCGTTATTCAACGGAATGAAGTTAAATGATAACGCAAAATCTAAACTTTTGCAGACGAACTTCGTTAGGCATAAATCTGGGGGATGTTAGGGGAAATACGTGTATTAATAACAAAGAGCTAAGAAAAATATATATTATGGAATAAACAGTTATTATTGAAAAGTGAAATTAAACAGTAACAGTTATGATTGGATTGAATTACGCGTGTGAATTAAATTTGCATGAGTTAACGAGAATTGGATTTACAATTGATAAATATTAAATAGATTATAAATTGGTAAATGTTGCTAAATCGTTAAATGGGGAAATAAATTATATAGTATGATAAATAGATATTAAATAGTTATTGGCTAATAGATAATTGATAGATAGTAATTGGTTGATTGCAATTAAATTGGTTAAATAAATTGTATTATTAGTAATTTGTAAGTAATAATTGTTAAATAGATAATAACAGAGTTGGGAGGGTCTATAAATGAGAAAAGAACCACGCATTTATTCGTGATTCTTTGGGGACAAATTTAGCTAAAAAATTACAATTCAAATATTACAGACTTGATTCACCGATGCGAGGACGACGAATGAGGCTCATGTTTAATTTTAAGACGCTTGGGAGAGCGGGAGTAACAAACTCACGATTTATGTCAGGGTAACCAACCCTTCTTGAAATATATATATATATATATATATATATATATATATATATATATATATATATATATATATATATATATATATATATATATATATATATATATATATATATACAATTATAAATAAATATTTACACTTGTAGGGGTATAGACCGCTACAATACTGCCCCACAAAGGGAAAAGCTCGCACAACCCAAGGTATTTACATAAATTTTAGTCTATATAGTGGCGAGGCCTCCTTACAAAGAGTCCAGAACGTGTTATGGTGCCAATTGGATGACTCGGATTGCGGGTCAGGTGGCAATTAGTAGTGCCACTCGATTGAGGTGGGAGAATGCCGCGAGAGAGGACCGGAGCGTCGGGTGACGATTGTTCTGGACCTCCCGAAAAGGCGCCTGTCGGGAGTAGCGCGTTGGTCGCTTGGTGTTCTCCAGCTGCTGTCGAGTGGTCCTGCAACAAAAAGGGAGGCGGCAGCAGTTGGGAAGAAGAATTGGGGGTGTAGAGATGGTTGGCGGAGGGTTTGCGAGTAAAGAGGTGGGATGAAGAGTTGCAGTTTGATTTGTAAAAGCCCAAGAAGCCTTCGTAAGTGTAGTTAGTTGATTGAAAAGTGTTGAAGGAATAGTTGGTTGCGGAAGGTAGGCTGAGATAACCACTTGACCTATATTAGTGGAAGAGAAAGGTAGTGGCTGTTCCAGATGAATGGCCTCTATTTAAGCGGGTTTAAGCCGATCGATGGAAACCGTATCCTGCTTGGTGCCAAGCTGCAGTACAAAGAATTTCGGCTTCCTGGAGACGACGAGAAAGGAACCGTCATAGACAGGTTGCAAGGATGTGCAATTGGAATCGCGACGGATAAAGACATGAGAGCAAGTTGCTATCTCCTTTGGCACGAAAGGTTTCTGATTAGCAGGCACTCTTGTGGCGGTCGGCTTTACCTCAGACATCGCCCATACTAAATTAGGTACGTATGCTGCAGGATGTATGTCGGAAGGAAGAGGACAGTCAGCGGAAGAAAAGAATTGGCCTGGAAGATGAAGTTGCGTACCATAGACGAATCCCGCAGCAGAGCAATTCAAATCCTCTTTCAAGGAGACACGTATTCCTAGGAGAATTAAGGGTAGCTTGTCCACCCATGTGATGTTGGGGTCAGTGGAGCGTAAGCTTCCCTTGAGTCCTGTGTAAACCCTCCACCTTAGAGTTACTCTGGGGATGGTAGCTAGTGGTACAGAGAGGAAAGGAGCCAAGCACTGATATGAGTGCATCCCATTGGTGGGATTCAAATTGGACACCTCGATCAGTCATGACCGTTGATGGGACACCAAAACGAGCAACCTATGCTGAGACGAAGGCTCTGATGTCGGGGATAGGAACTGCCTCTGGCTAAGAGGTAAAACGATTGATCATGGTGAGAAGATAAGTGCAACCACGCGAAAATGGCAGAGGACCAACCAGATCGATGTGAACGGCGTCAAAACGTGCCGATGGAAGTGGAAAAGCAGCCAGAGGGGACTTTGTGTGGCGTTGAACCTTTGCACGTTGACAAGGGAGACATGCGCGGGTCCATTTGGACACGTCGGCGTTCATATCTGGCCACACATAACGTTGTATGATGAGCTTGCGAGTTGCTCGAATGCCAGGATGAGAGAGACCGTGAGTCTAGTAAAAAATGTGCCGACGGTAAACAAGAGGAATGAGAGGACGAGGAAAGTCAGGAATTGAATAGTCAACCAGGTTGCGCATGGAAGGACTGTCCGGCAAGTCGATCTCGCGAACGACGAGTTGAGAAGAGTGACCCAGTGTTGCGTGTCTACATCTTGTTCCTGGGCAAGCGCTATAGTCGCATGATCAATGGGAGCAGTTTGGGAGAGTTGCGTGCCCGAAATCGATGAAATGAGAGAAAGCGCATCTGGTACGACGTTTAAAGAACCAGGAACGTAGCGAATATCGTTTGTCATCTGCAGTATGAAGTCAAGGTAACCAGTATCAACTGCAGAGTGCACAAAGGAGGTGCTACTAGAGGTGAGCGCACCAATCGAAGGCTTGTGGTCAGTAAAGACAGTGAATTCACGCCCTGCCAAGTATTGTTAGATGTGACGGGGGGGGGGGATCGAGGCATATGCTCAGTAATTCGCTGGAAAGCGTACTAGCCCTGTGTAGGGAAGGAAGAAGAGCCTTAGAGAAGAAGGCAAGAGGTCGCCAAGAGTCACCAACCTTCTGTTGTAGTGTGGCACCGACATGAGTAGCGGACGCGTCCGAAGCAACGCTTATGGGAGCTCCGGGCTAAAGATGGGCCAGGGCGAAAACGGAAGCCATAGACTTTGATGCGAGAGAAAACCTCGTAAGCTTCGGGGGACCAGGAAAGAGGAAGGTTCTTCTTGGACTTGGAAAGCAATTCGTAAAGAGGTTGCATAATGTGGAAGATGTTGTAAATGAACCTGTGGTAAAAGTTTACCATCCCACAGAATCTACGAAGTTGCTTTAGCGAAGAAGGTCGGGGAAAAGCCCGGATAACTTCAACTTTGTCCTCAAGAGGACGAATTCCCTCAGGGGAAATATGGTGTCGCAAAAAAGAGAGCTTGGAAAGCAATTCGTAGAGAGGTTGCACAATGTGAGAGATGTTGGAAATCAACATGTGGTAAAAGTTTACCATCCCACAGAATCTACGAAGCTGCTTTAGCGAAGAAGGTCGAGGAAAAGCACGGATAACTTCAACTTTGTCCTCGAGAGGACGAATTCCCTCAGGGGAAATGTAGTGTCCAAAAAAAAGAGAGCTGTGTGACACCAAAGATACACTTAGAAGTGTTGAGTACGATACCATACTCATCTAAACGTGCAAAACCCTGGCAAGGGGAAAAAAAATGCTCCTCTAAAGACGAAGATGCTATCAGGAAGTCGTCTATATAACAAAATACGAAGGGAAGATCTCTCATAAGCTGATCCATGAAGCGTTGAAAGGTCTGACCACTGTTACGAAGTCCGTAAGGCATTCGGTTCATGATGAAGGAACCGAATAGAGTGGTGATAGCCGTCTTAGGGATATCATCAACGTGAATCAGGATTTGGTTGAAAGCGCGAACCAAATCGAGCCGAGAAAAATGGAACAACCGAAGAGAGCAGAGTTAATCTCTGATTAGAAAGGCAGGGGATACCTATCCGGAACTGTACAGGTATTGAGTCGCCTGTAGTCACCTACAGCTCTGAATTCCCCAGAGTAGACTTAGGTACTACATGAAGCGGTGAAGCTCATGGGGAGATGGATGGGAAAGCGATCCCGGCCTTCATCATGTATTTAAATTCCTGTTTCATTAGGACAAGTCTATCTGGGTCTAGTCCACGATACGTAAGAAAACTGGTCCTCTTGTCGTCCCTATTCTTTACACCACATTGTGCTTAATAGGTCTGTCCTTAGAAGGAGGAAGACAAAGGTTTGGGAACTCCCGCAAAAGTTGCTAGAAGTGGGGACCAGTTGCAGGGAGACGAACAGAGAGGAGACAGCTGGTGGAAGAAAAGGAACCAGCAACTGTTAGTGTCGGTCGTGGTTCTGTCGATTAGCTTGCGGCGACGAGAATCGACGAGAATGTCGTGCGCGGAAAAGAAGTTGAGGCCTAAAATTGGAATGTCGACGTCGGGTATGATGAATGTCCATGGGAAAACACGACGTAACCCGAGATAGATCTCAAGGATACGCCTCCCATAAGTCCGATGAATTGGTAGCTTTAAGGACCAGATCAGAAGAAGTGCAAGCTTTCTCGACTGAAGAGGCTGGAATGACACTGCATTACGCTTCAGTGTCAACCAGGAAGGAGAAACCAAAGAGTGGGTAATGAATACTAAATGGAGGATCGACCTGATAAGGGATGAGGTTGCAGAGGTGATAGGCCCACGTATCACTTACGAATTCATTTTAAAGTTCCCTGTGCTTACGGTGAAAGTTGGGTAAGGAAACCCGTAGAATTTTGTAGGTTTGAAGGTGGTGAAGTTAGTCCAGGCGCAGTTTGAGATGAAGATTGAGTATTTTGATGGTACGAGCATGGGCTTGAGCATTTTTCTGCTCTTGCACCAAATTTGAAATAGCAGTATGAGCAGCACGACCAGAATGAGGGTTGAAGTTGTGGGCATGAGATGATGCCCGGTAAAAACTGCAAGGCTGAACACAACGGACAGAGTTTCTCCCATAATTAGAGTGTTACCAGCAGCTACCCTGAGAGTTGTCAGGATAGGGGGAATTAGGTCTAGGTTTGAAATGAAACTGCTGTGCCTCACCTCTTGTGCTGGAGTTCCCTCGTTGGTGTTGCGTTTTTCGGGAGGAGGAACGAGGTCTGACTCCTCCGTCCTGCTCACGATGTTGCTCTCGGTGAAGACCAGTTCGCACCTTTAGGGCACGAATATCCATTTCAATCCTCTCCAGAACGGATAAAAGACCCGAAACCTGGAAGGATTCATCCTGAGGGAGTCCTGGTCGGTTGTAAGGAGCTTCGGCCGGTGAACTAACCTGAGAAATGGATACGCCCCCTATTTTTATCATTTCCCCAGCTGACGAATAGATTATTATATACGGAGTCAGCCGCCTCTGCCATATTCTCCACGTTCGATGGGGAGGACATTAGTATGAGGGGCCTAATTTGGTCCGGCATCCCAAGCATGAATATCTCAGTTATGAGTGGCTCGAGTTGGTCGAGCTGTGCTCCCTTGGTATGTGCCAGGGCCTTGAGATGGTTAAAAAAAATGTGTGGGGCGCCCGTCCCCCATCTCCTGCTTATCGAGAAGAATCCGCAGGTCCTCAATTTGCGAACTCCCAAATTCCTCCATGAACGCCCTCGTGAACCTTCCCCAAGAACCAGAAATTATCCCCATCAAGCAGAATACTCTTAAAAGTGGAAAAAAAATACTTAGAGGTAATTCCTGGGCTACGACGATTGTTTTATGGTGCTCAGGAACTGTCTGGTGCAGGAGGATGAGCTCCACCATTTCCTACCAGCCAATAGGATTTTGTGGCTCAAATGGCGGAGCTGAACCTAAGATGGAGTGGGGAAAGGGCGTTGAGTGGGAGGCGAATGAGTGAGAATGCTTGCGTTGGGGGGGTGAAGGTGGATGAATACGTCATTGTTGTTGTTGGGGAGGATGGTGCGTGGTTGTTACTGTGCCCGAAGTTGGGGCGTAGCTTGGGGCTCCGTTATAATCCATTTATAGGAAAATAAAAGTGTGTGTGTACGCAGGGGCGGATCCAGGAATAAATTTGGGATGGGGGGGCACTAGATTTTTTCGAACTACAATAAAAGAGGTAAATATGCTTATTATTTTGATGAGCAGTTTTATTGCATATTAACCATCCAACTGCTGTACTGGAAAATTATTTGGCAAATGATAATTACTTAATAAAAAATACATTTGAGTGCACTATTACAACATCTAACACAGATAAATGACTCGCCGCGATCTAGCAAAACCACCCCATCTAACACAGATAAATAGAAGAAGAACGTGGTACTCACAAAAATATCAATTTCCGATTTTTATGGGTGAATGCATCGATCACGCTGTTTGTTGCAATGTCAATTTCGTTGTGATCACCGAGCAGCGCTATACCGTTGAGGCGCTCTTGACCCATAGTGTTCCTCAAATAAGTTTTCAGTCCCTTTAAGGCTGAGAATGATCGTTCCGCTTCCGCATTCAAAACGGGAAGTGTGATCAAAACTTAGAGAAGCCTGGCCAAGTTTGGATACATTCGAGTCTTGGCATGAGATAGAGCATCTCCAACAGAGTCAAACTTTGTTGTTGTTGAAAACAAGCGCTCTGCTTCTGCTTTGACAAGGCTCAAGCTCTCGATGTCAGCCTCGTAAATCTGTATCGCCTTCAGTAACGCTCAAACATCTCCGTCAGCGCCGTTGAGCAGATGTTTGATGTTAAAGACAGTCATAACGGTGTCGTCCTGGAACCGACTCTGTAACTCACTCAAGACCTGATCAAGAAACGGTATGTATACCAATCGGCGGAAATACTCTTCTGCTGTTTGAAAAGGTACATTGTCATGTTGCGTCTGTCGTTTGCAAACTCGGGGCATGGAAATGGTATCGTGCGTTGAGCCGAGCTCGTGCAGAAGCTCCTCAGCTTTCGTGAAGATGTCGTGAAATCTGGTATTGGCATCTTCCCTGACACTGTCGAGATGCGTCACTACTTCCCTGATCGTAGCATATGCAGATAGGAGATCAACTGTAGGAGATTGCAGGGCTCGGCTTGGTTCCACAGCGTGAACCAACGCGGACTCAGCGACGACGAGGCGATCAGCAGGAGTCCCGCTGTCGCATCCGAATTGCTCTCATCTTCAAGTAAGATGGCTACAACTGTTAGCAATTTGATGAAAACAACGACGGAATCGTAACTCTCTACTCATCTAGTAGGGCAGACGCCGAGTAATATATGCTGCGTCGAGGATGTGTGGTGTTTCACCAGCTGAACAAACCTCTTTTGTGTCACAAGCCTTAGTCAACACAAGGTTCAGCCGATGATTGCAGCAGTAGATCACCTTCGCGAGTGGATATTCTTGTTGTAGAACTGCTGCACACCCACGAAACTTCCCCATCATGGCACTGGTTCCATCAAAACAGATACCGCGACGGCTGTTCATGTCGAAACCGACACAATCTACTGTGCTGAGAAGAAGACGAGCCAGTCTGTGATATAACGAGTTGAAGTTGCGTTAATTTCAACTCCTATCCCATATTATTTAAAACCACGATGCTGCCCACGTGCATCTTCGATTCGAAGCTTGGAGCCTTATCGCAGCTACCGGATGTCAATGTTTAAACAAGGAGGTTATCGTCCCCCCCGTTCGCCCCCATACGCCGACCTCGCCAGATTGAGTTAGGCTTATGGGCAGATAAGGCATTGTTCTCCGGCCCGGCTGTGCGTTCCCTCCAAGCTTCAACTCCATTGTCCCCCACGCCAAGGAGATGTCCTGGCTATTTATATGGAAACTTTACCACTAAGATCAGATTGGAGATCCAGATTTTCGTCGCGAAACATCACCACGACCCTCTCTCCCTTTGTGCGCCAAGGGACCTCGACCTCGAGATTAACCATCACTTGTCCAGAAGGAGGACAATATTCCTTGAGTGCCAAAGGTTCGAGCCTTCCGTGACGCCAAGTCCCCAAGGCTTCCCCCTTGTTGTTCAGAGGAGAACAGCACTAGAACAGCCATTGTTCTTTTGAGGCCTTCGCCAAGAAACGGTTCTCACCCTTCCCCCTTGTTGTTCAGAGGAGAACAGCACTAGAACAGCCATTGTTCTTTTGAGGCCTTCGCCAAGAAACGGTTCTCACCCTTCCCCCCCTGTTGTTCAGAGGAGAACAGCATTAGAACAGCCATTGTTCGTTTTGAGCCCTTCGCCAAGAAACGGTTCTCCCCCCCCCCTTGTTGTTCAGAGGAGAACAGCATTAGAACAGCCATTGTTCTTGAGCCCGTAGACAAGAGACGGTTCTCATCCCCCCTTTGTTCAGAAGAGAACAACCTAGAACAGCCATTGTTCTTCAAGCCGTTCGTCGAGGAACGGTTCTCCTTCCCAAGACGCCACGTCTGGATCCTTTTATCCCCCCTCCCTTCGGCTGGAACTCGCCAGCGGACCGAAACTCCTTCGCGCCACCTTCCACTGCACCACTAGTGTAAAAGTTACGTAAGCCAAACGTCACCTTTGAGTACTTAACCCTTTTGTCAATTCTATCCTGTGCTTTAAATGGTTTATCGAACCATCCCATCTCTTTAACTCTATATTTGTTTTACCTTTTTTTAATCCTTTAAATCCTCGGATTAGCCCGAGTCTCCATGACCCTTTCCATTCTGTTTATGTCAATACTTTCCGTCTTGTGTTTGTTGATAGTTATTATTAATAAAACTCTATTTTATTAATGATAGCAATATTATTATCCTTGAGCTCAGTTCCACTTCTTAAGCATATTGAAGATAGATAATATCGGCCGCCAGACAAGAACGCACTCTAAAGATAATTAAGGAAGTTCCCTCAACGAATAGTGATATATATGGTATCGTCGGGAGTCATTCTACGACATATATATATATATATATATATATATATATATATATATACTATTTAAATTTGGTATCAGGTGTGTAAGGTTTAACCCTATATCTTTGCAAACACTGGTCTCAGTCGAGTAAAGCATAGTGTTATTCGTTATAATAATAGAATATAGTAGTTCCCTTTTGTTTTAACGATTGCTATCCCCTTTTTTTTAAAAAAAAACTTAAGAAGCTGGAGTAGCTCAAGGAACTGTGATAATAATTTGTTTGTGTTTTTTTGTGATTTTAGTCAGTGGTTATTTAGAGTAAGAAACCAAGTACGAATAGGTCAGTGCCCATATTTAGGTAGGCTAATTCTATAGAGGCATAATTCTGGTTGCAAGGAATTTTAGTTGGTTGACTAGGGCGCCCCAAGTGCAAAGATGACTCAGTTTGAAATCTTTAAAGCGCAAGGAGAATCCTTGGGACTCTCCGGAAAAGAAGTAATTGAGTACATAAGACAGGAATGGATAAGACAAGTGGAGCTTCACCATCAGATTAAATTAGCTCGGTTTGAAGCAGAATTTCAAAGAGAAAAGGAAGAACGAGAAAGAGAAATACAACGAGAGGAACGAGAAAGGGAAATCCAAAGAGAAGAAAGAGAAAGGGAAAGAGTAATCCGACGAGAGGAACGAGAAAGAGAAATACAACGAGAGGAACGAGAAAGAGAAATACAACGAGAAGAACGAGAAAGAAAAATACAACGAGAAGAACGAGAAAGAGAAAAACAACGAGAGGAACGAGAAAGAGAAATACAACGAGAAGAACGAGAAAGAAAAATACAACGAGAAGAACGAGAAAGAGAAATCCAACGAGAAGAAAGAAGGAAGGATTCGCGCCCCTTCCCAGGAAAGCTGACAAAGTTTCCGAGCCCCGTAAAACCCCCAAACTTCTTTCCCCAAAACCAACAACGGGACTCCAAACCTCCCGTTAAGACTTCTCCTCCATCTCTCTTCCCGAAGCGACCAATCATATGCTTCACCTGTGGTGTAGAAAACCACATGAGCTGGAATTGCCCCCCAAATTCTAGGCTTAAAAGCGGACCAGCCCACCAAGTTCACCAGATTAATACAACCCCGGCTCCCCCGGTGGTACAGCCTCAAGCAGAAACTTCTCCCCCTCCGTCAGGCCACCAGGTAAAGTTGGTTTTTGATAAAAGTTCATCGGAAACTTTGAAATATGAGGAGGGCAGCGTGGACAGCTGCCGAGTATCGACTCTCGTCAGGGACACAGGAAGTACGTGTTTCATCGTGTCCAACGAACTCCTCCCAGTGGCCTCTAACCACGAAAAATTTGCGGTGGTACATGACCACCTTGGGCGGGCGAACCGATTCCCCGTCGTTAGATGTTACCTGCAGTGTCAATATTATAATGGCTGGGCTGAAGTCATTGTAGCACCCATACAATTCTGTTCCGTACTTATAGGACAGAGCCCCCAAGTAAGTTTTGACCCTGTGTTTCAGGCCGCTCTTCCTCAAGGCCGAGATAAGAAAGAAGGCCAGGAGCCCGTCCCCATCAGAACCCCGATATCGTCCGATTTCTCGGAGACCCCTAACCAGGACTTTAGGACGGCAAAAGAGGAGTGTGAATCACTAACACCCTTAGGTGATAAGGCCCAAGACAAGGACACGGAGACTGTCCGTGGACCCCAAGAAAAAAAGAACCCCCAACGCGCCCATGGAGATACCTTCGTAGAACTGGACGAAACATCGGCGCTTGAAGAAGATTGCCCCGCGGAGTCCCTTAATGTAATCCAGACAGTGTGCATCCAACCTGATGCCGATTACCCTCCTCCTTCCCTACCAGGCGAGTCTTTGGAACCCTCTGACCTGGATAGTGACGCGCAGCTGACACCACGTCAGAAGAGTCAGCTACAAGAACTAATTAAATGGAGTCACCATTTACCCGCCCTATTAGCTCTTTTCGAGCGACTGCGTGAAAATGGCCTCACCATTGGCCCCAGCAAATGCCATTTTTCCCACAAAACCATCAAATATTTGGGTTTCAAAATAGGACAAAGCAAGTTAGGTCCCCATGAGAACAAGATTAAGGCAATCGCCGACATGCCCCTCCCGATTGCAAAGAAGCCATTAAGATCGTTCCTAGGATCAGCTTCTCCCTATCAGCGATTTGTTCCGAATTTCGCTGAAATTTCGGCCCCCGTCAGCCCCCTTCAAAAAAAGAATTCCCCCGATCGTTTACGTTGGAATGATGTCGCTGTTTCCCATTTTAATCAGCTCAAGAGTAAGTGTATTTCTGCCCCCATTTTAAAGTTGCCCAACCCGGAAAAATTCTTTGGGATTAAGACCGACGTGAGCAACGAGGGCATTGGAGGTGTACTCCTTCAATACATGGATGACGGAATGAGTCATCCAGTTGCATATGCTAGTCGTCAATTATTACCACGCGAAAAGAGAGATATGCCACTAGAGAAAAGAAAGCTCTATCAATTATCTAGGTCATAGACAAATTCAAGATGTACTTGATAGGTAAAGAATTTCAAATAGGAACCGACCACCGTCCGTTAGCCTATATTAGGAATGTGCGACACTCAAACGGCCGCATCATGCGCTGGAGTTTACTCTTGCAAGAGTATCAGTTTAAAATAAATTAGATAAAAGGTTCCGATAACCAGGTCGCTGACGCCCTCAGTAGGAATGCGTTACCGAATAGCGTAGAGTAGGTGTATTCATAGGATTAGTATCTCCCTGTAGGTATATACCGTCTTGTACGACTTAAATTAATATTCTCTTATAATATAATTAATTAATGTATAATATGTCTGACTTTTGTAACGCTCAATGTCTATTTTTTTTGTATGTATATATATTTGTACCCATTAATTTACGTATAAATTATTTTGTCCCGTATGTACTAATTTTATATCATTTCATTGTTCCATGCCCTTTTTTTTTCTTTGATTAAGTTGTATTAAAGGTTATTTTCCCCTGTAATCTAAAGATCAAAATAATCATATGTATTGAGGTAATACTAGTTAGGTGCAGGAAGGTACGGTTGGTACAAGAAAACGAGTTCCCTACAACGGAGCTCTATCGTTGTCCCTTCTCTCTTTTTTTTTTCGAAGTGACAACTTCCCCTGGAATGGAGGGGTGTGATAGAACGAGTTGAAGTTGCGTTAATTTCAACTCCTATCCCATATTATTTAAAACCACGATGCTGCCCACGTGCATCTTCGATTCGAAGCTTGGAGCCTTATCGCAGCTACCGGATGTCAATGTTTAAACAAGGAGGTTATCGTCCCCCCCGTTCGCCCCCATACGCCGACCTCGCCAGATTGAGTTAGGCTTATGGGCAGATAAGGCATTGTTCTCCGGCCCGGCTGTGCGTTCCCTCCAAGCTTCAACTCCATTGTCCCCCACGCCAAGGAGATGTCCTGGCTATTTATATGGAAACTTTACCACTAAGATCAGATTGGAGATCCAGATTTTCGTCGCGAAACATCACCACGACCCTCTCTCCCTTTGTGCGCCAAGGGACCTCGACCTCGAGATTAACCATCACTTGTCCAGAAGGAGGACAATATTCCTTGAGTGCCAAAGGTTCGAGCCTTCCGTGACGCCAAGTCCCCAAGGCTTCCCCCTTGTTGTTCAGAGGAGAACAGCACTAGAACAGCCATTGTTCTTTTGAGGCCTTCGCCAAGAAACGGTTCTCACCCTTCCCCCTTGTTGTTCAGAGGAGAACAGCACTAGAACAGCCATTGTTCTTTTGAGGCCTTCGCCAAGAAACGGTTCTCACCCTTCCCCCCCTGTTGTTCAGAGGAGAACAGCATTAGAACAGCCATTGTTCGTTTTGAGCCCTTCGCCAAGAAACGGTTCTCCCCCCCCCCTTGTTGTTCAGAGGAGAACAGCATTAGAACAGCCATTGTTCTTGAGCCCGTAGACAAGAGACGGTTCTCATCCCCCCTTTGTTCAGAAGAGAACAACCTAGAACAGCCATTGTTCTTCAAGCCGTTCGTCGAGGAACGGTTCTCCTTCCCAAGACGCCACGTCTGGATCCTTTTATCCCCCCTCCCTTCGGCTGGAACTCGCCAGCGGACCGAAACTCCTTCGCGCCACCTTCCACTGCACCACTAGTGTAAAAGTTACGTAAGCCAAACGTCACCTTTGAGTACTTAACCCTTTTGTCAATTCTATCCTGTGCTTTAAATGGTTTATCGAACCATCCCATCTCTTTAACTCTATATTTGTTTTACCTTTTTTTAATCCTTTAAATCCTCGGATTAGCCCGAGTCTCCATGACCCTTTCCATTCTGTTTATGTCAATACTTTCCGTCTTGTGTTTGTTGATAGTTATTATTAATAAAACTCTATTTTATTAATGATAGCAATATTATTATCCTTGAGCTCAGTTCCACTTCTTAAGCATATTGAAGATAGATAATATCGGCCGCCAGACAAGAACGCACTCTAAAGATAATTAAGGAAGTTCCCTCAACGAATAGTGATATATATGGTATCGTCGGGAGTCATTCTACGACATATATATATATATATATATATATATATATATATATATACTATTTAAATTTGGTATCAGGTGTGTAAGGTTTAACCCTATATCTTTGCAAACACTGGTCTCAGTCGAGTAAAGCATAGTGTTATTCGTTATAATAATAGAATATAGTAGTTCCCTTTTGTTTTAACGATTGCTATCCCCTTTTTTTTAAAAAAAAACTTAAGAAGCTGGAGTAGCTCAAGGAACTGTGATAATAATTTGTTTGTGTTTTTTTGTGATTTTAGTCAGTGGTTATTTAGAGTAAGAAACCAAGTACGAATAGGTCAGTGCCCATATTTAGGTAGGCTAATTCTATAGAGGCATAATTCTGGTTGCAAGGAATTTTAGTTGGTTGACTAGGGCGCCCCAAGTGCAAAGATGACTCAGTTTGAAATCTTTAAAGCGCAAGGAGAATCCTTGGGACTCTCCGGAAAAGAAGTAATTGAGTACATAAGACAGGAATGGATAAGACAAGTGGAGCTTCACCATCAGATTAAATTAGCTCGGTTTGAAGCAGAATTTCAAAGAGAAAAGGAAGAACGAGAAAGAGAAATACAACGAGAGGAACGAGAAAGGGAAATCCAAAGAGAAGAAAGAGAAAGGGAAAGAGTAATCCGACGAGAGGAACGAGAAAGAGAAATACAACGAGAGGAACGAGAAAGAGAAATACAACGAGAAGAACGAGAAAGAAAAATACAACGAGAAGAACGAGAAAGAGAAAAACAACGAGAGGAACGAGAAAGAGAAATACAACGAGAAGAACGAGAAAGAAAAATACAACGAGAAGAACGAGAAAGAGAAATCCAACGAGAAGAAAGAAGGAAGGATTCGCGCCCCTTCCCAGGAAAGCTGACAAAGTTTCCGAGCCCCGTAAAACCCCCAAACTTCTTTCCCCAAAACCAACAACGGGACTCCAAACCTCCCGTTAAGACTTCTCCTCCATCTCTCTTCCCGAAGCGACCAATCATATGCTTCACCTGTGGTGTAGAAAACCACATGAGCTGGAATTGCCCCCCAAATTCTAGGCTTAAAAGCGGACCAGCCCACCAAGTTCACCAGATTAATACAACCCCGGCTCCCCCGGTGGTACAGCCTCAAACAGAAACTTCTCCCCCTCCGTCAGGCCACCAGGTAAAGTTGGTTTTTGATAAAAGTTCATCGGAAACTTTGAAATATGAGGAGGGCAGCGTGGACAGCTGCCGAGTATCGACTCTCGTCAGGGACACAGGAAGTACGTGTTTCATCGTGTCCAACGAACTCCTCCCAGTGGCCTCTAACCACGAAAAATTTGCGGTGGTACATGACCACCTTGGGCGGGCGAACCGATTCCCCGTCGTTAGATGTTACCTGCAGTGTCAATATTATAATGGCTGGGCTGAAGTCATTGTAGCACCCATACAATTCTGTTCCGTACTTATAGGACAGAGCCCCCAAGTAAGTTTTGACCCTGTGTTTCAGGCCGCTCTTCCTCAAGGCCGAGATAAGAAAGAAGGCCAGGAGCCCGTCCCCATCAGAACCCCGATATCGTCCGATTTCTCGGAGACCCCTAACCAGGACTTTAGGACGGCAAAAGAGGAGTGTGAATCACTAACACCCTTAGGTGATAAGGCCCAAGACAAGGACACGGAGACTGTCCGTGGACCCCAAGAAAAAAAGAACCCCCAACGCGCCCATGGAGATACCTTCGTAGAACTGGACGAAACATCGGCGCTTGAAGAAGATTGCCCCGCGGAGTCCCTTAATGTAATCCAGACAGTGTGCATCCAACCTGATGCCGATTACCCTCCTCCTTCCCTACCAGGCGAGTCTTTGGAACCCTCTGACCTGGATAGTGACGCGCAGCTGACACCACGTCAGAAGAGTCAGCTACAAGAACTAATTAAATGGAGTCACCATTTACCCGCCCTATTAGCTCTTTTCGAGCGACTGCGTGAAAATGGCCTCACCATTGGCCCCAGCAAATGCCATTTTTCCCACAAAACCATCAAATATTTGGGTTTCAAAATAGGACAAAGCAAGTTAGGTCCCCATGAGAACAAGATTAAGGCAATCGCCGACATGCCCCTCCCGATTGCAAAGAAGCCATTAAGATCGTTCCTAGGATCAGCTTCTCCCTATCAGCGATTTGTTCCGAATTTCGCTGAAATTTCGGCCCCCGTCAGCCCCCTTCAAAAAAAGAATTCCCCCGATCGTTTACGTTGGAATGATGTCGCTGTTTCCCATTTTAATCAGCTCAAGAGTAAGTGTATTTCTGCCCCCATTTTAAAGTTGCCCAACCCGGAAAAATTCTTTGGGATTAAGACCGACGTGAGCAACGAGGGCATTGGAGGTGTACTCCTTCAATACGTGGATGACGGAATGAGTCATCCAGTTGCATATGCTAGTCGTCAATTATTACCACGCGAAAAGAGAGATATGCCACTAGAGAAAAGAAAGCTCTATCAATTATCTAGGTCATAGACAAATTCAAGATGTACTTGATAGGTAAAGAATTTCAAATAGGAACCGACCACCGTCCGTTAGCCTATATTAGGAATGTGCGACACTCAAACGGCCGCATCATGCGCTGGAGTTTACTCTTGCAAGAGTATCAGTTTAAAATAAATTAGATAAAAGGTTCCGATAACCAGGTCGCTGACGCCCTCAGTAGGAATGCGTTACCGAATAGCGTAGAGTAGGTGTATTCATAGGATTAGTATCTCCCTGTAGGTATATACCGTCTTGTACGACTTAAATTAAGATTCTCTTATAATATAATTAATTAATGTATAATATGTCTGACTTTTGTAACGCTCAATGTCTATTTTTTTTTGTATGTATATATATTTGTACCCATTAATTTACGTATAAATTATTTTGTCCCGTATGTACTAATTTTATATCATTTCATTGTTCCATGCCCTTTTTTTTTCTTTGATTAAGTTGTATTAAAGGTTATTTTCCCCTGTAATCTAAAGATCAAAATAATCATATGTATTGAGGTAATACTAGTTAGGTGCAGGAAGGTACGGTTGGTACAAGAAAACGAGTTCCCTACAACGGAGCTCTATCGTTGTCCCTTCTCTCTTTTTTTTTTCGAAGTGACAACTTCCCCTGGAATGGAGGGGTGTGATAGAACGAGTTGAAGTTGCGTTAATTTCAACTCCTATCCCATATTATTTAAAACCACGATGCTGCCCACGTGCATCTTCGATTCGAAGCTTGGAGCCTTATCGCAGCTACCGGATGTCAATGTTTAAACAAGGAGGTTATCGTCCCCCCCGTTCGCCCCCATACGCCGACCTCGCCAGATTGAGTTAGGCTTATGGGCAGATAAGGCATTGTTCTCCAGCCCGGCTGTGCGTTCCCTCCAAGCTTCAACTCCATTGTCCCCCACGCCAAGGAGATGTCCTGGCTATTTATATGGAAACTTTACCACTAAGATCAGATTGGAGATCCAGATTTTCGTCGCGAAACATCACCACGACCCTCTCTCCCTTTGTGCGCCAAGGGACCTCGACCTCGAGATTAACCATCACTTGTCCAGAAGGAGGACAATATTCCTTGAGTGCCAAAGGTTCGAGCCTTCCGTGACGCCAAGTCCCCAAGGCTTCCCCCTTGTTGTTCAGAGGAGAACAGCACTAGAACAGCCATTGTTCTTTTGAGGCCTTCGCCAAGAAACGGTTCTCACCCTTCCCCCTTGTTGTTCAGAGGAGAACAGCACTAGAACAGCCATTGTTCTTTTGAGGCCTTCGCCAAGAAACGGTTCTCACCCTTCCCCCCCTGTTGTTCAGAGGAGAACAGCACTAGAACAGCCATTGTTCGTTTTGAGCCCTTCGCCAAGAAACGGTTCTCACCCCCCCTGTTGTTCAGAGGAGAACAGCATTAGAACAGCCATTGTTCGTTTTGAGCCCTTCGCCAAGAAACGGTTCTCACCCCCCCCCCCCTGTTGTTCAGAGGAGAACAGCATTAGAACAGCCATTGTTCGTTTTGAGCCCTTCGCCAAGAAACGGTTCTCCCCCCCCCCCCTTGTTGTTCCGAGGAGAACAGCATTAGAACAGCCATTGTTCTTGAGCCCGTAGACAAGAGACGGTTCTCATCCCCCCTTTGTTCAGAAGAGAACAACCTAGAACAGCCATTGTTCTTCAAGCCGTTCGTCGAGGAACGGTTCTCCTTCCCAAGACGCCACGTCTGGATCCTTTTATCCCACCCCCTTCGGCTGGAACTCGCCAGCGGACCGAAACTCCTTCGCGCCACCTTCCACTGCACCACTAGTGTAAAAGTTACGTAAGCCAAACGTCACCTTTGAGTACTTAACCCTTTTGTCAATTCTATCCTGTGCTTTAAATGGTTTATCGAACCATCCCATCTCTTTAACTCTATATTTGTTTTACCTTTTTTAATCCTTTAAATCCTCGGATTAGCCCGAGTCTCCATGACCCTTTCCATTCTGTTTATGTCAATACTTTCCGTCTTGTGTTTGTTGATAGTTATTATTAATAAAACTCTATTTTATTAATGATAGCAATATTATTATCCTTGAGCTCAGTTCCACTTCTTAAGCATATCGAAGATACATAATATCGGCCGCCAGACAGTAACGCACTCTAAAGATAATTAAGGAAGTTCCCTCAACGAATAGTGATATATATGGTATCGTCGGGAGTCATTCTACGACACAGTCCTTCAAGTCTACGACATGAACGAAGCCCTAAAAGTCCTCTCTCAATTATCCGTTGCTAAATTGACGGATGCAGATGGTGGCTTGTTCTTTCTTCGCAGTATCCGTCGTCTCGTCTATCATGATAGCAAAGATTCCAGCAACTTGAGATACCACCTTCTTTTGCACTAGTCTATCTGCAAATAAAAATAAAACTCAAATATTTATTGCATTATTCTGTATATGTATGGAAATGCAAAAGCATAAAAATAACAGTGAAAATAGTAAATGGACAATTTTTACCTGATATTTCGATGAGTTCATTTTGGGTAGTCTTGCTAATGAGAGTACAATTCTTGTTGATGTCATTAGGAGCTTCGCTAATTCAGCATCGCCGCCATTGGAGCGGTACCGCAACTCCTTCTCCAGTTACACTTGGAGTGGACAAATCTAAGGGACCGTCGTCACGGTGCCCTCTAAGAGGAAGCATCTTGCGGCCACAAAACAGTAGTCTCAAAAACTGGGACAAGCAGACGACGGTTGCTCCTTCCCTTTCCCAGTCATCATGACATCAATAGCCCTTGTTGGATGGCGGGCAGTGTCCAGCACCTGTTGCATCCTAACCACACTGGTTGTATGATAGCCGTTGCCGTTATGGCTACTGAGCATCTCAGTAGCTTTTTTATATTTTTGCATTGGTTGCAAAACTAGCGTTCCCAGTTTAGTCTGCTTGCCAGTTCTAGCTTGGTAACTAACAAACAAAACACAAGCGACGCAATAGCCACCTTTCTTTGACGCCGGGTATTTAAAGCCAAGGGTACGTAGAACACTATCCAGGTTGAAAGCGTCTCTAATGACCACCTCGATTTGTATACGGAAGTGTCTCTAAAGATGGCGGTTTTTGATGAATCACAGCAAGTTTATCGGCGCCCGTTGCTTGCGTATTCAAAACAAAATTGGCGATGTCAACTGGAGTAGGCTGTTTCTCACTCGAAACGGTCGAAACATCGGTTGCCTCTTCGGTAACTGGATCATGTTGACTACAGGAAGTCGCTCTTCAAGTGCTTTTCTTTGGCTCCATCTCGTTGTCTGCATGGCTCCTGGCCGATTACGATTTGAAAAAACTAGTTATTTTTTTCTGCTTCATCGTGATCACCTGATAAATGTACCACAGTTCTAGCTTTTATAAAGAAAGAAGAAAGGAAGATAGGAGGAGGATAAGAGAAGGAGAGACGAAAGGAACTAGGAGAGGCGTAAAGAAATAAGATTCGGGAGGGTCCTAACCTAGACAGAGATATCAGTGGAGGACTTAGATAGGGCCTAAAAAGGAGACACATGGCCAATGGCACAACCCCATACATTACACTAATATCAGTAAAGGTATAGCCTAAAATTGATATTGAGTAAATTATTAAAAATGCACGACATCAACAACTAAAAGTAAATTAGCAAGGGGTGTACAAAAGGTCACAATTATACCATAATTAATTGGAACCAGGTATCAGGTGAGAAAATAGCCAAGCTTTGGTATCAAAATAAGGCTTTTTCTCATATATATATATATATATATATATATATATATATATATATGGTTATGAAGTTTTAGCATTACTATGTTGAAAACAATACTTATACAAAATATATATATACAAGGTGTCCCATAAAAAGTTAACCGTACTTTGAATTAGTATAACTCAAAACCTATTGAAGATTTTTGGGTCCTGTAAAACATAACAAATTTAGCAACTATTGATCTGTCGATTCTGAAAATTTCATAAAATTCCCTTTTAAGGTATTGATACACTAATGGGTTTAGTGAGGCTATCAAAATTATGTTTGCGCAAGGAAGTAAAATAATGAAACTTCGAACTTTAAAATTAACAAATATATTTAAATCAATTTTTAACAAAAACACATCCTCATATGGGCAATACAAATTTATTTTTTAATTTTCTAAATATCATTTCCTTCCACATGTCTTCCATTTCTTTCCAAGCACAGTTGCACCTTTGATCGCATTTATTCAACAACTTTTTTGATTAACTTGTGATTTTCCTTAAGTCTATTGACTTCACGTGTGATACTATCTCTTAACTGGTTGATGCTTTGTGGTGGAGTAGAATACACTTTATTCTTTAGATATCCCCATAAGAAATAATCGCACGGTGTTAAGTCAGGGGATCTTGAGGGCCATTCAATTGCATGATTTAGCACGACAATGCGGTTGACAAACGTTTCCTAGTTTTATTCTTACAGCAAGCTGTCTAGTTGCTGGTGCGCCGTCCTGAATCCACCAAAGTCATTGAATTGATTGCCGTAAATATGTCGGAGTTCCGGGAAGATCCTTTTGTTGATCATGCTCAGGTAGGCAGCACCATTCAAGTTATTCTCGTAAAACAATGGGCCGACAAAATAGCCATTCCCGCATATTCTGATCCACAGAGACACTTTCTGCTGACAAATACGTGTGTAGAAGTTGAATGCTGGGGTTGGTTCAGCGGTGCATATTGCCGAATGTGCTGGCTATTTACCTTTCTATTCATGAAAAAGGCTGCCTCGTCACCAATCACAATGTTTTCCAAGAAACGATCAGGTTTATGGAGAACCCATTCGACAAATTGTCTACGACGAGGAAAATCAGTTTCAAGAAGCTAGTGTCTTGCATGTATCTCATAGGGATGCCATTTTAAGTCATGTTTAATAATGCGGTTAAATGATGACTTTGACAATTGTAACCCATTTTTTCTGACTGATACATGTGGATTTTGAAGAAGTGTCATCTGAACATTTTCGATATTTTCTGTTGTTCTTATGGTTCTCATACGACCCGAACGACCTTCATTTAGATTTAAGCATGTTCCTTCATGTTGGTATTTGCGAACGTTTTTCCAAAGTGTGGGCTTGCTTGGTGGGGGCTTACCTGAAAAACGTTGTTCAAATGAATCTTATAGTTGTTTAATACTGCCAGTCTTAATAAAGTTTGGACTACAAATACGCGTTGATCTTTTGTTAACTGCATGATTAAAAAGGTTCTATGGAAGTAAACTTTTACACAGAAACGCTTTCATTTGCTTAGTAAGTAATAATGACGAGACCATACGACAGCGTGGCTGAAAAACCACTGTAAAATGGCCTAGGCTATGCTTGGAGAATCGCACAGTGTCCTAGGATACCTAGGCTTCCTTGAAAGTGCACGGTAGCCTAGCCTTCGTTTCATTATTTTACTTCCTTGCGCAAACATTTTTGATAGCCTCCACCAAACCCATTAGTGTATCAATATCATAAAAGGGAATTTAATGAAATTTCCAGAATCGACAGATAAATAGTTGTTAAATATAACACTTTTGGTAAGACCAAAAATTCTCCAATAGTTTTTGAGTTATGCTAATTCAAAGTATGGTTAACTTTTTTCTGGGACACTCGGTACATATATATATATATATATATATATATATATATATATATATATATATATATATATATATATATATATATATATATATATATATATATAGGTAAATATGTAGATTTTCGGCGCGAACGATGGGACGTACTATTTCGTCCGTGTTCCAAAATGTTTTACGTTTTTGGAGTACATTTAAGTTGACGGCTCGTGTGGGGGTAAACACAATGGGGGCGAGTACACTACGATGATCCTGAGTTTCATTAAATTGAAGGGGGGGTCTGGGGGGCACAGCCCCCCACTATATAATCCTAATTGTTTATAGAATAATAATTTCAAAAGGACTCAAACGCGCATGAATATTCCGACACGAGTGAACGATAATATTTACACACAATTTTTTTTTCGGCCGGGCCGCTAATCTACATATTTACCTATATATATATATATATATATATATATATACTGGGACAAAAACCAGAAACAAGGTTAGGCCTAGAATGAATGTGAAAGCCAGAAGATATCACCAGTCGCAGTATATCTCTTAATATCTTGTTGTACATACTGCTTATACTTAACCAATATAAAATAAGTATGCAACATTCGAACCACTAAACATACATAAAAGGTAAAGGGAACAACTAGATTAGGCTATCGTAATTTCCCCAACTAATAAGTGATCCGCATGAAGCCTACTAGGCTACCAGCATAAGGCTAATAGCGAAATATTTACTCCAGATGTCAACTATAGATATAAATGAAAGTGCATAAAATAGTACTCACACAATATTTCCAAAATAATTAATTAACTATAATAGGAAATGAGATTATGTTAAAACACGGGGCTTGCAAAAGAGCGTCGATTGACGCGCTATCGCCGTAGTATTTAACCTCTGGTTTAACTAAATACCTACCAAAATGCAAAATAAGCCCCTAAAAAGTGAAAAACTTAACAAAATATAGCGTGAGTACTTACCTTAAGCGGGGAAGATCAGGTAAAACCAAGAAACACGAATATTTTAACAGCGCTGAACAACCAAAAGCGTTTGTCTTGAGTTCAAATATGGCTGGGGAGCCAATTTCTTAGGAACAGCATCAGCCTGACCAAAAATTATGGGATAGAAAACATCAATATTTTAACATAGGCTTTTCCGGCCGATTAGAAAAAGTGCCGGAAAAAAATATCACATTTTTAAATGTCTGGCATATTTTTGTCTGAAATATGAAAGTAATTGAATATTAAACATATTTACTATTGAATTTGGATGGTAAATCAGAGGAAATGATATATATTGGTTTGTTTTAGAATAGTTTTTTCCCGCCATGGCCTCCTGTGATAATTTTTAAGGGTTGGTTACCATTATCTGAGGGAGGGCCATGGCCCAATGCCCCCTCCCTAAATACGCCACTGTATCAATATGATGTAGATATATGATGTACACTGACATAGGCTCAGAGGATCCTTAGGGCCCTAGGGGCGCCAACATAGTTTCTTAGTTCTTATGGGCGCCGGCATGGCTCATGGGGGCATGGCCCCACTGCCCCCCTCAGATGCGCCTATGTTCTAATGCGCAAACAACTAGAAAAATATGAAGAAGCAATAATGATGAGTAAAAATGCCAATATTTTAACATATTCCTTTACTCAATTTTTTTGCTTACAAAGACCATAGAAAGAGTGAGTTAACTTGAAGAGTGGGGACTAGAGACACTACTATCAGAATCGTACATATGTTTCCTATATAACTTAGTGTAGTGCAACCGCAAAAATATAATAACCAATAAAATATTGCATAAATAAAAAAGGGGGACCTGACCTGTAATCGACAGACTTACAAAAAGGCTATGATATTGATCTGAGCAAAAATTAATGTAAATGGGTGGACCAAAAAAAACAACATTTAAATTAAGGAACAAAATTAGAACTTTGTCTAAAAGGGTAGTGGAACAACAACACACAAAAAACCACTATATTAAATAAGTATCTACAGGCACCTAGATATAGTTTTTAAAAAGAGAAAAATAATATATACATGATTAGCTTATGGGTTTACAGCCGACCTATAATTTAGTGGATTAGCCAGCATTGTCAGCTAATGGATTTCGGCTAAGATTATCAGCTATACAATTTTAGGTACCTCGTAAATACCAAACTTTAAACTGATATTTTTGGAGTATCATAAGCAATCGCATTATACGTCCGTTCTTGCTCTTAGTATTTCGCAGGTACGACAAAGGGCGATGGTCAGTCTCGACAATAAACTCTTCCCCTATTAAATACATGCTAAACTTGGTAATACTCCATACTATAGCTAAAGCTTCCCGTTCTATTAGCGAGTAATTACGTTGACGGGGCAGTAGCTTTCGGCTCGCGTAAGCCACCGGGTGGCTTTTACCTTCGTCGGAGTATTGGAGCAGCACGCATCCAATTCCTTTGTCACTCGCATCCGTCCGGATGCCTAATAGTCAGCTGCAGCTGTCTCTTAGGAAGAGGTGCTAGCCTTGGGGAGACATCTAGCATGGGGGGGGCGGGTGATGATTCCGGGTGGCCAGATAAAGATGGGATAGGGTAATCACCATCTTGTTCAATGAATACTAAATGTACGATATTGAGGGGGTCAGCGGGATACACCGCTTCCAAAGGGGACTCTTCATCAAGGGCCACAATATTGTTGATACAGGCACGACGGTGATATTTCTTCAACATATTGATGTGGAAAACCTTATCTCATGAGGGGGTTCGAATCAGGTAATACACTGGTCCTTTTACCTCTAGAACGAAAAAGGGGCTCTTCCACTGGCTCAGGAGTTTGTTACTATCAGTGTGGAGTAGCAACAGCACCTCATCGCCAGGCTTAAATCTTCTTTCCTTCGCCTTTAAGTCGAAATAAGTTCAATACTTCTGCAAATTTACCTCAGTATTTTGGTACGCGATGTCGGCACATATTTCGAGGCGCTTTCGGAGGTCTAGGAGATACGAATAGGAGGATTGGATTTCGTTATCCAGACGGGGATTGATGAAAAGTTCCTTTAAAATAGCAAGGGAGCCTCGAACATTACGGACATACAGTAATTCGAAGGGGCCGAATCCTAGGGTCCTATGGAAGATTTCACGACACGCAAAAAGTGCCACGGGTAAAAAGTGGCGCCATTCTCGATTGCTTTCAATGTGCCATTTAGCTTTTCGTAAACTCCGTTTTCGGCTGGGTGGTATGGGGGTGGTAAACATATATTTTACCCTAAGGAGCTTTCCGCCATACTCCATAAGCTCGGATATGAATTGTTTTCCTCGATCCGACAATACCTCTTTAGGAATTCCTACCCGAAAAAAAAAAAATGGAAATGAGGGCTTCGGCGCACGAAACGCTATCAATGAACTTAAGGAGAACTGCCTCGGGAAAACGGGTAGCGAAGTCTACCAAAGTGAGGACGTAACTGTGTCCTTCACTAGACGGGGGATGAATGGGGCCAATAAAATCAATGGCCACACGAGAAAAAGGTTCCGAGATAATCGGGCTTTTCTGAAGGGAGGCTGGCTTGACGCGCCCTTTTGCTGATGTCCTTTGTCAGGCATTGCATGATTTGCGGTAGTCTGCAATTTCTCTAGCCGCACCTGGCCAATAAAAATACTTAAAAACCCTCTGTGAGGGTTTATTATGACTAAAATGACCGGAGCATAAACTATCGTGTGAAATCTGGAGGATTTGGGGGACGTGAGAGCGGGGAACACACGAGGTGTGTTTTTCAGGTTCGGTTCCATCGGAACATTTACGATGTAACATCTCATCCTTGACAAAGTATGGGATGCTTTTCCCACCACGGGAAGACTCTTGCTCCTGACTCCTGGCTTTCTCCCAAAGGGGGAGGAGAGTTGCGCTCCCTTTCTGGGCGCGGGAAAAATCCTCGTTCTGGAGGGTCTCCATCACCGGATCGACGGGTCTTTCTAAAGGAACGGGTTCCAGGGAAGTCTTGGCGGACTAGGTACGGGTTACCACGGTTTGTGCTACCGGGTTACTTGTAACCTGGGGGCTCTGACCAATCAGTACAGAGCAAAACTTGATTGAGGCTTCTACCACTGCGACCCAACTAGTCAAATACTCACATTCAATGTGGCATTTTACAATAGGAAAACGATTCACTCGCCCGAGGTAATCATGGACTACAGCGAACTTTTTGTGGTCAGGATCGACTGGGGGAAGTAAATTCTCGGATACCACGATGCATGTGCACCCAGTGTCACGTACAAGGGTTGACACACGGCATCTGTTCACAGCTCCATTTTTAAACTTCAAACCACTGGGGAAGCTCTTATTAAAGAGAAAATTTACTTAGTGACCGGAGTTGTATCTTGAAGAGACGCGGAGGAGCAGGAGTGGCACTAACTCGGTGTACCTGATGGGAGGACACGCTTCTAAATTGGGAATTTTTAGGGCAGTTCGTGCGTACATGACCTTCTATTCCGCATGTAAAACAGATTATCTGCCTTCTGAGGAATAACGACGCGGGGGGGAGCGGTAATTATGGGCTTAATGTCTCTTGGTTTTGAAGGAGGGAGGTTCCTGGGTTTCAAGGGGCCTTGAACTTTAACAGGTCTATGGGTATTTCTTGGAGGAGGCCTGGAGTTATTAATCTTAAACTTGGGAGGAGACGGGGAAGGTTTCTTATTAATCTTGTGATACAAGTTATGGCTACTTGCATAAACATAAGTCTCTTCTAGGCATTCCTTGAACGTAGAGCAGCGTTTGTCCTTAACGAAGGCACATATTTCGAGGGTCAGGTAAGCTAAGAATTGATCTATTAGGTCGAAGTTCAGAAGGGACTCGTACTCTTGGGGGACTTTACACGCATTTAACAAAAAATGGGGGTGTTTCTGGAGGGTATACCCAAAGTGGCGAAAGACCTGACCGGGACGGATCTTTTCGTGACGGAAACGGGCACGATAGAAGTCTGGGGTCATATTTACGGCAGCTAAGAGTTCAGACTTGAGGGTAGAGTAGTCCACAGTGGATTCTCAGGGAAGCGAAATGAATATGTCTCTCAACTGTGAGTTTAGGAGGGGGAGCAATTTGGCGACACCAACTACCTCGATGTCCCAAATGTTGATTTAAAAAATATTCTCAAAATGCGTAAGATATGATCCAAAATCTTCTCCTTCTCCTTCTTACTGACGGGGACTGTGGAGTTTCGGTCCGAGAGTTAACCGAAAATGACTCCAATTGATTACGGCTTAATTCCAGTTCATGCTGTCTTATTCTCTCACCCTCTTCCATTTCCCGTTGTTCTCTTAGTTATTTTGCTCTTCTCCCTTCAGCTTATTTAGATCTTTTTCCTGCGCTCTTAGTTCTTGTTCATTCGCTCTTTTCTCTTGTCTTTCATTTCTCTCTTCTTCCTGAATTTAAGTTAATAATTCTCGGCACGGCAGGCCCAACGACTCTCCTTGACTCTTGAAACGGTCAAACGAAGAAGACATCTTGTTAGCTTACTAGGAGGAACGTAACACGCGAACCGGGCTATTGACGTAACGAAATTACTCGGCAATATACGTGAAGCCTAACTTTATCCCAAAATAAGTATTTACAAAAAAATATCTCTAAAGGAACACTAAAACTCTTCCTACACAGTTAGGACGGGTTAATCTTTCTAATCTGGCTGGGGATTAACTCAAATATTCCGGTAAACGGAATACACAAACACAAAGAACGGATCCCAACTAATAATCTAAATTTTAAATAGTTAATAGACTAATGTTCCACTGATCTAGACTACCTTGAACGTACTTCGGCCAAAATAGAAAATTAAAAAACTTTAATAATGAGAGGGAACTACTAAAACTCAAAGGGGATGTAAATCAACTAAACTAATTTATTATGTAATATACCCCACACTTGACACAAGTTTTTATAATATAGAAATAATATATTAATATATGTCGTGGTACAACCACTCTATACCATACACTACTACTATATTATGGGGATGGGGAGACTTAATCACCTATTGCAACGCGAACCGTTGAATGACTGTTCGCAAGGATTACGACCGACTAGGAGGTCACACTTGAGGCGTTGGGTTTCAAATCCTTAATAATCAGACAGAGTGCATAAATGGTTGGCGAGATTTACCTGAATAGGCCGAGAGTATCGTTCAAGGTTAGTTAAAGATGAAACAACAAAATATAATTTTATTTACAAAAATCAAAATAAGAATAATAATTAATAAGCAAAAGGGAATTATTTAAATTAAAATAGTCTCTCGATTCATCATTTAGCAGCGAGGGGGGATTCAGAGCGGCTCTTTCTGGCCTCGTCCTCGGGTGGAAGCTTGGGACAAGTTCGCAGAATTGGGAAATATTTTCCCAATGCGCTCAGGAGTCGAAAATTCGTGAATGTTCGAACAGGAAATGACGTCGTTAACGGCGGAAAACCATCGCACGTGGTCTCCAATAAATTGGGGGGGGGGGGGAGGGGTCAGAGGTTGTTCTTTTACATATATACCCCGACTATGCACACTTAACACGAGTTAACTAAACTTTAATAATTAACTGACTTTGCACATTTTTAAATTGTTTGGACTGATATTCTTTTCACATCACCGGACATTCACTGTTCACCTCTTTAAAGTTGCCGAATTTGGCAGTTAAATCGATTATCACAAGAACACAACACTTCTACGTTTGTTATTAATGAATTAAAAACAAAACAAAAACGGTAGCCAAAATTAAGTCGCGAGTGTGTATCTTCATCTTGCTCCAGTGTTGCCTGCATAGGTCCGGTGTGTCCTTCAACCATTCTTCCTGCTTTACCTCCGAAAGGATAGGCCAACGATGATGATGTCCGCCAGGTCGTTTTCTTCCCCCGCTGACAGTAGGCTCGATGGTGTTTCCGTCAGCGACTTCTGCTTCCTTAAGTTTTGCCCGTTGTTCGTACTCTGAGTCCATTTTATTTTTATCCTTCTTCTCGTTCGAGCAAAGGGGTCACAAGTTTATAGCAGGTGCTCGATTTTATTAAATGCATACGAGTTATAGGGGTCGAGAGTATAGGAGCGCCAAATGTTCTTGTGGTAAACTTCGGCTCAGAGGGGAATTCGATTGACCGAGGCTTGAGATTTGGTAGGCTGGGTTTTAAAGGATCAATGCGGACTACCTGTAGCAATGAAATCACAAACGGAGGGATTTCGGACTCTTTATTTGGGCGTAGAACTCGGGTAGCCTTGGGCGTAAGAAGGATTCGAGACTGACGTGTGGTGTGTTTAAGTGGGGCCTGTTGCTACATGGCATCTCTCTGCCTGGCGGACTGGCTGACTCTCTTAATCGTTTCTGTCTGTCTGTCTTCTTACTTTCTTACGTTTTTACTCTCTTCTCTAACTCCCCTGACTCTGTGAGTTTAATAGAATATATTTGTGTCCAGAGATAGTGGGCGTGGCCTATTATTATCCACTGGTGTTGCTTGGGTGGAGATTTTTCCATCTCTTGGGTGTAGCCTCTTTCACTCGTATCAAAGAAGATATAGATTTTTTTTTCTGGTCAAATAGTAAAGGCTCGACTGAGTTTCGCCTGCATCCAAACTTTGTTTGAACAGTTAACCACTTTTGTGTGTTTATGTGTATATGTGTGCTGTCGTCTCGAATTCATTCTTCATGCCGTTTATTTATCCTATAAGTGTTCCTCTCTATTCTAGATAGGTTCATTATTACATGGCATATCATTTTAGCAATTAATGCGTGTGCCCATGGGACGCTTATTTGTGAAGTTCCTCGTTGGGCCTACCTATCTTGAAATTAGGGTGCCCCAGGCTTACTTTATTTTTGATTTGAGCGCTATAGCTCTAATTCAGACACTGGTGTAGGTGATGAAGGCACCTACTCAAGATAGATTTTAACGTTGTCTTTACCGCTGGCAGCTTATATTTTTACCGTTGAACTTTCAGCCAATCTTTTAGCTTTTAGACTAATCTAAATTTTAACCTTTAAAGATTTCGTCTTTTTCTAGCACTCTAGGAGTATTTTAAAAGTAATTCACTCTATTAATGCTTCTCATCCCCTAGTCACAGAAATCTGAAACTGGCTGGTCCAAAATGGGTTCCGATATCGAGTTATATTTTGTTGGATTCCAGAGCATGTAGGGGTCCTGAACAACGAGAGGGCTGATCAGCTCACCCGTTCAGCTAATTATGTGTCCCCGGATAACTCTGCACTGCCTTTTCGAGATTTCTTTCCTTCTATAAGAGAATATATTTTTCAATTGTGGCAGGATAAATGGGATGCGTTTCATCATTTAAATTTTATAAAATCAAAAGGTCTGTTCTCTCTTGGCCCTCGAGCCTTCAGATACTACAGTCGTTAGAGGTGGCCCTTTGCCGCGTTCGCATCCACCACACGAGACTTACCTATGGCCATCTTGTTTCGGCTGTTACTCGAATCAGCCCTTGCTGTCGTTTTTGTGGTGGGGACTAATCGGTCGTCCATCTTCTACTAGAATGCCGTCATTTTTCCATTCTCCGGTCGTCCTTTTCCCCGAACCTTTCAACTATCCCTCCCCTGTCCCTTCTGTGTTTCTTTCTGGCAGAGAACTCTTTTAAACCCTCATTTTAAAAAAAATCATCGCATATTGGTCTTCTCCCTCTTTTATAATTAATTTGCCTCTTTTTATTTGCGCTGCCATTTATAATCCACTTGGATTGGGCAGCTGCCCAACTGGTTTCATCCTGAAATCCTTATAAGTTTTAACCTTTATTCAATAACGGAAACAACTTTGGACATAATTATTTTAGCCCCTCCCAGAAGGGTTTGGAATAGGGGGGGGGAGGGCTCACCACGAGAGGGGACGAAGGGGGATTTTCTAGGCATTTGTCATACCCGCCTAGTGCCCGCAAGTATTCACTCTCCCGACCCCTATGCCTGCAGGAGAATTCGGTTATATATCTTCCAATATTTTCTCCTCGACTTCTTTACAGATTTATACTTATTTTCTGTATAATTCACCCTCGTTGCTATTGCACTTTTAAATTCGAGAAAAATATTTATATTGGTCAGGGTTTTGCCAACGCTCTGCACTCAAGATGCCTTTATTTCTCTTAAGAGGACCTACTTATTAACATGGGATCCGAACAACGGGTTATTTCCGTATGGCAGCCGCCAAGAAGGCGACCCGAATCTAACTCCATCGAAGACTAACCACACCCGATGTGGCTTAACTTCATTGTAATGTGAAGCGTTTTCCACTCGTCTCGTATATGGTTGTGGCATATATTGACCTACTGCGGCTTTATGACCAGCTACTTTACCATTTATGTTAGATTTTTATGTTCATCTTTTAGGGAGCGACGTCGCCTTTAATGGTAAACTAATATTTGGGTTGCTTTACCAAAATTATAACTATTTGGATCAACTTGGAATAGGTAACTAACTAGGCAGATATTAGAATAAATTGATTAGGCAAGATTTGAGATAAGTAATGGAATGAATATGTAATGATTGTAGCTCTCGCGTTTGTTTTAGTGTTATTTTTATTTTAAGAACATAAGAAACAGAGTCTGCAAAAAGCTAACAACAACCTATACGAGGCACCTCCTGTTCCCATCACCCATTTCACTCCCATCTACTATCCTCATCCATAAATCTATCCACTCTATTCTTAAAACTATGCAGGGAGGAAGCTTCTATCACACGATCTCCATTTAAGGTCCTTAGCCTTGATTCTAATCTTCCTGTATTGAATGTTTATATTCTGTCTGACAATTAAATGTTTAATCATTTTAAGTTGGGGAAAATTACATGTAATATCATTTTTTCGTATATACTATTGTTATGTGCATTTCATGTTGTAGTTTTTTGAGAATCCATGATGGTGATGCCTTAACAATCTTCTAGGTTTAGTTTATGAGTGTATGTTGACTCGGTTAACCTCTGCTAGGCCCTTGTGGCTTTTGTCATCAATTGAATTATGTTGTGTAGGTGAATTATATAAGTACTGATAGATGGATGTAACTTTGTGTAGGGATTTGTAATGCTAGGAATATGGCTTAATGCAAAAGTAGTCTTTTGATGCGGGACGCGAGTCACGAGAGTAATGTGTCCTCTGCTTGAAAGGGACGACAACGAGGAAGAATGTTGACACATTATAGGAAAAACTTTTCAAATTGTATTGACAAAATGTGATTTTATGTTTGTAGGGATTGCATGGTATTCGAAGATTGAGTATAATCCGATATACAAACTCTTTTACTCGGATATGTTAGGTATTTTTAATTGGGTTTCTTTTACTTATGCTCAATTGTATATGTTTATTTGCTTTGATTTCTCATTGTTTCCCCCCAGCCTATCTTTCTTCCAAAGGCGCGTTTTGGATGACTTACATGTGTATGGTGCCGAGAAGTGCAAACGAGCGGTTTAAAAGCTCACTTGAATGAGGTTTTTGAGGCCCAGGATGACGCAGTCTATATGCCGCTCACCAACGGTGATAGGGCGACGCAAGAAGCCTTTCGCAACTCGCTACTTTCGTTCTTTATTTTTTCATCGCACCTTTTCCTAGACCCCTATATCTACACATACTAGTGGCGATTTCCCCTTTGTTCTAGTTCCTGTTTCTCCCCACCCTCATATATCTCTTCCCTGCAGCGGAACGTGTTGAGGAGAGAGAGAGAGCTAGAGACAAAGATTATCCCCTATAATTCTTAATTGATTAAAAAGCGTCACAGGGACAAAATGAGTCATGAAATTATGAATACTATTTAATAGTATAAGACGGCAAAATAAAAGCAATAATTTAAAGGATACCTGTGACAACTGGAATAAGCTCTAAAATAACTACTTGGGATAAGTGAAATAATAAGTGATGGTAGTTTACAATTTTTTAGGTCCAGAGCTATTTATAGGGCCACACAGCTTAAAAATTAAAAAAAAATTTACCTAATGCTTAAATGAAATAAGATCGATTGATTTATATAAAAAAAAATGGCGCTTACTTGATTCATAAATTACAAATATAATATACCGTTTGTAATTATGCGAGTGGCCTTCAAAATGTTCGTAGAAAAATCGAGTATAATTAAATAAAGTATAAATTTTATTTTTCAACATAAGCTCCATGAGAGTTAAAACACTTTCAACCGATGATACCATCCATTAAAACCATTTATATAAAAAAGAATGAAACTAAGATAAAAAAAAAACATAAGAAAAAAGATTTGGATGGAAAAATTCAGATAAATTTAGGTAAAAGGGGTGGGGCTGGATCAATTCCCAACTAGCCTCAAAGAAGTGTAATGAGCGAGGAAATTATCTTAATGGCAGAGGACTTTTGTCAAGTTTTCCCGGACGCCTCCGCTCTACCCATGTGAAGTTTTATCAAAACACCTTCATAATGGGTAGCATTATGGTTATTTGCTCTTCAAGAAAGTTATCGAGTATCACACCTTCAGCATCACCAAAAAAACAATAGCAATTACCTTTCATCCTGATCATTCAGACTAATTTGATTGGTCCTCTTCCACCTCTTGGTAACTATTGTTTAAACTGTATCGGAAAAGGGGCGACAAAAAGAAAAAATAAAGAATGAAAGTAGCGAGTTGCGAACAGCTTCCTGCGCCGCCGGATTACCGTTGGCCAGCGGCGAATCGACTGTGCCTTCCTGAATTAAAAAAAAAAAAACTACAAGCGAAACTTTTAAACCGCTTGCGGAGCTTCATTCCGGTGGACAAGATGGAATAAACTGAACATGCCGATATGATGAATGTGCCTGCTATCATTTCCACTGTTAAGCGACAGTCCTCTTCAATTATTGCCCTTGTAGACAGGCTCTGGCACTAAAGTTGCACCAGCAAAGGGCCTCGCAGGAATAGAAAGAATTGTAACAAATGTCCTCGCGGATATATAAATATATATATATATATATATATATATATATATATATATATATATATATATATATATATATATATATATATATATATATATATATATATATATATATATATATATATATGTATATATATATATATATATATATATATATATATATATATATATATATATATATATATATATATATATATATATATATATATATATATATATGTGTGTGTGTGTGTGTTACAAGGAGATGGAGATGGATTCAAACTTGGGTAGACAGTTAATTCAGATAGACGATCGATAGTAATGAACTAATTACGGTTCGTTTAGCGTAGCGAAGCCTCCGTTGTACCCACCTTATTCTTATTCTCGTAACACTCGCTTTCCTGACCGGTAATGAAATAATCCCTGACCCTAATCGTGTAAACGCAAGCCTCCTTTTTGCTTTGCTTGTTTTGTTTGTTGGAATTAAACATTTATTATTTTGTGATTCTTCTCAGTCCTTTCTCGATCACAAGCCTTTGGTAAGCCTACCCCAAGCCGGAATATTATTTGAGTATCTTTTGGAGTCAGATACGTGACTAACGCCACCTATCACCTCACTCGTGGGATTTGAGAGACCTCTCCAAAATATCTACGTCATTTTAAACTTCCAACTGGTGACGTCCTTCCTCTCCCATAAGCTGGGTTTCCTCATTCTACCATAAACTGGTGACGTTTACCTTTACCTTCCTGCCATAAAGTGGTGACTTGAGCCCCCCTATACCTCCACACGAATGATGTTTTCTTCCCTTACTGATATTGACTGTCTATCCCTGCGAATGTCGTTTTCTACCTCCTGTCTCCTATCCGCAAAGGGATTTATCCATTTATAAACAGGGCACTTTCTCCATTAACTTTTACCAATACATCAATGATCTCATTCTTCCGCCAACAAAGCTTAACCAGAATTTTGATGGTTGTCCTTGCTTGAACTTTGATGGAACTCATATTATCACTCCCGGGTACAATATAAAGTACTGCCATATCATCTAATATGAAACAAAGTAATCTCTGTGTGCGTGACTAATATCACATAGGTATAAGTTTAAATTAGTGTAATTATAATTTTCAGTGGGGGGTCCCATTACATTGTAATATTCGTTTTCTACTAACCTTTTAAGACCTCGTATTCTATTAATATTTTCTGAAAATAACAGAATTTACAATATTTCCTATAAAAATACTTTCAGAAAAAAACATTTCACAACCAACTACATAGCTAGAATCAAATCTTGAACAATAGTTAGGCGGCGTCGGTGTAAGACATGCACGGTACTTCTCAAACCCTATTATGAGACTATTAATTACGTCACATTCTTAATATTATTTGTAAAAGGCCAGACAGAGAGCTCAATGGGAGCTCCAGCAAGGAATATACTGCGTCAAACATTACTACAAGACAGGCTCGTTCAAGAAAGTGCAGTACACTTTCGTGCATCAGTTCGAATATGAAAAAAAAACTCCAAGAGCAGAATTCAGGACTGGGGGGACCACTTCGAGAACTATGGGACAGTGGAGTACCTCACTGCAGCTAGTGACAACCGTCCAAGTCATTCAGGACGCCCCCGGAAGCGTACAGCTGAGCTGGTCGAGAGCGTGAGAGAGTCAGTTCAGCAGAGTCCAAAACGCTCTGTGCGCAAGCGAAGTCAGTCCCTCGGTATAGCCCATGAGTCTTGCAGGAGAGTTCTATTAATGGATGTAAAGGCCTACCCATACAGAATACAGACGGAGAAGACCCTTACAACCTCAAACAAGGAGCAGAGAAAGGCTATGGCAGTCAAGATATTGGAGAAGATTCAGGAGAACCCAACTTTCCTTAACCTCCGTTGGACCTCAGATGAAGCTAACTTCAATCTTGCAGGAAAGGTAAACTCGAAGATAAATGTCTTCTGGGAGACCTCCAGACCAAATGAGGTAGCAATCAAGCCGTTACCCTCTCCTAAGTGCACGATATGTACTGCAATCTCAGTCAGAGGCATCATCGAAATATTCTTCTTCGAGGAATCTAGCACGACAGTGACACTCATCAAAGAGCAGTATGTTGAGGTCCTCAAAACCTTCAAGAGGGAGCTGCACACCGTGTTCCCGTCGCTTATGGGTAGTTCTGGTTCCAGCAAGATGGAGCAAGCTCTCACACCTCAAACCTGTCCCGAGATTGGCTGAAAGAGAACTGATTTTGAATGGGCACCATACAGACCAGACCTTAGCCCTCCCCACCAGATTTCTTTCTCCGGGGCTACTTTAAAGACACTGTGTACGCAGGGAGACCGAGGACCATCACGGAACTCAAGGAAGCCATCATGGAGGAGATCAGAGCCATTAGTCGGTCGGTTTGTAAGGACGTCATGGACAACTTTGTGCTGCGCCTCAAGAAAAGCACAAAGATAAATGGAAGTTATTTCGAACACTTGCTCTAAAATAAAGAAGAAAAGTCCAAAGACTCTCATGTTTTGATATGATGTTTTTAAACACACTAAACTAGTGATAACCAAGGTTTCGTTTAATCCTTGCAAAAAATTAAGAAATGAGGCCTATCCCAAGTTGAGGCCCGTTTTGAGGGGGTCACCCTGTAGTATACTATTGGGAATAAAGTTTTATACTTAATACTTTAGAATATGTAATGTTATTTTTATATGTTTGGTTAAATAGTTAAGTATATAAATGTATTACAAACGAATCTTCCATCAGGATCTGTCAAATAACCGCAATTATAAAGGGTGTTCTAATAACTTGGATCGATATTAAATGTGAGTTAAGTTTAAGCGTCTAATGATTTTTTTCTTTTTCTTTCAGATTTAACAACTTTAGTCTTTGGCAATTTCAACCATGGAAATATTAACAATCGAACGTGTTAAAGTTATCGAAGCCTATTACGAAAATGGACGTTCAAACAGAAACGCATTTCGGGCACTTCACGATTTTTTTGGTCAACATAATCGACCAACCGAGAGTGCAATTGGGAAAATTGTTAGTAAATTCAAACAAACGGGGTCGAGGCAGATATGAAAACGCCATTGCGTGCTCGTTTACGCCGTTCAGCTGAAAACATTGCTGCAGTGCGCGAGAATGTGGCCGAAGATCCAGACACCTCTATTCGTCATCGCGCGCAGGAATTGAACCTCTCCACAACAACGTTACATCGAACTTTGACAAAATATTTATCTCTACACGTTTACAAAATTTAATTGACACAAGAACTGAAGACTGCTGACCATTTGAAGCACCGTGCATTCGTCAATTGGGTGCACGAGCAAACACAAGCCGATGATGATTTTTCGCCAAAAAATCATCTTTAGTGATGAAGCCCATTTTCATCTTCGTGAATTCGTTAATAAGCAGAATTGTCGCATTTGGGCTGATGAAAATCCCAGGAAGATTGTTGAAAAGCCACTGCATCCACAAAAGGTCACTGTTTGGTGTGCATTTTTTGCTAGCAGAATCATTGGGCCGTATTTCTTCGAAAATGATGCCGGAAATTCTGTTACGGTGACAGGCGAGCGATACCGTGCCCTGATAACCAACTTTTTATGGCCTGAATTGAATCTATGGATGTCGAAGATTTGTGGTTTCAACAGGACGGCACCACATGCCACACAGCCAATGCAACAATGGCTTTATTTAATGAGAAGTTTCCAGGTCGCATCATCTCTCGAAACAGCGAGGTCAATTGGCCACCACGATCGTGTGACTTGACGCCTTTAGATTTCTTCCTTTGGGGTCATCTCAAAAGTAAGGTCTATGCCAACAAGCCAACAACAATTCAACAGCTGAAAAGGATGAGATAATAAGGCATATTGGTGAGATCGAGGAGCAACTATGCAGAGACGTCATCAAAAGTTTGACCATCAAGTGGAGGTGTGTCGCCGAAGCCTTGGTGGACATTTAGGCGATATTATTTTTCACACATAATTGCCATGATTCAAATAACATGATCCAATAGTGAAATCAATGAATTTTCACCAATAACACTTTTATTTACTGCTAACTTCGATCTGTCTTAATGGAACACCCTTTATAAGAAAAGATCAAAGCTATCAGGTGCTCAATTTAGAAAGAAGAGGAAAGAAAAAGAGGAGAAACGAGCAAAGGATGAAGATATGCCATCTATTTTTCACTATCATTTATGATGCTATTTTATGATATAGCTTTTTGAGTCACTTAAATTCTACTATAAAAAAATATATAAAAAATAACCGGGCAATGGCTTCGCTTCGCTACTAAGATTAAAAATTAAAATATAAAGAAAAGCAGCCATGGTTAAATTTTTATATATTTTCTGAACTTCGCCATTTGTAATTCTTTGGGTTTTAAAAAATTCACAAAATTTCGATACTTATATTTATTTCTGAACTTTGATAAAAAAAAACAAGTCATAACCAAACTAAGATGAAATTATTATTCAAATACTCAAAAAAATCCCCTTCTTAAATTATAGATTTAGTGATGATGATGATGATGATGATGATGATGACATTATACTATAATAATATGATATAATATAAAAAAAAATAAATAAAAATTGATCTATACTTACGGATGTATCATTAAAAAATTGTTTAATGTAGGGTTTAATTGTATTGATATTTTCACAACAGTGAGAGGAAATTGGTAAAAATGGCAAAATTTTTATTGTATAAATAGTTAAAAGGCCTTTTCTTTAGGTTTTATTCAAACAAAACATACAGCACTGTCGAGAAATAGGTCACCTCCCCAGACAATACGTCTATATATACATATATGTATCTATTGGTTGGGAGGAAAGAGATAAAAGCCACGAGAATATTATATATATATATATATATATATATATATATATATATATATATATATATATATATATATATATATACAGATGAAACGAGAGGAATCTCGGCCATTCCTTCGGGGACGAAACGATGATTCGAGGCTTGCTCTGAACAGAGTAAGCCTTCACAAAAGAGATTGATCTGTCTGGTGAGATCAAACTTCGATATTATAGTCGAATACCAGGGACTTTGGGAAACAGACACATGATCTGAACTGAAGGCGACGAGATCTCAAACAAAATCTCTCTATCTTCGAAAAACCCAGAGTATTTATATGACGGCCATTTTTATGGTGCTCGATCGCTGCAAGGCACAGACGTCTGTGAAAAAGCTTCCGGCGCCTAGAGGGATTAGCTTCTGTCGCCCGACACAAGTCTTAATCGCTTCCAACGATGTTGGTGGGGACTTTTTGGCTATCCTTTTCCCAACCACGGAGATTAGCATTTCATCGGCGAGGTGAAAGCTTTTAGCGCCCAACTTAAGTACACCTGTGAGGCGCAGACCGATATTCAAATTTTTTCTTCTTTTATTTTTCTCCTTGGATACAGAGCTTACTCCACGTGGAGTTATACTTAGGAGACATAGGAGATGAAGGAATTTAAGAAACAAATGAAGGGGGTATTCTTCTTGGCGTCCCTTTCCCTTACAAGCACATATCATGTTTTGAAATAGAATAAAGAAAATATTACATTTTAGATTAAAGACTAAAAGTTCAATAAATTATGCTTAATGACATTTTAAATTAATTGTACTAAACTATTCAAGAAATGGTCTGTTATGTTCAATTTTAGTCCAGGGGCGCTTTTGAAACTTTCTGGGACACCTATAGTATATGGTTATTTATGGGATTTATTTTCCGTTAATAAATCAGCCTAAATAGCGTTTCGAAAACCATAACCATAAATTTGTTTTTAGGCCTAAGACGAAAGCAAAATAAATTTTGAAATAATGATCTGGGTTTTAAGAAAAACAATTAAACAAATATAAATATATTCATAGAATCAACGAATGTACAATGAGATAAGTTGGATTAGGTATACAATGTAAGATATGGTAAAATATGATTTACAGAAACGAGATGTGAAGAGAAATGAAGTACGTGAAATAAATATGAAATAATATGGTGAAATAATATGGTGGAATAATATGGTGACTATGATGGACTGTGAATTAGGGGCTGCAATATGACAAGAAAATATAATTAGGACCTTCTCTTGTATGATCGTTTGCAAAGAATTGTGAGGGAAAGTGGAATTAACTAAATAGGATTTGCTTGGAGGTAAATGACTAATTGTAGAAGGAATGATTACCGACCTTTATACGAAGAATGGTGAGAGTTAAATGGGAAAGAATATTGTTCCAGAAGGTCGAGCTGAAAGCGTGTGTTTGTTTGTTTGTGTGTGAAATTTTAAGAGATGTTGTTTGAAACAGTAGTGCGTTAAATGAATTGACAAGTAAAATAAATAAATTAATTAATTATTAAGTTGTACATAAAATATGATTTAATTTACAAAAGTTAAGTAAAATAATTGCATGATATGAATTTTACATAATAATTGATATATATATATATATATATATATATATATATATATATATATATATATATATATATATATATATATATATATATATATATATATATATATATATATATATATATATATATAAGAGTTTTCCAGGAGGTTTTTATTATAGGAATGCCTAGAAGCATTGCTACACACCCTCTGCCACTATCCAGGATGAGGAGCCGGCTACTTCTACAACCAAACAGGCCTCTACAGAAATGGTCTTTGAGTCTTCAAGTGATGATGAAGAGCCATTTGCTTCTACTTCTTCCCAGCAAGTTTCTTCAGGTGAGTTTGTTTGCACATATGTCTGTGAATGTGTTCATTTTAGAACAGTTCATTGTATCATTGAGGCTTATAACAGTGGTGAAAAGTAATGACCACTACATTAAAAAAACTATTTTCAGTGGGTTTGTTTCTATTTAGGCGGTTTTTTAATGCCAATCCGGGTCTAGTTATCCTAAGACAAGCAAATCTCTGGGAAATCGGAAAAACTAGTGCCCCTCCCCCCATGAGTTACACCTATGGTTATCTAACTTATTTGTGTATACTATTTCTCTTGTTTGTTTTTTTCAATTAGAAATGCCTGGAGCAGAATTTCTTCCTGAAGATGAGTCTCTGTCCACCGATCCTGCTAACTGGCCGTCAGTTCTGACTGACAGAATTCAGACACAACTGGTTTACAGAGGACCAAGTCAAGTGCCATCTGGTTTTGTATTCCCTAGGAATAACACTGACGGAATAAGTTGTCACCATCATTACTTCAGGACGTCATTGGTTAGTGGAGAAAATATAACCAGAAGTTGGTTGGGTTATTCCTTGATAAACAACAGCCTTTTTTGTTTATGTTGCATATTATTTTCCCAAAAGAAAATAAATTTAACAAGTTTGGGACTAACGGACTGGAAGCATGCAAGCTCATTGCTCACAGCATATGCAAACAGTTCAGAACATTTAAATTCTATGAAAATGTGGAAAGATTTATCAGTGAGGATGAGAAAGGGAGATACCATTGACAAGCGGGATAGGGAACTTCTGGAAGCTGAGAAGTTAAGATGGAGAGCGGTACTGACACGCCCAACTGCTATTGTGCCTTCTTTGGCAGTTAGACATTTGGCACTAAGGGGGCATACAGAAGAGTTATTCTCGCCATCAAATGGCAATTTTCTGAAAGAAGTTGAACTAATGCTCAAATTTGATCCTATAATGCAAGAGCACATTAGCCATGTCCAAAAAGGTACATCCTGTTACACTAGCTATTTCGGCAACCACATACAAAACGAACTTATTGATTTGTTGAGCAGCAAGATTATTATAAAAATGGTGAGCGACATCAAGCAATCAAAGTTTTTTCCATAATTCTAGATTGCACTCTAGATATCAACCACACTAAACAGTTGTCAATTGTGATTCAGGTTGCGTTACGGGAGAAGAAACTCCACATAAAGCAACATTTCATGGGTTTCTTGTAGGCAGAGAAGTCCACAGGTCAACATATAGTATTATTGATTCTAAAGAGACTGGATGAGCTAAAAATTCCTTTCATGAACTGTAAAGGACAATTATATGACAACAGGGCTAACATGATGGGGGGAAACAAAGGTGTTCAATCCAGGCTGTTAGAATTAATCCCAGAGCTCTGTTGGTTCTATGTGGAACTCACTCTTTTGAATTTGGTGTTGGCCGACGCTGCTAAGGGATCTATTGATGCCACAAATTACTTTGGTTTCTTGCAGAAACTTTACAACTTGTTTTCATCCTCCACACAGCGATGGACCATTTTGAAAAATTATGTGGACATCACATTGAAGATGTGGTCTGATACAAGATGGGAAAGCAAGCTCAAGAGTGTGGAACCACTGAGATATGAGGCAGCTACCGTAAGAGATGCACTGATCGAGGTGAGGGACAACACCAACGACTCAGTAGTAAAAGTAGAGGCTCAATCTCTAGCCGAGGAGGTTGGGTCGTACCACTTCGCCATTTGCTCAGTGCTGTGGTATAACCTGTTGTGCTAAATTCAGCATGTGAGCAAGCAGATGCAATCTTCTAGTATGAACATTAATGTTGCAGTAAATATTTTAGAGAAAACAGAGAGAGGTCTCCGCAATTACAGGGTAACAGGTTTTGTGGCTGCACAAATGGCAACCTCAGATATATGTGGACAAATTAATATAGAGGCTGTGTTAAAACAAAAACGGCTGAGGTCCACAAAGCGGCACTTCTCTATGAAGCATTTAATGAGCTCTTGATTGATGTTTTGAAGAAGCTGGAGGTGTCATTTTTCAATGCAGTGGTAGATTCTGCAATATTAGCCATTCGGGAAAGATTTTCCGCGTTGGAACTTGTGGGAGAGAAGTTCCGAGTGCTGACACATTTTCAAAATCTCACATTTGAGGAGCTATCAGAACAATGCGCGAACCTTAGTACTATACTATACTTTAAGGGACAATCTGACTTAGATGGCAAAGAGATTGCACATTTATCCATGAAAGGAAGCTCTCTGAAATACATCCAAATTTTTGGACTGCTCTCAGAATTGGTCTTACTCTTCCAGTCACTGTTGCTGAAGCAGAGAGGAGCTTTTCAAAGATGAAGCTCATCAAATCTTACCCGAGATCATCTATCTCACAGGAACGTCTTACTGGTCTTGCCATTATCAGTATAAATCAAACAATTTCTGGGCAGATTTCGTATGCTGATTTAATTGATGACTTTGCATCAAGGAAGGCAAGAAAAGTCAGGTTTTAAATGGCAGTTGTACTGTTGCGCAATTTGATTTTTTTCTTGTTCTGAGTGTAATATAACACCCTCTTTTGAGTGTCGTAATTTTATGTGATAGAGCATTTATATAATTGACAAATTAAATTCTCTAGTTTAATTATGGCACTTTAATTTGTACTTTTCTTGTTCACACACACACACACACATTTATATATATATATATATATATATATATATATATATATATATATATATATATATATATATATATATATATATATCGTATTTTCACATAAGTGGGAGAGGGCGGAGCAGTCTTTGTTTTCCTTCTTAAGCTCCGTTATTTAACTTCTTTATTTATTTATTTTACGTGGATTTGAGTGTATGTTGGCGAACTGTGGGGAAAAAGAGGGGCGCTGAAGGTGAGGCTTGCCATTTAGGCTAAGACCGCCACTGCGCATCCAGATATTGAACTACTCGTATGCTCATAGCACTCCGCTTTGTCTGGCCAAATATGAACTCTAACGTCGCAAAGTAGATTTGTGATTTTTTTTTTATACTTGTCAACGTGTCAAAGTCCATCGCCAGATGAACGCTCTTATAACTCTCCTTTTGTGTTTTTTTAGTGATTCCACGCCATTAATCTTGATATTTTTGAGCTTCTTCCTCATCATACTTGGAATCCGTTTCGGCTCGAAAAAAATATATTTTGTGTAGCTCTGCAGAGCTGGTATATGGTACACATTTTCGTCCACTCATTCAAGTCATTACTTTGTTAAACTATCATTTGCCTTATACTCGTAAACAATCTGCATTTGTTCACAACTCGGTGGGCACGATGGTTTAGGTGTATCTTACCGCCTCGGGAATGTCTGGTAATGAAGTTGCCTTTGTACCAAAGAAATTGACTCTTGTGAAAGGCCATTTTATGTCATTTCTCGCAAAACAATGTTTTTGTCCATCAGCATGGCACTAAACAAGATTCTTTCTCTCTGAACCATTTAAAACTAATTTCGTTGACTCTGTTCCAGTCTGTATGCCTTCTTCATCCTCATCTTCTTTTCTGTAGGTATTTTAGAAACCACTTTCGCTTTTGTTCTAATGTCAAATACCTCTTCACCCTCTACTACTTCTACACCTGTCGATGATTATCTGATGCACTTCTTCCTTTACAGACATCAACTGATTCGGTACAAGCGGCAGTCCCTCAACAGGAGACATTGCATCACAGGTTGCGAAATACTTTTCAGGAAATGCCCAACATATCAAATCAGGCTCCACAACAGCCCCTGAATCCCAAGGCATTGTTGTCATATCAAGATGGTGCTCGCGTCCCGATGCCCAGCTCTTCTGATGAGAGCGTTAGGCTTACATCTTGCGATTGTTGTTCTTTGTCGTGACACTTGTTCATACCCTCATAAACCATCTAAGCATTAGGCCAGGTCGGTTTGTTAATTAGCCTGTGTGGTTCAGATAATAATAGTATAGCTTCGTAAACGTGTTTGCGAGGGTTTTGTTTGTTTTGAAGGCAAGATATTTTCTGGAGGGGAGCGATGTAGCGCTTCCATCGTTCTAAATGAGAAATTACTTATATTTGGGCCTCAATCCGTTCTCAGTCTCTAGAAAGGGTTGCATACAATTAGTGAGGGTGTTGTTATTGTCCTGGAAGGTGGTATGAAATCAACATTTTTGTGGTATGCAAATATTTATCGGTATTTATTCTGAGTTATTCTGGAAACACTTTTCCTTGCAAGCTTCCCATTTGCTATTCCTAGCTGTGGAAATTCGAATCCCTCCTGCCAAAATAACCGTCTTTTATTTCTTTATATCTTGTTCATCATTCATATTATTTTACCCTTTAAATCACAGTAAATTTTATCGAATTATTCTCATATTGATTTCACCCACCATTTGCTTATATGTATAGATCGTTCTTCGCCATTTCCTAATTTTGTTTTCTTTCTTTATTTTTTTTCAATTTGAAATTTTAAACCCAGCTACTTGGCCAGTTTATAAATATCCCACCATCTCCAACACATCTTTGGGTTTAAATGCCACAATAAATCAATTAGTATACTTAAAATTAACTTTTGTCACAATTCGAATGTGAACGTAGTAACATTTGATGGTCTGATTAAAAAAAAAAAAAAAAAATCTTGGCATGCTTCGACACTTGCTTTATTTACAACTAAACTAAATGGGTCTGTTCATTGTTTAATTGATGATAATTTCATTATAAACAATTGGACTGTGTCGATAAGATTCACAAACAAAGCAACATGAATAACATCCCACCAAGAACAGTAGTTTCATAAACATATTGCTTAAAACTATCAAAGTTAGGTGTAGAATATAAGGGGGTTTGGTACCTTATTATACGTCTCTATAAAATTTGAAATGAAGGAAAGTGAAAAATGAGTTTTACAAAAGAATAATTTAATTTAAGGCTAAGAATAGGAGAAGAGAAAGCAAAACGACTAACAATTCGACATTTGAATTTAATGGTTGATGAATTATATTGAAGTACTATCAGAGTATTCCTCTATACCCCAGACAATTCAACATTCGAAGATTTTACAATACGATCACCAAATCCTTCCATTACCAAATTACCACTATATAGACTCTTATATATTGTACTACATTTGCATTCTCCCTTTTATCACTATCATACTACTAACAACCTTTTCTATACCTATTGATTTCATACTTTAATACAACACTGTTTAAACCCTTGAAGCCAATCATATTCATAACTCGTGGCCAGGACTATTTTACCTTCATTTTATATGTTCATCTGCATCTATATGATTTATTCGTCCATATTATTGTGTGACAGTCATTTTATATGTTCATCTACATCTATATGATTGACTCGTCCATATTATTGTGTGGCAGTAGGCCTCTCGTTTTCTCTCAACACTAAGTTTCAAATCGCCATTGAACCACTCAACTTTCCACTTCTAGCCCACCCACATGCAGCTTTTGCACTATCCATTTTCGTTTCTCTAAATTTATTTTATATTTGCTCTTTCACCATGTTCACACTTATAAACTTCCTCTCTTATATTCTCAAACATTCTAACATACATTGCTCCTCTCGTTGATTCACCAGATACACTTTTTATTCTCCCTTCCTTTCTATATATCTCCTTTATATATTCTCACCCACAACCAGTCAATTTAACCTAAAACACTATACTCATTCAATTGGATATTTTCACATTTCTACCTACTGCAGGTTTCATATAAAATACATCCCCGATGTATCTACGACTAGACACAGATCATTGATATTCTTGACTACTCTCCCAGTTCTTTACTTAACCCATGTGTATTATGTAAATCCCTGTCCTGAAAGAAAGTATTCGCCAGACACGTTTCTTTTAGTATCGAACCCTACCACCCTCTTTCGATTTTCATTATCTCCGATTGTAACAAATTCTATAGTTATCCCGTCTCGCATTCTGTCACCTATTCGTCCAACCATGTATCCTATAAGCACCAACCGATACCTATTCCAATTTACATCTTCAAGCGATCAGAAGTCATTCTAGAAGCTCTTTCAATTCAGCATTTATATAATTGTAGGTACCATAAACTCCCAAAACACACGCTTTGCCTTGTTAATCCATGTTTTCCCCAACTATGGCAACATGCCATACCTCCCTCTACTTTTACAACCACTTGGTACACATGATTGCATTCGGGTAACTCCACACTATACGAAAATATTCATTTCCCTTGTTTGTCTCACAGCGGGCAACCATCTGCAATTCCCCCTTTGAACATTCAAATCTTCTTCCCTTCTTTTTCTCAACACATATAGTCTGTCATTTCTCCACCTATTCAACCCACAATTTAACGGGGATTAAGCGGAAGACTGGAAGTGGATCAGCATCACTACACCCGAGTCCGCAAATTCGGTATGACTGGAGTTGGATCCTGACAACTCCACTCGTGACCTCAAATTTCAGCATGGCTGTACCTGAATTATGACAACTCTGCACGTGACCTCAATCTCGGTATCACTAGACCTGAGTCATGACTACTCCGTTGGGGACCGCAATTTTGGTATGAATGGGTCTGGATCTTCACCAATCCGGCCGTGATCTCAATTTCGGCATGACAAGACCTGGAATGTGACCACTCCACCCGTGACCGCAATTTCAGTTGGTTAGACCTAGATCGAGACCGATCGGCTCCTGCCCGCAATTTCGGTGTAACTGAAGCTGGATCGTAAATAATCCAACCATGACCGCAACTTTGGTATTTCTGGATCTGGGTCGTGACCACTCCACCCAAGACCGCAATTTTGGTATTTCGGGATCTGGATCGTGACCACTCCACCCACGACCGCAATTTTGGTATTTCGGGATCTGGATCGTGACCACTCCACCCACGACCGCAATTTAGATATAGTAGTCTTGGATCGTGATCATTGTTGTCGTGACCGATATTTCGGTATATCTTGATCAGGTTCGTAACCACATGTCCAGTGACTGTAATTTCTGCATGATTGGACATGATCGTAAAAAGTAGGCCCGTGACCTCAATTTCTGCATAACAATACCTGAATCGTGACCACTCACCCCGTGACCGCAATTTATGTGTGACTGCACCTGATCGTGAAAAGTAGGCTCGAGACCAAATTTCTATACGACTGGACCTGGATAATGAGCACTCCGCCCGTCACCGCAATTTTGATTTAACTGAAACTGGATCGTGAGCACTCCGCCCGTCACCGCAATTTCGATTTAACTGAAATTGGATCATGAGCACTCCGTCCATGACTGCAATTTCAGGAATGACTTGAGCTGAATCGTGACTAACGCCACCTGTATCTGCAATTTCGGCTATGGCCCGACTTGGATCGTGACAACTAAGTCCGTGATCGCAATTTCAATATGATTAGATCTGGATCATGAACATACCGCAAGTGACGGTAATTTCGATACGAATGGATCTGGATCTTGACCATACTGCCAATGAACGCAATTTCGGTATGACTGAACCTGGCTCGTGATTATTCCGCCCCTCACCTCTATTTTGGCATGAGTGGATCTGGGTCGTGATCACTACGCCCTTGAACAGCAATTTCAGTGTGTGTAAATGTGTTCCATTTACCTAAGAAGCATTAATATTTTGGTAAAAATAATTATTAATGTAATAAAGAAAGTGAACACGAGTAGATTAAACAAATAAAAGGTAACTCATCTCATGACAGTCTCACTTCCAGCATTGTATTACAACCTTTTAAGTTATACTCATATCTTCATACTAAACATGGCAGTCCTCAAGAGAATATAAAATATTTTTAAGTATAAATGTGTGTATAAGTATATATATATATATATATATATATATATATATATATATATATATATATATATATATATATATATATATATATATATACTTCATGCTTAATGAGGAACCAGAGGAATTCGTTCCCTTAAACCATGGTTTAAATTTAAACTTCGCACTATTTAGGAGCAAGTCGTACGAGTTGACCCCCACCTCCTTGTAACAACTCATCTTTTCATTTCTTGCAAACTCATGTCCATCCGCCTGCTAAATAAGAAGCCCCGCCCCCTGCAAAGGTACGTTTCCTTGTGATGGTGTAACCACTCCTTCTTCCGGTTCATACAGCTCACTAAGATATTCCCTCCAACTTCGGCTCGCTCCTGTTCTTAATAATCATACCAACGAATCCTATTCGACCTTATTTTACCCTCAAATAGCGATTGGCTCAGATATAAAGAAAAACATCCATGGACAAACCTAGTATGCTTTAATTCCGTTTGGTATTTTTAAAGCCTTCCTAACGCATGCTTAGTAAAATAAGATTGGTAAAAAACACTCCTTTTGTAATAAAGATTGTAAAATTATTTTGGCACCACCTAGTTACGGTAATTGCCATATTTTTACATGCTGTCAACGATAGCTTAGCTTAGAATTCTCCAAAGGCTGACCACCTACTAGTTTGATATCATATCTTTCGAAAGCTGTTTAATTTGTTAAAGAAGTTCAGCTAGAGTGATAACAAAGTTGAGAAAAATGCGCTCCTGTTTAGTTCTTACCCATGGGTTGGAACCTACTTACTCAGTGCAGAATTGTTACTATTTGATTGCCTACCGTGACCACAACTAAGTCACGCTTCAAGAAATCACCTTCAGGTGAGGCTCCCGTTCGTAAATCCAAGAACCGTTACACAAACCAGTGATGAACCAATAAATTACGGGCCTATTCCCGTTTGCAATGAGGACTACATCCGTTTGATACTGGCGACCTTGCCAGGATCTTTTTGATCCACCGTCATTGACCGCTATCTTTTTCTTTCCGTCGACTGCCCTTGTGGGATTCGATCTCTTATCAGACGTGGAGCCTTTTCATGTAACCCGAGTACATGGGAATATCCGAAGTCCCAAGAAGTAGACACCAGAAAGTACTCATCTCAAAGTAAACGTGTAGCGGAATCAAGGTAAAGATTTTTGGTATTTGAAATGTGAATTCCGCTTTAGATTCCCTTAGAGTTTAATGGGGGGAAAGATCAAGTTTCAAGGTTGAATAAAGTTCAACTTCTCATATTATATACAATTCTGCAAATATTTTCTCGAAAGCGGATTTAAATTCCATTTAAAGGTTTTTTAGGTTAGTCAGCCTTTTGGTGGAGAATTTTAAAACATTTTTATTGTGAATTTTGCATATTCTGATAAAGTTTGTTGATTGAGCGATAGACTTTTTAGTTAGTCAGGATCAACATAATTCAAGTTAAGAAATCAGGTTGCAGTGTCACTCCTTGAGTCAGAAAATGAATGAGTAACGGGACATTTACAAACGATAGATTTGGTTGATAGAGATTTAGATTTGCCTCTCAACCCCCTAGGCCATCCGAAGTAAGCCCCCGACACCCACTAACATGTGTGATCAAATTCATCTCACACATTGCAATCAAAGCCAACAACTTAGTTCACTCAACGTCAGTCGCTTAGTAAACATGCCAAATTCGGTCGTACCATTTAATGGCACATGTAAAGAGAAATCCCTGATCCAAGAATAGGAAATTGGCCGAGTCGTCTAAATAAGATTTCCCTGAGGGAGAATATTGTGTCTAATGAAGAAAAATTAGAGAAGCAAAACGCTTCGTATATGCATCTGAGAGAAACAGTCAACGCCAGATTTATACCAACTATGTTTTACTATCAGCTGCCACTAGGAAAATGTTTGTAAAAGAGTTAAAAGGAGTGTACAAGGATTTGAAATTGGCCCACACATTATTGTCAATTAGTAATGTATTTCATGCGAAATGGAAAAAAAGAGGAAAAATGAGATTTCCATGATTTCTTTGCCTGCTCTTACCGGTTAGTGTACACAGTCCTTCAGGCTGCTGAGGAAATTTAAATCTACAGTAGACAAAGAAACACGTGATTAATTGGTTGATGAATACGGTCATCTATGCAAACGTCTCCCCTCAAACGCAAAGGATATTGCAGAAAAATGTTTAGCTAGATTTAAATCCTAGTGTAACCATTAAAAAGTAAAAGAAAAGTGTTCATAGGTAGATCAGGGTCGAAGGACCAGGGATAGGGAAACATGCATTAATATGGTTCAGTATCATGGTGTGAAACCAAACCCGCCCTGGAACTTATTATTATTACCCTCCATATTGCTTGATCCGCTGTGAGCACAGACATAGCCGTGGTAGCGTTTCCTATGTAAAAGTAAAGCACGTCCTCCACCCAATACTAAGCATTACCATTTTTAGGTACCAGTTTGAAAATCAAAACCCGTATTTAAAGACTCGTGGCACGCAAATGCAAAGTAACAGACAAGGAAAACAAATGATATATTTGGAAGTTTCTCTAGGTGAGATTAAGGACTTTCTGTGGTTATATGAGGAATCTTAGGATGTACAGAATGAGTACATGGTCCCACCGAGGTCTTACGATGAAGTACCAGCTGAATACAGTTCCCAGGTCCTTTTTTAGGCGAAGCGCACGGGGCGAGGGAGTAAGTTTACCTTATTCCCCCGATGAGTTTTTAGACTCCTTGCCCATCCAAAGGATTAATTTAAGACAAGAACTGCACACGATTTAATAGTTAGTGGTAAAGTAAGTAATGTTAATTGTATAGCTTTACTAGACATTGGAACTTGTACGACGTTAGTAAAAAGAGAATTCATTGAGGAGTTTCAACGCCTCATGAACCAATTTCACAGAGTTACGCGGCCCTGATTCCAATTAGTGGGCTTAACCGGCCAAAAATTCAAGTCTTTTGGAGAGATAAAATTGAATCTAGAATTGGAGAATTCAGTGTTTCCCCGCAGTGTTCTATTGTCGGGTATGATATGAGATTCTCGACAAGCTTTCCAGTAGGTTTAGGTTTTTTGGTAAGAAACGTATAGATAATCGATTCAGTGGGTAACACGATCCGTTGTAAAGGAAACACATAATCTGGTGGAATCCATGAGTGATCCGCAATCTGGTCTGAGTATGGGGAATATAAACTCCCTTGCAAGAAGATGGAAGTCAGGTAAGCAAGGTGCAATTAGTACAAACGTTGAGATCCGTAGTACGGATGATCGAAATAAGTCAAGGCAGGACCCAAGAGGTTCCCTTTCTAAGAAAACCTGGACAAGGATGAAGAGCCAAGAAAGGGGTGCTCTAAGAATCCTTAGTTTAAAAGAGGAAAGCCATGGAAAGGCTGCTCCAACGAACCTTAGTTTTAAGGAAGAGAGCCAAAAAAGGGCTGCTCAAATGAAGCTTACTTTAAGCATGGGGAGCCAAGAAAGGGCTGCTCCAAAGGTTTGTACTTTAAAAGAGGAAAGTGAAATGAATGCTGCTCTAGGAAATATAGATATGGTAGGCACCAGCGAAAGCGATGCCCTCTCTCAAAGGATTTTGGGCTTTAAATCGGTGACGACGGAAGAAGCGTTTAGTGTAAGATAGTATGCTCCTAAGAGCCATGATAAGGCAACTCTGTTCGAGTGAAAAAGTGGTTGGGACAATTGTGACCACAATTATTTCTCCCCAAATGATTTGGGACTAAACCCCTTTCGTTCATTATTTACTGTTACTCCTGTTGATGAATCTTTTGTACCCATTGATCATATACATAATGGAACTGTACGAAATAAATTGTTTTCTGGAAAAATAGATGTTTTTGACTTTTTACATTTCTATCTGTTCCACTTTTTCATAGTTTTGTCTAGGATAATTAATCTTTCTTACGCGATAAATTTATCCTTCAATTTTTATTGTGTTTAATTCAATTATATTCACTTATTACGACGAATATTCCCCAAGCATTAGTTTTCAGTCCTGAAGTTTATATTCGCGTTATTTTATTTTGTTTTTTCCTCACCGCAACGTCGATCGGGACTATGAAAGAGAGATAAATTAATAGGGAATTCAAAGGACAAAGGAGAGTTGAGGTAAACCAGAGAGGAATATACAATGTATAAATCTTTCATGAACGAGGAAAAAATGAGGAAATGAATCCAGCAAACCGCAAGAAACAGAAAAACAGGATAATTTTTCTTTGGAAATGTTATTTCCTAATTTGCGAAAATTCCGTACAGGAGTGGGATTCGAACCGTGCACACTGAGGAAGCGAGTAAACGTTTTGATCTCAATTAAACCGTCCCTTAGACCACTCGGCTACGCGGAAGACAAAAATGTTCAAATCACCCTTGTACGAAATTTTTGAGAATTAGGAAATAACATTTCCGAAGAAAAAATATCCTGTTTTTCTGTTTCTAGCGGTTGGCTGGATTCAATTCAATTCAATTCATATATATATATATATATATATATATATATATATATATATATATATGTGTGTGTGTGTGTGTGTGCGTGTGTGCGTGTGAGGGTATGGAACGTACATACTCGCATGCCGCCAGAAAATCGTGGGAACGAAAGAAATTTGTCGTTTGAGTTGACCTTCGTCTCCTCTCGCCCCCCCCTTCCCCAACAGGCGACAGGAAGTCTGACGAAAGAAGGCCTATCTCACAGAGAAGTCTAAATTCTATTTGCCTTCTTTATGATACCATGGAGATTGTCCAGAAGGCGCTGCGATAAGCGAATTGTCGTGAATGGAATCTCTCTCTCGATTTCACACAGTCCGCAGTATAAATGACAACGTCGTTCATCCCTCTAGAGCAGTGTCCCAAACCTATTTGCGTAACCCTCACGCTGAATGAGAGGCGTTGCCGTAACGTATCGACTGCCAACGCGCCGCTGAGTTAACTTGGTCGCTGTCTCAAAGTGTTCCTGAGGCAAATCCCGCCCCGCAGAGTCTGTGACTAGAAGAATACGCTCTGTTGCTCAACGTAACTTGAGAAAGAAAAGGAACATCCAAATAGTTACTGGAAGTTACTATTTGTTAGTGTCACATCCATTTAGGAGTGAATGGGCAGGCTTCTGAGTGGGTACCCGTTACTAGCGGGGTGCCTCAAGGTTCTGTCCTGGGACCAATCCTATTCATCATCTACGTCCACGACATGGACGGTGACATGGTTGCCAAGATTTCCAAATTTGCGGACGATACCAAGCATGATATGAACGTTGCAAAGGATGGAAATACTGCCCGCCTGCAGGAAGATCTTGGGAAGATTGGGGAGTGGTCGGACACGTGGCAAATGCCCTTTAACGTGGGGAAATGAAAAGTAATGCATATCGGCCACAGAAACCCCAAATCTCAGTATATCCTTAAGGGCACTGCTCTTGAATCGAGTGACACTGAGAAGGACTTGGTTGTAACTATCACTAGCGACCTCAAGTTCTCGAAACAGTGCATCGAGGCAGAGAAGAAAGCCCAAAGGATGTAAGGCTACATAAAGCGCCAGTTTGGATACCGTAACAATGAGATAGTACTTTGTCTGTACAACTCCCTCGTTCGGCCGCACCTGGAGTATGCCGTACAATTTTGGAGTCCTTCGTTTCGAAAGGACATCGCAAGGTTGGAACGCGTACAAGCTAGGGCAACCAAACTGATTCCCTCTATCCGACATAAAAGTTATGAGGATAGACTAAGGGAATTAAATCTGTTCTCGCTGGAAACCCGTAAACTGCGTGGTCAGCTCATCGAAGTTTTCAAAATACTTCGAGGATTCGACAATGTTGACTACCGGGATATTTTCACACTGAGTGAGAACAGAACGCGCAATCACGGCTTCAAACTTGAACTGAAGCGTTACAACCGCAATCTGTGTGGAAACTTTTTCACCTACAGTATCTGCGGTAAGTGGAACGCACTTCCAGTGGAAGTTGTCAACAGTGAATCTGTTTACCAGTTCAAGTCAAGACTAGACAAAGACTTGAAAAGTGGCCGTTTAGGGACGCAAAACAATTGAGCAGCCATGTGCCCGCTCGATTGCTAGTCGAAAGGTACCCTCTTTGAATGGACCGTAAAGTCTCCTAGGGTACTCCCTTTCCTTTTAACTCCTTGTAACTAACCGGAACTGCAGTCAGCAGCCCCGAACCCATCGTCTTATCTCCCCCTCCCCCGAGAACTCGTGTTAACGCCACCCGAACCACCCCGTCTGGACCTGAGTAGTCGTCTCTCCAATCCATCACAATTAATGGTAATCTGTAAACCCAGTGTCCCTCTATTCTTAAATTACCTATTTAATTAACAGTGATTGAAACTCCTATTGAGTCATTATAAATCTAGACGCTTAACGTCAGTGTTTAATATTCAATCCTTATTTACCTAAATGCCCGTTTAACTTTTGCTTCTAATTATTATTTTTGTGTAAAGTAAAGTTTATCTTTGTACGTGTGTTTATTTGTGGCTCCTCCTTTTTGACGTACCCTTGGCAAGAATTTAATTAAGAATCCCTTCGGCTAATTTATTCAACCTGTATTATACACTCTTAGAATTTAACAAACACAAACCTCCCCCCAGTAACAAGTGGGACTTTTATAGTGAGAATCCTGGCTACGGCACAACCCGCCTCTAACCAGCTTTCGTACGTTCAGTAGGAATTAAAGCCTATATAATATATATATATATATATATATATATATATATATATATATATATATATATATATATATATATATATATACATACATATATATATATATATATATATATATATATATATATATATATATATATATATATATATATACATACATATATATATATATATATATATATATATATATATATATATATATATATATATATATATATATATATATATATATATATATATATATAGGGTCAATACCATCGACTTAAACAAAAGCGGTGTGTCCAGATCAAGGACTAGAATAATTATTGGACCAGACTATGAGCAATTCTACGACATATATAAAAGTGGTGTCAGCTTTAAGGGGTCAAATTTTTGAGAAAGCGAACTCATATAGCCTAAAACTTGCCAACGTCCAAGGAAGCCCAAATAAACTAACGTAAATTTTAATAATTATAGTCTATTCCCCGCAGGAATATTAATAATAACCATTAATAATCCTTTGAAGATAGCAAAAACAAAGCTAGGAAAATATTAGTTATTTTGGGGGTTAGTTATTAGATTGTATCGGTTAGGAACAATCGCAGCTTCTAATTCTCTTACCAGGTGCGTAAGTTCTTTCGTAAGTCACCAGTTGCGTCAGCAAGAGCAACAATGGCTTCACAATCGTTCGAAGTTTTCGTCAAGCAAGGACAAGCTCTCGGTCTCACAGGACATGAACTAAAGGAATTCGTCCAAAGCGAACAGCGAGAGGAAAGAGCACGTGAAATAGAAGAAAGAAAAGAAGAATTGGAAGAAGGAGAAGAAAAGAAGAATTGGAAGAAAGGAGAAGAAAAGAAGTGTTAGAAATGGAAGTAAGAAAAGAAGCGTTAGAATTTGAAGAAAGAGAAAGGATTCGAAAACATGAAAGGGAATTAAGCAGAAACCAAGTTGAAGTCAGTTCTGCTGGATTCCGTGATCATCAACCCCAGGCCCCTGCTATGAAACTTCCCCAATATAAAGACGAAGAAGATTTGTGCTCATACTTAACACATTTTGAAAAAATCTTCGAGGTAAACGGATGGTCCATAGAATCCGAAGGAGTCAGTAGATTGCTCCCATTGCTCAGTCCGCGCTTAAGAGAAATTTTCATCTCGTTACCACATGAAGCTACAATAGACTATAGCACCTTGAAGGCCGAATTGCTATCCGCCTTCAACTTGAACCCTCAGTTCTACAGCGCTAAGTTAAGATCGGCTAAAATCCAGCCCGGTCAAACTTACCGACATTTTGGATATATCCTGAAGCGAAACCTCTAGTTCTGGCTAGAATCCTCCAAAGTCGAATCGGAGTATGAGGCCCTGATTGACTTTATGTTAAAAGACCAGCTATTGTCCACCCTCCCCCAGGAGATCCGAGCATTCGTGCAAGACCGCCGAGCACCTACCTTTCAAGAATGCCTCGAGGAAGCTGATCTCCATGCGACAAATCATCGCGTATATACCTACAGGATACCCGGAAGAATAGTCCCCTGTTCCCGAAGAATAAATTTAGTCAATGGAAGTCCCAACAAAGGAAATCCCCTCCATTGATAAAGACCACAGCCCCGTTCAGGCCAAAGAATAAGCCTTTTGCAGCCCACGAAGACAGAAAACCCCCAGTCTTCAATACCCCCTACAATAACCAGCACCAGAATAAGCAGGTTATATGCTACTCCTGCGGTTCCCCCGGCGATTATAAGTCCCAATGTGTACAGAATTCCAGCCTACGTCCCACCCAGAGCCAACAAATTCACCAAGTAACCGCTACCCTTCCCCTGGAACAGCCGGCCGCGCTTACGTCATCCTCCTCGTCTCCATCCCCACAGGAATTTCAAATGAACTTCCTGTTCAACAAGAGTTTCCCCGAAGGACTAAATTTCGAAACCGGCTCGATCAATGGCTGTAAAGTATCCACTCTCGTGAGAGACACAGGATGCACATGCATTGTGTTATCAGACAAATTGCTTCCCCCTGTCGACCCCAAACATAAGAAGTACGCAATTGTACACGACTTCTTGGGTCGAGAAAATAGATTCCCGGTAATCCGCTGCCATGTACAGTGTAAATATTTCACTGGTTGGGCCGACGTAGTGGCAGCCCCCATCAAATTTTGCTCGGTACTCATTGGCCAGAGCACACTACTCTCCCCGAGTGAAGTGACTCAAGCTGTCGTCACTCGAGCGCAAGCTAGCCGCGAGGCCTCTTCCCCAACGCGCCTTTTCACCCCAGAGGCTCCTTTAGAGGGTCCAACGAGTAATACACAATTCCTCAGAGCTCAGCAGAGCTGCCCTTTACTTCAATCCCTTTGGGAAAAGGCCCGAAAGAACGAAGAGGTGATCTTTTGAGGGAACCGTCCCATAAGGTACATCATTAACGACTCCCTTCTGTTTCGCACCTCGCGAGATGAGTCTAACCCACCTTCCAAGGTCATGTGTATTCCGCGCACACATGTAGACCAAATCCTGCGAGTAGCACATGAAAGTCCCATGGCCGGTCATTTCGGTCATAACAAGACTTCTCAGCGAGTATTTAAATACTTTTTATGGCCCGGTGCAGCCAAAGATATTGCAGAATTCTGCAAAACGTGCGATTTGTGCCAGAAAACCACTGCAAAAGGTCGAATAGCCCCAGCTCCTCTGCAAAGAAGCCCAGTCATTTCAGAGCCCTTCTCGAAAGTCGTCATCGACCTCATCGGACCAATTCACCCCCCTTCCGCCGAAGGTCACACACATGTACTAACATTGATAGACTGCGCTACCCGATTCCCAGACGCTGTCGCTCTAAAAAGGATCGATAATATCTCTTGCTCTGAAGCCCTTATTTCCATTTTTTTCTAGAGTAGGATTGCCCAAAGAAATCTTGGCAGATAGAGGCCGCCAGTTTACCTCTAAGCTCATGGAACACGTGAACACCCAGCTCCAAATCAAACCTATTTCTACCACACCCTTCCATCCGAGCGCGAACGGCATGTGCGAAAAGTTCAATGCGACCTTGAAAAGCGTCCTCAAGAAGCTTTGCATGGAACACCCCCAAGAATGGCACCGATATTTGCCAGTTGCGTTATTCACATGCCGCGAAATTCCCCATAGGACCATCTGATTTTCCCCGTTTGAGCTCCTGTACGGGAGAAACGTGCGGGGGCCCCTCAGTATTTTGAAGGAGTTATGGGCAAATTCCCGTATGTGTTCAGAATTAAGGAACACTTATTCCTTCGTCCTCGAACTAAGGAAAAGATTAAAAAGGTGTTCTGACATAGCAGTCAGAAATTCCGAAATTAATATGGAAAAGTATCGGACATACTTTGATCTAAAGGCCAAACACAGAAAACTGAAGCCCGGAGATGAAGTTTTACTCTTACTCCCCTCGGACTCTCATAAACTTCTCTCCCAATGGAAAGGCCCATACCCCGTTCAGAAAACCCACGGATCGGTCGATTACGTTATACAGACACCCGCAGGTGATAAATTATATCACATAAACATGCTAAAAAAGTATCATAGACGGGCCTGTATAAACAATATAGTCGCCCTCGACGAAGAAAGGGTAAGTGATGCCGTCCACTCAAACAACCCCCTAAATATTGCTAATTCGATTTGCGTAGAGTCAAGCGAAGATTGTTCCCTCCCCGTCCTCCCGTCCAAGCTGCCCCCCATAAAAGAACCTTTCCCCGAGTTGGATGTAAACTCCGACCTCACCTCTGCCCAAAGGAACCAAATGATGGCGCTTTTGGAAGAATTTAGTGACGTCATTTCCGAGTCACCAGGATGCTCGAGTTAGTTCGAACATGATATCGCCCTCACTACGCTCGAACCTGTGCGATGTAAGCCCTATCCCGTACCGGTGCACCTAAGAGACGCTTTCAATGAGGAAGTCGACAATATTTTGCAATTAGGGATTATCGAGCCATCTACGTCCGACTACTGTTCCCAATAGTCATGGTCCGCAAGCCAAACCAGTCCTTTAGGATGTGCGTCAATTTTCGGAAGCTAAACATCGTCACAGTGTTTGACGCCGAGCCTCTCCCCCTAATTAACCAAAATTTACATCTCTTCGAAGGAGCCGCCTACATCACTGAGATAGACCTATGTAAGCCCTATTATCAGATCCCCCTAAAGGCATCAGCGAGGAAGCTAACAGCCTTTCATACAGACAAAGGTTTAATGGAATTCACTCGTCTTCCTTTTGGCCTAGTCACTGCCTGCAGTAGCTACAACCGCATAATGCGCCGTGTAATAGACGGTTTAAAAAACGTTTCTTTTTATTTTGATAACGTGTATGTGGCTACACGTTCATGGAACGACCATATCTTGTCCCTCCGCCCGCTTTTAGAACGCTTAAAGCATCATGGCTTAACGATTAAACCCTCAAAATGCCATTTTTCTTATAAATCCATAGAAGACCTTGGATTTAAAATAGGCGAAAGTCATCTGGCCCCACAGAAAGAGAAGGTAAAGGCTATTGTAAATATGCCCCTACCGCTCACCAAGAAGCAATTACGGTCTTTCCTCGGTGCCGCCTCGTTTTACGGCCGCTTCGTAACCCAATTTGCTTCTGTAGCAGCTCCTCTAAACAATCTGCTAAAAAAGAAACTCCCGGACCCCCTCCAGTGAAACCCCGACGCCGAAGGGCACTTTGAAGAGCTCAAAGAGAAGCTAGTCTCCGCCCCGATCTTAAAACTGCCGAACCCTCAAAAAAAATTTGGCTTAAGGACAGATGCCTCCCAACTGTGGGTATTGGCTGCGTATTACTCCAATACGACGAGAACCAAGAACCCGCTCATATAAGCTATGCGAGTCGCCGACTGACGGCTCGCGAAAGGGCGTACGCTACGGTAGAACTGGAAGCTCTAGCGATTGTTTTGGGGATAACAAAATTTAGAATGTATCTGGTAGGTCGTACATTCCTCATAGAGACTGATCATAGACCGTTAGCCTACTTAAACACTTATAAAAACCAAACGGCAGGCTAATGCGCTGGTCATTATTGCTAGCGGAGTACCGTTATGAAACAAGTATCTAAAAGGGTCTGACAATGTACTCGCAGATAGCCTTTCGAGAAACCCAATTTCAGATAGCCATTAATAGTCAATTATTTATTTTTTTTGTGTGTGTCTCTTTGTATAAATAATTATTTCTTGCGTATACTCTGTATGTGTTTTGTTTTGTTTTGTATATGTAAATTAGAGAAACTGACGTAGCAGTAGTATTTTGTATCCATTAGATACTAAGGTAAATTCCTAACGATTTTGATCAAATTACCGACTCAATTGTTCGAGTCGAGGAAGATAATTACAAATTCCCCCGGTGAAGTTAATTTCACATTATTCCTTATTTCATGGCGGAATAATGTTCCTCGAAATAGGTAAGCGTGTGAGGGTATGGAACGTACATACTCGCATGCCGCCAGACAATCGTGGGAACGAAAGAAATTTGTCGTTTGAGTTGACCTTCGTCTCCTCTCTCCCCCCCACCTTCCCCAACAGGCGACAGGAAGTCTGACGAAAGAAGGCCTATCTCACAGAGAAGCCTAAATTCTATTTGCCTTCTTTATGATACCATGGAGATTGTCCAGAAGGCGCTGCGATAAGCGAATTGTCGTGAATGGAATCTCTCTCTCGATTTCACACAGTCCGCGGTATAAATGACAACGCCGTTCATCCCTCTAGAGCAGTGTCCCAAACCTACTCGCGTAACCCTCACGTTGAACGAGAGTCGTTGCCGTAACGTATCGACTGCCAACGCGCCACTGAGTTAACTTGGTCGCTGTCTCAAAGTGTTCCTGAGGCAAATCCCGCCCCGCAGAGTCTGTGACTAGAAGAATACGCTCTGTTGCTCAACGTAACTTGAGAAAGAAAAGGAACATCCAAATAGTTACTGGGAGTTACTATTTGTTAGTGTCACATCCAGTTAGGAGAAAACTAACCGGAACTGCAGTCAGCAGCCCCAAACCCGTCGTCTTATCCCCCCCTCTCCCCGAGAACTCGTGTTAACGCAACCCGAACCACACCGTCTGGACCTAAGTAGTCGTCTCTCCAATCCATCACAATTAATGGTAATCTGTAAACCCAGTGTCCCTCTATTCTTAAATTACCTATTTAATTAACAGTGACTGATACTCCCATTGAGTCATTATAAATCTAGACGCTTAACGTCAGTGTTTAATATTCAATCCTTATTTACCTAAATGCCCGTTTAACTTTTGCTTCTAATTATTATTTTTGTGTAAAGTAAAGTTTATCTTTGTACGTGTGTTTATTTGTGGCTCCTCCTTTTTGACGTACCCTTGGCAAGAATTTAATTAAGAATCCCTTCGGCTAATTTATTCAACCTGTATTATACACTCTTAGAATTTAACAAACACAAACCTCCCCCCAGTAACAAGTGGGACTTTTATAGTGAGAATCCTGGCTACGGCACAACCAGCCTCTAACCAGTTTTCGCACGTTCAGTAGGAATTAAAGCCTATATATATATATATATATATATATATATATATATATATATATATATATATATATATATATATATATATATATGATCGTAGATTGAGTCATAGGGTCAATACCATCGACTTAAAAGCGGTGTGTCCAGATCAAGGACTAGAATAATTATTGGACAGGACTATGAGGAATTCTACGACAATATATATATATATATATATATATATATATATATATATATATATATATATATATATATATATATATATATATATATATATATATTATATATATATATATATATATATATATATATATATATATATATATATATATATATATATATATATATATATATATATATATATATATATATGGGAAATATCACGAAAGTTAGCGCGTGATAACTATAAATATGAATATGTACCAAGGCCACGGAAGGAAACTGAATAAAAAGAGGATTAGAGTTAGTACTTTCGTCTATTCGACATTTTCAAACTCAAATGTTCGATAGACGAAAGTACTAACTTTAATCCGCTTTTTATTCAGTTTCCTTCCGTGGTGTATATATATATATATATATATATATATATATATATATATATATATGAAAGCAATGTCCCGCAGGAAAATGGAAAAGGTATTTCCGAGTACTTTCGAACTTTATTCAGTTCCTTATCAAGGATAACTACAATTAAAAATTACAATAACGGTATATATAAGACAGTATAAAAATAAAAGACATGAAATCACCAATGAGACAGTAGGAGGAGGGTAAACAAACAGATAAGCAATTATCTGTCCGTATTGATCAGCATAAATACAATGTTCGAAGAGGAGAAACCAATAGTGCGTTTTAATTACGGCGAAGCAAGCACGTCTATGGGTCATGCAAATCTCGTGTTGTGTTTATTTTCTGACCGAAACGAGTCTCTGGCTCAATATAGCCAGCTAAAACCAATGCTACCAAAGGTAATTGGGGTCACTGAGTTTAAATATGATATAAGTTGACCACCAGATGGCGCTGCCTAGTGGCTAAACGTGCTAAATCGGCTATTTTTAGAGATATGAAGGTCAAACTAATGTCACAAGGGGTAATTAAGGTTTCTGAGTCAAAATCTGATTGATTTTCGCCGCAGGTCCACTAGATCATCTCCCTCTAGTTTGTTCATATTTCGGAAAATGACCACTTAATTAATTCGAATTCGGCAAAATTTATTTAGCGCCCCAATGATGTTATAAAAAGAAATATTGTTGAATGTTCATTTATAAGCAATTCCGATAACTTTAACATGTCCCCTTTTGCCTTTTCAACATTGATGCTGCAATCAATCTGCAATATTCATAGTTATGGACACCCAATTTGTGATTTTAATTACTTCATTGGTTTTATATTAAACATTGTTTTATTACTCTGCCTCTCTCTCTCTCCCTCTCTCTCTCTCTCTCTCTCTCTCTCTCTCTCTCTCTCTCACCCCACCTCACCCACGTAGCCACTTGGTTCTCTTGTCTTTCCTAATCTTCCTCTTTAGGCTATTTCCTTTCCCGTTGACCTTTTTATCCCCTCTGTCTGTGTTTTTTTTATACCTCTTCCGCCTCTTCGTTTGACCTTGCTACCTACTCCTGATAAATCTTTATGTGAATTTACCCTCCTTCTCCTACTTCTTCATTAGTGATTTCTTGTCTTAGAAGCGGTCTTTTTTTTCTGTCGTATACATAACCTTATTATATTATTTTCACTTGTAGTTATCCTTGATAAGGAACTGAATAAAGTTGGAAAGTACTCGGAAACACCTTTTCCTTTTTCCTGCGGGATATTGCATTCGTTGCTAATTTCACGTGCTACTTTGTGAATTATTCATTTCATATATACTGCCTGGCCAAAATAAAGGTCGTTCACTGAGTTTTAATACATTGTATGTTTTTGGTCACTAATTTGTTTCATAATTCTTTGGTTTAGAGTAAACCTATATGGCAACATTCAGTAGTGTCTCTGGCATAGCAACCACTTTGTATAGATGTTATAACCTTCATAATTTTTACAGGAGCTGCAAGAATGAAGACGCGCGGAAAAGAAATTACACCATTTGATAAAGGACACATCGTCGCCTTTCATGAATGTGGCAAATCAACACGTGATATCTCTACAGCAACAGGTATAGGCAAGAGGACTATACAAAGAACAATTTCACGCTGGAAACAATATGGCGAAGCCGGTTCATCTCGTGGCAAATGTGGTAAGGCATCAAATTCTTTACGAAAAAGAGACATGTGCCTCTTGAAGTGTTTGGTCAGGAAAAATCTGCCTTGTTCGACACAGCAGTTAACCAGCATGTTCTGTGAAGGTTCAAAAACGACTGCAACGAGAACCATACGTCGTGAACTGAAAAAAATGCATGTACGCAGCTGCGCCTCAATCAGGAAGCCACTTGTGACTGCAACATATCGAAAAAAGGCTTCAGTTTGCCAAATGACATAAGAACTGGAGTGTAGATGATTGGAAACGTGTCATGTGGTTCGATGAATATAGGCTTACCCTCTTTCAGAGTGATGCACGCATTAGAGTATGTCGAGAACCTCATGAAGCATTTGATCCAGCATGCATCGTCCCCTCCGTGCAGGCATCTGAAGCTAGTGTGGTGGTTTGCGGCAGTTTTTCCTGGGCTATGCATGGATCTGCAACCTTCTGCAGCAACAAGATGAAGTCCTGCGAGTATTTTCAGATCCTGGGCGATCAAGTTCACCCCTCAATAGACTTTCTTTTTTCCTAATGACGATGGAATGTTTAAGGACCATAACGCGCGCATCCATCGGTCTACCAGCATGAGGGATCATTTCGGCATATTGAATGGCTATCACAGTCCCCAGATTTAAATCCCATATAGAGAATTTATGGGATGAGCTTGAGAGAGACCTGCGTG